>JANAVB010017998.1:5723203-5850703 GCA_029216955.1 Iris pallida
CCACATACAATAGCTTTCAATTGCCAAATCCATTTGAGATAGAATTTTATTGAGTTGTAAATTGAGATATTCAAATTGTTATGAGAAGATCAAAATTATTTGAAAGAGATTGAAGTCAGCAAGCCTTCGGATCAAAACTTGTGTAGAAGTCGACGAGCCTTCGAATCAAGGTTCGTGTGTAAGAAGTCGGCGAACCTTTCGAATCAAAGTTCGTGTGTAAGAAGTAGGCGATGCCTTTGAATCAAAGCTTCCAAGTGTAACTATCTTATATAATAGGGGATTAAAGTCGGGAAGAGTTCCGGAACTGGAGTGTTTCACGGAGGACACCAGGATACATCTAATCTCAGTATTCTTGACTCATTTTAACTCTTATTTTTAAATTGTCTATCATATTTATTAATTATGTTTATTTAATTGTTAAATCCTATCTACTCCCCTTTAGGGTGCTTTCGTTTTGTTCTCAAGATCTAGCTAGACCGGACGTCAAGGCGAAAAAGAAAAAAAAATATACCCATTCTAGATTTTGGCATTGTACCATAGAAAGTAAAAAAGAGATTAGATTTCTGTCAATTCGTTTATTCAATTCTTTTAGTAATTTCTAAATTTACAGACTCTCAAGAAATGAAAAGAAAATAAAAGTCAATATGTAAAAATTTATCCTAAGATAACTTAAAATCATAACTAATATATAAAGAGGTATCCTTAATATAACTTTAAATCATAACTTAATAAAAGAGATCTAAAATATTCCTAGAATAAACAAAATAACAACAATATAGTATAAAATTCAAACTAATTCTCCACCCCCTCTTTTTAGGTAGAAACCTTGTTAGCAATTCGACAAACGGAAACAATTCGGGACGACAAAAGTACGAGTATGAATCGGCACAATATAAGTAAAATACGGTAAAAAATTCGGTCAAAAAATCGTCTAACGAAAAACATTCGGATTAGATTTAATTCGTATTTAGTACGTTTCATATGAACAAGTTCGGCATATATATATGACCCACCACCTCTACTCCTTCATAAACAAGGGTTCAGTGTGAGAATAAGATGAGGTTGGGGAGCATTATATAAAGAAAAGAAAGTGAAAGTAGGATGGAAAACCAAATGTGAAAGTAGGATGGAAAACCCAATGTGAAAGTAGGTTGGGCAACATGTACAAAGATTCTTAGATTTCTTTTTTTTGTTACAGCTGTGAGATTTTTTCTTCTTTTCTTTTGATAATTTTGTCAGTCTTAATATTTAATAGTAGCAAGAGTCAAGAAAGTGAAAACTGTTGGATTTCTCAATCAAGTTTTTTTAGCCGAATGTTTTAAAAATTCGTACGGTACGTGCTTAAAACTCCACAGGCTTAAAATTTGCGTACAAGTTCGAATTTTTCAAACGTACATAAGTATTATACGTTTATGTAAGATACGGAAAAATTTGCGTATAATACGCGCTTTATTCGGGTGATTGCTAACAAGGTAGAAACAAGTGAGATGAGAGATGTCTCAATTTCTTGAGTGTTTGGTAGAGAATTACGGGGGATTATAATATACTTTGGGAGTAATTGATATTTTTTTTTTAATTTGTATAATAATGTTGTACTCTCATCTTGATACTATCGCTTATGTTTATCATATGTTGTGGTTTACCGGCTAGTTTAGTATAGAACCCAAGAGCCACTAGGTTGCCTTTAGGGAGGGGCAAGGGCCAGATGCTAGATTCATGGTTTTCCCTTTAGGGAGGGGGCAAGTGGCCATTCTTCAATGTTTTTTGCTCCTATTATAAGATGACATAATGGTTTACAGAGGAGACTTCCATTCCATAAAAAAAATGATGCATATCATTCAGCTAATAGATTTCATTATTAGTTGAATGTTGATTGCAAGATTCTCTTAATTGCTTTCTGAAGAAAGAAGGTTTGGCTGGTTAATGGTACTAAAAGAAAATCAAATGAACTAACAACCACGGCTATTGCGTCAATGGAGAGGACAACACCTTCGCCGCGGCGCTTGGGTACGTACATTCTCTTATCAGCTGGCTTAACGTTTAATATCTTTGTTTATAATTCTAATAAACATTATATATAATTTAGGCTAAATTGTACTTTGATACCTTCAACTATTCCGGTTTTTCAACTTCATACCCTAAACTATTTTACTCAACAATTTAATACCTCAACTATTATTTTTTTCAACTTCATACCTAAAATTTTAAAAATTTCGAAAATGTCCTTATCCCTTCCCTCTCCCCTTCTCCCCTCCCCCCCGGCCCCACTCCGGCCACCCCCTCCTCCCGCACAGCCCCAGCCCCACTCCCTCACGTCCCGCCCCCCCCTCCGGCCACCAACCCTCCCGCTTCCGACCGCCTCCCCCCCCTCCCTCTTCCGGCCGTCTCCCCCCCCCCCCCCTCCTCCCGCTTCCGTCCACCCTCCCCCAGCCCCCCTCCTCCCACGCTGCCATGCCCTAGGGGGAGAGGCGGGGGCGGGTGGCCGGAAGCGGGAGGGGGGAGGGGGGGAGACGGCCGGAAGTGGGGGGGGGGGGGGGGAGGCGGCCAGAAGCGGGAGGAGGGGGGGGGGAGGGTGGCCGGAAGCGGGAAGGGGGGTGGGGGGGAGGGTAATTTTCAAGTTTAACAAAGGGTATTTTCGTCCAAAAAAATTTCGGGTATCAACTTGTTACAAAAAAAAGTTTAGGATATCAAGTTGAAAAATAGGAATAATTGAGGGTATCAAAGTGCAATTAAGCCTATAATTTATAGGACGGTACTATTTGGCTCGCGGAATTGGTCTGCGGTTGTGACTGCAGGTCACGTGTCAGTCCTCCATTGGAGGAGGAGGGAGGAAAAATTTTCGGAGGTGGGCTCCACAGCCAATATGGGAGGACACGCGTGGTCACAGCCGTTGTCAAAATAGAATTTTTCTAATTTATAACGATAAAGTTAAAAAGAGCAACGAATAAGGCATAATGTGATTAGAGAGACTTGAACTCTAGCACTCTTGAGTCCATAGGTAAATGATAGGACGAAGAAAATTTATATATCATAGAAAGAGAATAAAAGACGAACACCAACATCTTGGATTTTTGTAAAAGAAGAACCAATGATTGATCTTGGCCTCTTACTAACCACAGCGGCTGTCACCTGGTGGACCAGATCCTCAACACCATTCCAAAGATCCTCGACCATTTTCCATGAAAGTTTTTTTTTTATCGGAAAAGTTAATTTGTTCGCAGGTGGGCTGGTTTGTCCGTCGCGTGGCAGTACCCCATTGACCTCTCCTTTATTCACGAGTTCCACACCGGTTGACCTGCCAATGGAACAGCAACACGTGATGGACGGACTGGCCCGCAGGCTGACAACCATGTGACACGGACGAACACCCAAAACAAATTATTAGTATGAAATTAAGGATTTAAGAAGATTTGGACGCGAAAGCTTTAATTGAAGAGCGAACACCAACTATTATAAATTTATCACAAAAATTATAATAGAAATAAAAAATAATAATTAGTATTACCGTTGAGATCAGAAGCGAAAAAGTTACGTTGCAGACGTCAACGTCAAAAGCGGAGAAACAACTAAGGTAGAGAAATCCACTTTAAAGTTTTGGCATCGCACCATATAAACTCAAAATAGATTTCTCATTATCAATTCTTCGATCCATAACTTATGAAATTACAAACTATTTACAAGCTACAAATCAATCAAAAGAAGATAAACTAAATCTCTAAGTTCTTATACATAAGATAAATCAATCCCTAGCCAATTCCAACCAATTCAAAAGATAAAATTATCTTTATTTTGTTTTATCCTAACAAACAAATTAAAGAAATACAAAATAACTGAAAAATTCAAGTTCTCCATCATTCTCCTCGAGTTTGAAATTTTTTTTACCTTCTGGTGAATCAAGTATGAAAGCCGAAAATTATGCACCTGTTGATGCCCTCCAATTCGGCCAACACAGAGATCTTTGCTCTGACAACTTAGTCAACATTGAAGCTTCTGACAAGACGACAAAACTCCATAACAGTATCGGAGGTTGTGGAAGTAGAAGAAATAGAATATTCGACATGAACCTATCAAGTACTTCAACAATTTTTGGATGTCTCGATATCTCCCAAAAAATAAAATGATCGTTCATGCAATCAATTATTATTTCCTGCAAACTATTACAATTATTTCTAACAAACATATAATAGAAATTGTTCACAAGTTCAATTATTGGGACACTTTCAAAATATTTAAGTGACTTAATACATTTTTTAAATTTATTGATTTCATAAAATGACCGATTTAATTCTTTTAATGATGATATATAACGCTCAAAATTTATTAACGGTTTAAATCTAGACTTAATAAAATTTGAATTTTATTACTGGTGACTTAGACACGAACTTGGATTTAACTTCTGATTTGTTTATGACAGATTCAGTAGGTTCTACTAATAATTCTTTTATGTATATATAATCACTGTTAGCAATAGTTTTTACTTTATTACTATTGAAAAAAATTTCAAACACCTTTTTCATTTCAGCAAGCATCTTATCATATATTATCGATTATCGCACAAAGTTGTTGTGAGAAATTTTGTGTAGACATTCTTGAACTATTTCTAAACTAGAGTTTCAATTTGACGCGGGACGGAGACTTAAGTTCAACTAAGTCAAGTCCAAAATTAACATCTGTAGTAGATTTAATTAACAAACAATTTTTTTGTAATAATTAAACAGAAAATGGTTGAAGGAGACCTAGTTATTGTTATTGGTTTTGAAATTAAATTGCACGGCTTATCAGGAAAAGTGCGATTATGTCGCAAGCCTTCGAGATAGGCGCAAACTTTGTTCTACGAGGGATAGGTCGTCATCAGCACGTACTTGGACCTCTTTGAATATGTTGCACAACTCCGTGTCGAAGTCGAAGACCGTACGCACCATCCGCGAATAGCATACTCGATCTGGATTTGACTTGGATTCGTAGAAGTTGATTCGTAGACGTTGTCGTCGTCTCGTCTTCGGAGAGTCTTGGAGTATTCCTCCAAACAGAACAGCGGATCCTTCGACGAAGACGTCATCAATAATGTATTTAGAATAGCAGAGAAGAAAACTCACTTAAATTTTAGGTTTCTTACTAAAGTTTATACTGGTGATTTAGACTCGGACTTGTATTTAACTTTTGATTCGTTTATGACATACTCAGTAGATTCTACTAATAATTTTTTTATGTATATATGATTACTTTTAGCAATAGTTTTTACTTTATTACTATTGAAGAAAAAATTCAAATACCTTTTTCATTTCAGCAAACATCTTATCATATATATTATCGATTACCGCACAAAGTTGTTGCGAGAAATTTTGTGTAGACATTCTTGAACTATTTCTAAACTAGTGTTTGTCTTTGATACCAAATTTGACGCGGGACGAACATCCGAAACAAATTATTAGTATGAAATTAAGGATTTGAGAATTTTGGGTGTGAAAGCTTTAATTGAAGATTGAACAACTATTATTAATTTATCACAAAAATTATAATAGAAATAAAAAATAATAATTATGATTACCGTTGGAGATCAGAAGCGGAGAAGCTATGTTCAAGACACCAACGACGAAAGCGGAGAAGCAACTAAGTTTGAGAGATTCACTTTAAAGTTTTGGCATCACACCATATAAACTCAAAATAGATTTCTCATTCTTAATTCTTAGATCCATAACTTATGAAATTACAAACTATTTATAAGCTACAAAACATTCAATAGAAAAATAAATTAAATCTCTAAGTTTTTATCCATAAGATAAGTCAATTCCTAACCAATTCCAACCAATTCAAGAAATAAAATTCTCTTTATTTTATCCTAACAAACAAACTAAAAAAAAAAAATCCAAAATAACAAAAAAAATTTCTAAGTTTTCCATCACCATGTGTTTCCAAAGTTGTAGCTCATGAACTGTCATCTAGTATATATCTAGCGAGCAAGTGTTCCCTTGCATTGAATATGTTGGCAAGAATTAGCTGTGAACAAGGTTTATCATGTCAGTTAGCGACTGAGTGAGATCTTTATAAGAAGATCGTCCTTCTTAGATTGTCAAGATATATATATAAAAAAAAAAAAAAAAAAAAAAAGAAAATAAAATCAGCGCGATGGAAAAACCATCAAGAAATCACCTAAGTTAGCCAGTAGGCTGCCTCACTTTTGGCAAGTACCAGCCAGTATTGGCAATTTTTCGATATCTGGCTGAAGATCTCAAGCAAAAACACAGCACAAAATCTAGATGTTGCCACCGTTAGAATAGTTCTTGCAACGTTAAAAGCAAAAAAAAATTATAAAAAGGATTCTAGGATTTTTGTGAATCCTTAATTATATTTGACTGGTACTGTATACTATTGCTGTGCCATAGCTCTTGGCCACTGGGAAACCAATGAAGTTTTTCTATGTTGTGATGGCCTTTCTGCAAGTAGGGTTAGTTATGATTAGGGAACTTTTGGTCCTTTGGAGGTGGCCAGGAGTCTTCTATTGCCTTGAGATTTTAATTTGCCACAATACTATCTTCATACCTATTGCTAGATAAATATCGATATGACAAAGATAAACCTTTTAGCAGTAGTTTTTTTTTTTTTTTTTTTTAGATTTTTGCACTATCCCTTTCAATCCTTCAGCCTAAGTTATGCCTGTTCAATTCTTCATCTAAGATACATTGCTCGACCAATTTCCTCTCCATCTCCCACTTCTCTTTACAAAAACCCTTGCACCTACACCACATCTCAACATCACCAACCCCGCAACTCGCCGCGTCTCCTCTAGAGCGCTAGACGTCGTGTGACCCTCCGCCGTTGGACTTTCCCGCAGAGCTCCGAACGTCGCCGCATGTTCAGAAGCAGCAACGACAGTGGCATCGTTGCCCCTCGCCTTCGTGTCTTTCCGCTCAAGCACCCCTTTTCACCTTGTCGCACCGACGCGCCACCATCCTCCTCGTCATCCCAGTCGACTGCACCTCACGATCTTGCCATGCCCGACTCCTCTACTGGAACTGCCATCCCCGACTCCTCTCCAAGATCGACGCTAATGCCTCCAGCCTTCCTCATCACAGCCGTCGAGATCAGCGCAACCAGGGGTGGAACCAGAAATCAGAACTGGGATAGGCTGGAGTGGATTAAGGTGGACTAGGTATAGTCGGACTCACAAAAAATTACCCAAAAAATTTATATATGGAAAAAAAAGTCAAAATTTATTTTTGGGTTGGGCTGGAGCCCACCCCAGCCCTACACTTAGTTCCGCCCATGAGCGCAACCCTTAGCCCTCCCTCGTTGAGTACTGCAGAGAACTACACTGAGCACGCTAGTCAGCTTGAGTTTCCGACATGTTGTTGTGCGAAGCGATGCTGACATTGCATCGTACGCCGCCGTACGAAGCTGGCCTACCCTGTTGTCATGTCGCGATATGTACGTCGAAGTCGTCATGTCGGAGGAGAAAATGAGCCCGAAATCTCACTTCTTCCCCTTCCTTCGCACGTTGTTTTGAAAACCGGACCGACGATCGAACCAAAATTTTTGATATAGTTTGGACCGGGTTCAACCCGCAGGGTTTAGATAGACTTGGTTCTATTTGGTTCAAATAGGTAATCTTTTCATATTTACTTCTTAGTTTGGTTTGGTTTGATTTTTATAGTATGTTGGTTTGGTGTAGTTTTACAGCTAAAAGGTCTATCAAAACCAAACCAAGAATCAAATGGTCTAAATTTCACATGCTAATTTTTTTTTGAAACTTTTTTGAAAGAAAAAAAAAACCAAAATTGAGCGTTCCAATTGTGAACCGGTTTGGCCGGTTCAATTGTGAACCGGTTCGGCCGGTTCAATTGTTGAATTCCGATTTTTTTTTTAAAAACAATGGTTCTTTAAAAGATCCGGTTTAAGTCAGACTGGACCGATTTTTGCCGGTCCGGTCCGGTTTTTACAACACTGTTTTGGCATGAGAACATTTACTGTTTCCTATAAAATTTGAGATAACTTTTCTTTGCATATACCCCTCTCCCACCTTTCTTTAGTTACAAAGTTAAGATTTTTGATCTTAGAAAATTCTGCTTTCTTCGTATTTTAAGTTGACCCCTCTTTTAAATGTCTGTGTTCGTCTCTGTTTTTTCTTATGTGACAAATATTGATAGACTGTCGGTAAAGACTTTGAACGATTCTTCAGGTCGACCATCTTGAATAGTCATGATCTTTTTTGTCAATTTCGACCATTAGAATCTAAATTATTTCCATTTTGAACACTCATAATCTTTAATTGGCTTCTGCATTACATATATGCTGGACTAGAGGCGTGGGAGTGTGTCGGTCCTATAAGCGTTCGGTTGAATCTTTGGAGAGGCGACGAGAGAAGACGTTATAACTATTTGTCGTTAGTTGCTCGAATAGGACAAGGCCATTCCTTTAGATAATGCTATTTGGCACCTCCTTTTCTATGTCCAAACAATTCTGAGTGACTTGGATGCTCAGGTTATATTTAGTGACGATGGTGGGTCTCTCAATGGTAGACGTAGCTTTCCACGTGCAATTTGTAAAGCAGACAACCAATGAACTGACGGAGGCATCACTTTCAGCAAAGATACGTTCCTACGTATGGAAATGGTCAAGTTTGGACTGATGTACAAGTGCTGGCTGTTAGTATGGAAGTGGTTATGTTTGGACTGATGTACACGTGTTGGTTGGACATAGTCCAGAAGTAATGTGATCGAGTCATTCTTTCTTAAAGTAATCTCGTGTAATTTACCTTGAACTGGTCCAACTGGATTGTGAAATCAGAAAAATTACTAGTGGCAAAAGATACTTACAATAAATTGAGCAAAAAAAATAGGAAATTAAAAAAAATTACATGGAAGAATATATTTTGTCAGATTGACTGACGAAATCTGTGCATGCACAGTTCATACACAGATTTTGTCAATCAGCCTCAGTCAGACAGTCTAGCATAAATTATACAAGTTGGCGGGGGTAGAAGTGAACACAAAAATAATATGGTGAAAAATCCACATGCACGACATGCAGGTAATAATATATATTACCAAGTCAGAATCCAGCAAGCCCACTTTGCCAGTTTATGATATCGAAAGTGATGTGTATACTTGGTAATGAGGTGTTATTTAGAGGATACCGTTAAAAATTGTTAGTACTTCACTTCTGAGTTCTGCGAAGTTGAAAATATCGTCGAGGCTTGAATCGTGCATTTAGCAGCACTTTTCTTAAAGTGTTTCGGGCACTCCGGTAACGTCTTGGAGTCAGCATGCCAGAACACCCAGGATAAGACAGCCTTCTGCCGGAGGTTCACCAGACGTTGTGAGACACCGGCGTAGGAAAGAACACCTTTCTGGAAAACTTTGGAAGAGAAAAGAAAGAGAGAATGAATACTGAGATTCTGTGTGTTTTAGACTCAGAGATCTGTAGTATATATAGATGGATTCGTGTTGTTTCGTGAAGTCGCGACCCTTCCGAAATAACATTCATTCACCTGTTCGCAGGTTCATTCACCCCTTCGTTTGTTTGGGCCGCAAAAATGGGTTAACAGTGGGCTGCAAAAAATAGAAATTTTTGGGACGAGAATCGCCGCGAGGAGCCCGAGGCCCGAGCCTACGCCGCTCGCCCAATGCCACGTTGCCTAAGTGCACAAGTGCGTCTACAAGTGCGTCTACAATGCGCCACTATCGCCTCTACGTCCGAGCCCGAGCCGGAGCCGGAGCCGGAGCCGGTGTTGCCGGTGGCAACACCGACTACATTTTCATGTAGAAGATAAAACAACAACCAATGGTCACCTACTAGCAACCCTTTGGTTGTTGCACACTCTTCATGAGTGCACATACCTATTTAAGCACCCTCGAACCTTTCTCTCTTTCCGATGTGGGACTAAAGTCTATTCTCTTTCCTTTTCATCCTTATGAACAATAAATGGAATTAATAATTCCAACAATTTCCACTTGTTCCATAAATGATGAAAAGGAATTCCAGAATACATTACTTAAAGAATGTTAATACAGTTAGGTATATTTCAATTTGAACCTAACCTTAGTAGATGCAACACAAGATTTTATCGGAATCTCTGGTAGTTGGGCTTTGAACCAGTTATTCCTTGTGATAAAATCGGTGTTACTTTACACACATTCTTTTGTAGTTCTTCGCCTACATCTCTCGTTTAGCACTATTAATGGCCATGTGCTGATCCTGTCTCGTGAATTTTTTATAAGATAAACTCCAGATCTTACTGAGACGGCACCATCTCTAAATTCATATAGGTGAAGTTCTTTCAGTATCTCTGTTGCTTTACAGATACATGTCAACATTACTGAACTTCATTAAGAGTTTTATAAACTCAACCCTCAAATTGCAACAGTCGACATTATCATGTCGTATACATCCAAATCAACAGTTTGTTGTTACCCATTGAATCTAAGGTTAAGGTTTTCTTAACATTAGATTGGGTTGCCACTGTTGTTAAAACTCTTACTCAAGGAGTTTCAATCCCATACCTCTCGAGGTAGATTTTACTAAATCCCTAGCTAGTGGTTTAGTAAAGGGATCAGCTAAATTATAGCTGGTACGCACATACGTAAGAGAAATGATTCCATCTTTGATCAATTTCCTTACGTAGGTATGTCTTAGACTTATATGTCTAGACTTTTCATTATACACTTCGTTGTAGGCTCTTGCTAGAGTAGCTTGACTATCGTAATGTATTGACACTTTTGATACATTGTCCTTAGCCAGCGGAACTTCTAATAGAAGATCCCTCAACCACTCACCTTCTTGTCCTGCAGAAGTTAGAGCCACAAACTCTGACTCCATGGTCGAATGGGTAATGCACGTTTGTTTCTTGCTCTTCCAAGAAACTGCCCCTCCGGCAAGCATAAATATCCAACCTGTCATAGATTTGTTATCCCCGACACTTGATATCCAACTAGCGTCGGTATATCCTTCTAATATGGCAGGAAATCTACCATACTGTAATCCAAGATTCTTGGTTTTCAAAAGATAACCAAAAATTCTTCCGATAGCCTTCCAATGCTCATTATTAGGGTTGCTAGTAAATCTACTCATTTTACTAACTACAAATGCTATATCAGGTCTTGTGCATTGCATCAAATACATAAGACATCCAATAGCTCTTGCATATTCTAATTGAGCGACGACTCTTCCAGAATTTTTTTCTAGTTTAACATTTGGATCAAATAGAGTGTTCACTTCTTTGAACTTTAGGTGTTTGAACTTGTCTAGCACTTTCTCAACATAGTGCGACTGCGTAAGTTCAAAACCCCCACTGTTTTGTATTACTTTGATCCCCAAAATAGTGTCAACTATTCCAAGATCTTTCATCTTGAATGTGGAAGTTAGAAACCTCTTTGTTTCTGTAATTCCACTCATCTCGTTGCTAATGATCAACATATCATCAACGTAGAGACAAAGAAATATCACGATATTTCCATATATTTTAGTGTATAAACACTTATCACAAACATTGTGAACAAAGCCATTAGAAATTATGACTGAGTCAAATTTCTGATGCCACTGCTTTGGTGCTTGTTTTAATCCGTACAAGGATTTAACAAGTTTGCATACCTTTTGTTCATTTCCTGGGAGCACAAACCCTTCCGGTTGTTCCATGTAAATCTCCTCATCGAGATCTCCATTTAAGAATGCCGTTTTGACATCCATCTGATGAACATTAAGATAATGCAATAAAGCTAACACAAACAATATTCAAATTATAGTCGTTCTTGCTACTGGTGCATATGTGTCAAAATAATCAATTTCTTCTCTTTGTCGAAATCCTTTGGCTACTAGTCTAGCCTTGTAGGTGTTTAAAGTACCATCACTATGATACTTTCTCCTGAACACCCACTTACATCCAATAGGTCTTGACCCTTTGGGCAGATCGACAATTTCCTAATTGTGGTTAGATATTATCGAATCCATCTCATCTTGGATAGCATCTTTCCAAAAAGATGAGTCCCGCGAAGCTATTGCTTCCTTAAAGGTTTTAGGATCATCTTCCACCTGAAGAATGATAGGAATCTTTCGAATAAATTTCTCTGTATTTCCTTCTACTAAGTAAAAAGAAATTAGTTGAGAATCTATTTCGTCAGATCCTAGATCCTTAGCCTTTCGAACTCTCTTGCTTATCCGAAGCTCGGGTCGTTTTTTAACTAACCGTGAAGAGCTCTCCTCACGAGACTCTTTATTAGCAGGAATCTCAGAATCCTTATTCTTAGTAATAAGGTTCTCAAAAAATTTCACATCTCTGAATTCGACAATAATGTTAGACTCTAAGTTTTAAAGTCTATATGCCTTACTATTGGCAGCATAGCCTACAAAAGCACTTTTGATTCCACGAGGACCTAATTTGGTCCTTTTAGGATCCATATTTTTGTAATAAGCTATGCACCCCCACACTCTAAAATAACTGATATTAGGCTTACGGCCTTTCCATATCTCATATGGTGAAATACCAGTTTTCTTCAAAGGAATTCGGTTCATTATATGACATGCAATAAGTAAAGCTTCTCCCCACAAACTAAATGATAATTCAGAATGCATTAGCATTGCATTTATCATTTCTTGATATGTTCTATTTTTTGCTTTCAGCTAGTCCGTTCTGTTGTGGTGTCTGTGGTGCAGAACATTCGTGAATAATACCGTTCTCTTCACAGAAGGTATTAAATTCAAAAGAAAAGTATTCACCACCTCTATCACTTCTAAGTATTTTAATGTTTCTACCAAGTTGATTTTCAACCTCTGATTTATATATTTTAAAAGCATTAAAGGCTTCATCTTTATGCTTTAATAAATATACATATGTAAATCTAGAGCAATCATCAATGAAGGTAATAAAGTATTTATTACCTCCTCGAGATAATGTGCCATTAAATTCACATAAATCAGAGTGAACTAAATCTAGTAGGTTGGTATTACTCTCTACACTGTGAAAAGGTTTTTTAATTATTTTGGATTTTGCACAAATTTCACACTTATCTAAGTCTTCAAAATTGCATGAAATTAATCCAGATTTAATTAATCTTTTCATAGTGCTAATACCTATATGCGTTAATCTACTATACCATAAAGTAGAGGACTCAATCATGTAAGCAGAACTAAAAACTTTATTGATATTATTTTCAATGATACAAAGTTTGATCATACCCTCATCGGTATATCCCTTTCCAACAAACACACAATTACGGGTCAAAATTAATTTGTCCGACTCAAAGACAGATTTTATTCCTGGTTTACCCAACAAGACTCCACTGACGAGGTTCCTACTCATATCCGGGACGTGAAGTACGTTAGTCAGAGTTACTTTCTTCCCGGAAGTGAATTGGATTTCCATATCACCTGTTCCCACGACCGTTGAGTGTCCTTCATTTTCCATCTAAACTTCTTGTCCATCATTGACTTCAGAATAGGTCTTGAATGCTGCTTTGTCGTATGAAACATGAACGGTATCACAAGTATCGTACCACCATCCTGGAGCCTTCCCTTTGACCGTCATGAGTTTGCTCACCGTAGCAATTATGTTATCTGTCTCAGTGAGATTTACCTTGCTGTTTTGGGTCTTTCGAATCCGACAGTCTCTGGCATAATGTCCAGCTTTGCCATACACAAAACAGCCGGTCTTGGGTCCTTTGGCAGTGCTGGAGTTCTTGAACTTTTGTTGGTCCTTCTTAGGATCGAGAAAGTTCTTCTTTCCTGCAGGCCTCTTGCCTTTCGCGCTCACCGCATTAGTTTTAGAAACTCCGTTGTTCTCGGATTTCTGTCTTTCTTTCGATTCCTCTTCGATTCGAAGGTATTTTTGAATCTGTTCCAGTGAGAAATCCTCAGAGCTGTGAAGTAGTTTCTTTCGATAACTATTCCAAGGTGCTGGCAATTTAGTAATTATAGCACCAACTTGGAATGGTTCGGAAGTTCTATCTTTACTGCCCTGAGTTTATTGACTAGAACTTGTAGTTCGTGTACTTGGGCGAGTATAGGCTTTGTATCAATCATTTTGAAATCAAAATACTTTGATATAAGAAATTTCTTTGTACCTTCTTCTTCTGCTCTGAATTTGAAATCCAGCGCCTTCCAGATGTCAATCGCCGAAGGATTTTCTGTATAGCGGTCGTACAGTCTGTCCGACAGGGTGTTCAGAATGTGACCACGACACAGCAGTTCATCCTCTTTGTGCTTTTTGCGTTCTGCCTTGACTGCATCAGAATCTGCTGGAGTGAGTTCTGAAACAGGTGGCAGAACTGGGTCGAGGACGTAGTAGATCTTCAGCATCGTCAGGAGGAAGATCATCTTGTCCTGCCATCGTGTGAAGTTCGTCCCGTCGAAGCGATCCAGTTTGACTAGATCATGATTCATGACTTTGATGCTCGAAATTGCAGCCTCGGACGCCATTATTTGTAACACTTTATGATTGTTAGAAATTGCTAGTACTTCACTTCTGAGTTCTGCGAAGTTGAAAATGTCGTCGACGCTTGAATCGTGCATTTAGAAGCACTTTCCTTAAAGTGTTTCGGGCACTCCGGTAACGTCTTGGAGTCAGAACGCCAGAACACCCAGGATAAGACAGCCTTCTGCCGGAGGTTCACCAAACGTTGTGAGACACCGGCGTAGGGAAGAACCCCTTTCTGGAAAACTTTGGAAGAGAAAAGAAAGAGAGAATGAATACTGAGATTCTATGTGTTTTAGACTCAGAGATCTGTAGTATATATAGATGGATTCGTGTTGTTTCGTGAAGTCGCGACCCTTCCGAAACAACATTCATTCACCTGTTCGATCGCAGGTTCATTCACCCCTTCGTCTGTCTGGGCCGCAAAAATGGGCTAACAGTGGGCTGCAAAAAATAGGAATTCTCGGGGCGAGAATCGTCGCGAGGAGCCCGAGGCCCGAGCCTACGCCGCTCGCCCAATGCCACGTTGCCTAAGTGCACAAGTGCGTCTACAATGCGCCACTATCGCCTCTATGCCCGAGCCCGTGTCCGAGCCGGAGCCGGAGCCGGAGCCGGAGCCGGTGTTGCCAACACCGGCTACATTTTCATAAAAAAGATAAAACAACAACCAATGGTCACCCACTAGCAACCCTTTGGTTGTTGCACACTCCTCATGAGTGCACATACCTATTTAAGCACCCTCGAATCTTTCTCTCTTTCCGATGTGGGACTAAAGTCCCTTCTCTTTCCTTTTTATCCTTATGAACAATAAATGGAATTAATAATTCCAACAGATACAATAATATGCACACTATCAATAAAAGAACTTGTTTGATTTCCATCATACCATCTAGCAAAAATTGAATATGTTAGTTTTTTCTGCCAGGCCGACTGGCAGAATTTGTGCATGCACAGTTTTCACCAGTCAGTCTAACAGAATGTATTCCTCTATGTAATTCTTTCACAAAATTTTTTTATGTGCTGTTTATTGCAAGTAGAGCTGTCAAGTGGGCCGGCCCGACACGAATTTGAGTGGGCCGGGCCGGGTTCGGGTCGGGCCTCTTGAGCCCATGAACTGTAGCGGGCCGAGCCCAGCCGGACCGGACTATGGATGAAAATATTAAGTCCAGTCCGACACATGACCCACGGCACGGTGAGCTTCGTGTCGGGTCGGGCCGGGTCGGACACGACCCACTATAAGGGACTGGGCCGGCCGTCATTTTAATTCAATTCAGTTCAGCTTATACATGGATGCATGCATGTATGTTGTTGTTCCAGCAACTTGCAACTAATATATATTGAAATGAATTGAATTGAATTTCAATTCAATTCAGTTCAAACATTCATTTCATTTCCATTCAATTCCCTACTACACTATATAATCATAATAATAACAGAGGCCACCACCACTTGCACTTGTTGCTTTAGGCAGTGGTACAAGTCATATTTGGAGGGCAGAGTGTTTGTTGTGTACATATTTTTCTTGTGAAAGTGACAACACTACTGTTAGCTGCTAGGATTTGACACAAATCAAAGAGATTGTACAGGGGATGTTGCAACTGGGTCGAGCTTCGGGCCGTGCCGGGTCGGGCATGGGCTTCGGGCCGGGCCTATATTATGGGCCAATATACGTGGCTCGGCACAATCCAATATACGGGGCCGGGTTGGCCCGTGCCCACGTTTAATCGGGCCGGACCGGCATATGGGCCAATTTTTCAGGCCGGACTCGTGCCGGCTGGGCCGGTCCGGCCCAATTGACAGGTCTAATTGCAAGTTTCTTTCGTACGAACAAATTTTCAGTTGTGAAATTGAATAGATCTTGTAAATTCTTTGCGCCATTGAAGTAGGTAGTGAAGTTATTCTCTTGATCGTCTCAAGCTTGTGTTCGTTGATTTGATCTTTCTACCGTTAGTTAGATTGTTGTGGTCATTATTTGTTCCTGAACACAAGTCTTTAAAGTCTTTTAGCAAAAAAAAAAAAGTCTTGAAAGCCATGGGTGATAGTTATTTCGACCTTTACCCTCAACAATTTGGATGGTAAAGATCTATTAATATCCTAAATGCCAACAAATATTACGATAATGTTTCAGCGGTTTGAGGTGGAGAAGTTTGAAGGCCACAGAATCTAAGGTTGTGTTAGAGTTGAGCAAAGATTTGGTATACATATGGTCAAAAAGTCAATGAATAACGAAGGGAAATGGATATGGATATTGATATGCAGACTAATAGTTATCAGGTTGCATTTGACTGATAATTTTTTTATCCATATTATAGAGGTGTTGGAAATTGAACACGTCCTACAAGAACTCTGAAATCGTGTCAACCACCTGATAAAACCAACCCTCATCTAACGAAGTACCAAGCACATATAAAGACAAGTATATGAAGGTGACTACATCACCTGGACAAATTCCAATCTATATAACTCGGATAAAATTACAACATTGACAAAAAATCAATATTGTTGAACCATTTGTCCTAATAGGTTCAATCCTCTCACCACGCTCAAGAAAAAACGACAAAGATTACAATGGAATCACTCACCAACCCGTAGCAATCATCCTAACCGAAGTTGACGACTCCTTGATCAGATCTTCTCCTTCCTTCTGTCTTGTATGACCACTACTAAAATACAGGATTTTAGCGATGACACAATCCGTCGTCCATCCGTCACTAATAACATTTAGCGACGGATGGGCGACGGAATATAGACCTTTTTTGTCTGTCGGTAATCACTACGTCGCCAAGTAGTCGACACTTAGTCTTTTCTTCGACGTATTTGCGACTGCTAAACAGTTAACATTTGTGCGACGAAATATTTTAGCGACATATGAGCGACTTCTCAGCGACATTAACTAGTATACTCCATAGATGATGTCTTAAGCGACGTATGAGCGACTACTCAACGACGTTATATTTCTTTTTCGATACTCTAAATTGTTCGATACCCAAAGTTGGCCACATCATATTCTGTCACTGAGACGTCGCAATTGCGATGTATCAGTGACGACCTAGCGACGAATTATATGTTTCTGATACTCTTAACTCTCTGATACTCAATCTTGGCGACATATTTTGGCGTCACTGTTTAGTCGCAATTCCGTCGAAGGTAATTGACATTCTGTCGCCAGTTTACTTAGCGACATAATTTAGCGTCACGGTTTAGTCACCATTCCGTCGAAGGTAGTCGGCAATCCGTCGCCAACATACCTAGCGACGTACAAATTCGTCGCTAGGTAGTCATTGCTCAGAACTGCCAAAAAAACCAAAATGTCGAGAAACAATAACATATATTAACACATCAAACTTACAGTGAGATGAGACCACGGAAAGGGGAGTGGTCACAACGGAGGAGGAGGGGGTACGGAGGACCAGAGAGGGGAGTGGACATGACCACGTCCGAGCACGGAAAGGAAAACACCGGAGCGGGACAGTCGAATGAGATAGGAGACCACGAGAATGAGGTCGTCGGAGAGAGAGGACCACAAACATCAGAGCAGGAAGAGAGAGGGTCGAGTGAGAGAGGAGAGAGAGGCGGTCGATCGAAATAAAAAAGTTTGATCGACCGCCTAATTCATATAAGTTAGGGCACAGTACAAGGCAACAGACTGGCTGCGTCACAGTCCGTCGCCAATCTTAAACTAAATGGCGACGGATCTGCGACATTATATTCCCACGCTACTAGAGAATCCACGTTGCGTATCCGTCACCACGTTTATCCGTGTTGTTCCTGCGGTTGACCGCACAAACTGGTGACATTCTAGCAACTACCTGGCGGCGACCTAGCGATGAATAGTTATTTAACTAGCAACTGGTGGTTGTTGGTCGTTAAGTCGACGGTGATTCGTCGCTATTGGCGATAGATTACGGTCGTCGCCACAGTTTCGTCGCTAAACCTCTATATTTTAGTGGTGGGCGAAGACCTAAGAGCAAAGTACGAACTTTCTCTTACATTTTATATGGACGAGCACCCGAATCTCAACTTTGTGCTATATTTTGTGCCTCTGTCCTCAACCCATATATGTAGGATAAGAAAAATCCTATTTTAGATCATATTAGGATTTTCTAAATAGAAAATCCTAAAATAAGAATTCTATTACATCTAAAATAGCCCAACACCAATTATGGACATCCAAATCGAATCAAATCAAATATTTAATCAGATTTGGACTCCACAAATATGCTGTTACCAAATTCAGACTAGACTCCAACGATCTCCTCCTCCAGTCTGATGAGAGAGTATTGACCCCATGACTCCTCAACTGAACTACATGCATGTTGTCCCGCGATAGAGTTCCTGCTCCCCCATGCCACTGATCTCCGATCCCCCGAGCTATTTTGCATCTTTCTTCGTCTCTAGCTCCTCGACCGTCACGTCGACGCTAGCTGACCGAAGGCCCTAATGATCAGCCTCACCGTAAGTCTCGGTTGTATGTCCCCGACTTCCATCTTCTACAGAACGTGCTACCATTTCGTTGACTTATTCACCCTAGGCTGACCAAGCCAAATAACAGACAATGCGGTCCTCTTGCGATTCGAACTCTGGAACCTGTCCACCTTTGTGTCTAATATTGAAGCTCCTCCGTACATATGCATCATCAAGCATAACATCATGTACTATTCACGTCATTGATGACCCACAACTCCTCCTGAACTATGTGAATGGTGATAAACACCTGCCTTGGATTGAGTTTACTGCAAACCTTGATCTCCTCCCTAGCTTCGAACTACTGAAACCAATATTGCTCCGTGAAGCTTTGGCAAATCACCCGTCGCCAAAATATGATCCGTAGAGCAATCCTCACCTGGAGACTGACCAGTTTTTATAGGACCGACAGACAAACTCTCAATCTTTGAATCATCATAATTTATCTCTTTGTTTCGACGAACCGAATCCTCCGTATCCCTTAAAACATCTCGAAGACCCTCCTCAGCAAGTTCCTGGCGATCAAACTCCTGTCTTACACCTCTCGAGCCTCCATCCGGTGTTTGTGGCCTGCCTGCATAACTCAGCGGCTTGTCATGTACATGCCATAATACAAATATTCTCGAGCTAGCTATTAGGAATGTAATGCCTCGTCCCGCTCAGTTCAATCGGAGGAATCAAAATGCCAACGATGTTTGGACTTAGCCATGCAACAGCCTGCTCGAAGTCCTGCTCGGTCGAGGCAACTCCTCGCTCAGGTAGGTGGCTTAGGTGAACTTGCCTCAGCTTGGCCTTCATATTAATAAAATGGAAGGTTTTAACTGCACATGTAGGTTTGATAATAAAAGAGACGAATCTACATAGCTAAAGGAATAATCCCAACTTGGGTCAGATTGAGTTAAAATATGGAAGGGTCCCATGGTTGGCTTAGAAGTGTTGCACGATGTGATTTCAAATTAACACTCAGTCCTTCTTCCCGTGGCTTGGGAGAAAGAAATATTGGCATATGTTGCCACAAGACTATGAACTTAGCATAGTCATAGACGTCGCACAATATAAATGTTTGATAAAGCATGCAATGTCCCACTGTCCAATGCTTGGCTTAGTATAATTGTTCCACAAATCTCAATGCACATTTCCATAGTACAAGGCTTGGCTTAGCCTTTGTTCATCCTACGGGTTAAGTTATTACACGATTGAGTTAGAAAAAGTTATGCCACGGGCTATCGAAGTCATAGAAAGCACGGTCCTATATTTTCTGCGATTGTTATAGCCACACAGTCCCACGATCTCAAGGCTCATCATATAAAGTATGACTTGGGCGGTAGTGTCACACAGAACACAAATTAGTTTATGGTACGAGCCACGGTTGATTTAAAGATAAGTATGCCAAGGTCTATGGCACGTATGGAACACGTTTTGTTTAAGATGTTGGAAAGAAGTAAGAAGGCTATGCAGTAGCCGTTTCTCGGGTTTCAAAGATGAGAATTTCATGCGATCGATAGTCGCCAAGGTAATCCCAAATTTGGGCTCTACAAACATGTGTAAAGAGTAAAGAACTAAAGAAGAGAAAGCAAGTTATATCATCTGTAGGCCTTGCATTTATGTCGATTATAGAAGTCGTCGTAGGTGCATGGTTATGGACAACTTGTTCACAAGGCGTAGTCTTCCTCGACATGATCGCCGGGCATTGTTTACAAAAATAAAAGTTGTTTGATTATAAATTGAAAAGAGTGTGTACAAGAGTACAAGTTGATTTATGAAAAAGTATAACTGTAGGAATCTGATCAGAAGACGATCACTTTATCCCTTGGACGATACGATGTCGAAGAAGAAAGCCTTTGGAGAGTGCTGCAGCAAGTACTCATAAGATTATGATCATTAGTGATGCTTGTGAAGTGATTTGAAACTCTATTTATAGAGTTTCGAGATAACCGTTAATTAGTTATCCTGATTGGTGTACACTGCAATTGGCGCACCACTCACCCAGTCGTGCGAACGGTTGGTTTAACTGCTTAGACGCATGGCATTCTGTGATGGAGATGCGCTTGGTCGTGGACAGTATCACTTACACGTTCTTCGAGATTAGTGACATACGCACCATGTCATCTAACTACTTCTGGATGATTTATTCGAATAGCCCCAACTGTTGGGTGGTGCCAGGAGCTAGTTGCTATTTTAGTGCCTTTCTGAATAATTATCTAGCGCCAACTGCAAATGGCGTGAGACATCTGTTTGATCATTATGACAAATCTGACATATCTGACATAATCTCTTCGAGCGCCGCGTGCTCGGGATTCGAAAGAATTTTTCTCGACTGACGTGCTGCCAGTCATGATAAAAACTGTTTCAGCTTCTCGAGGAAGCTTGCGACGTGTCAGCCAGCACCATTTAAAATCCAACGCCAATTGATGTCATGCGCCATCTACTGTCTGGCGCCATTTGACTATTTGAATGTTTGCGCCAATTATGAGTAGCGCATGACGATGTTTATACTTTTTGAGCTTCTACAAGACCCCCTTCAAAGTTTTCAAATTTGAAAAACTTTAAAATTTGGAAAACCTTGAATTGGAAGCGTCTCTGTGTGATTGACGCATGGCAGAATCGTAACAGTCCTCGAGTTTTGAGCACGGATCGCACGACTGTTACAAATAGCTTTAGGCTATAAATAGCCGACCGGAGAGAGAGAAAAATACTTTTACTTGAATTTTCTTCTTTTCGAGCACTTCAAATTCTTCAATTCTCGAAGCTTTCGATCAATCGAAATGGCCCCAAAGAGAACCGCAGCTGAGAAATAAAAGAAAGTGGCCGGAGCCACTAAGTGTGTGTCGCCGTTGATGGTGCCACATCACGTCATGCCGTCGGCGAGAGCTGAAGATGCGAACCCCGTTCTTGAAGGTAAGAAAAACTGATCGGAGAAGAAGATCCGAACGCTCGCACCATTCGCGCGTAGCACGATCAAAGGCCAACATCGACCGCCTCTTTCAGAGTGTTGGTCGATGTTTTTGTGCCATCTGCATCATGCGCCATCTCTTTCAGAGTGTTGGTCGATGCTTTGTGCCATCTAATGGCCCGTGCTACCTCTTTCAGAGTGTTGGCTAAACTCAATCCCAAATAATGATACCCTGTGCCATTTTCCATGGCTTAAGCATGACGTGCCATCTGCTGTTACGTGCAAATCATTTGCTGACTGACTGATGCACTATCTGATTTGAGAACTGTCGCTAATTTTTCATGACTCTAACTCTTATTTCTTTTTGCCTTTCTGCAACATCTATAGTGACGCCAAAAGTTGAGATTGCTGTCAAAGAGGAAGTACTATCTCCTTCTATTAAAAAGAAACTGATGACCATTAAGGAGGAAATAACTCCTAAAATTGAAGTCACTGTCAAGGAAGAGATAATTCCAAAGGTTGAAATGGCTATCAAAGAATAGCCAGCACCAGAAGATAGTGGTATAAAAAGCTCTAGTCAGCCATCTCCTGAAGACCTTGATCAGCTGAACCCTTCATATGTACGATGGTTGAGGGGATGGTACTTCCCCTATCATGTTTATCCTCGAACAAATGAATAAAAGCATCTCATCTTTAATGTCTCTTGTTTTGATGTAGCTTTCATATATTCCAAGGTGTAGTTTGATTCCAATGTATTATTTTACTCCTTTTTATGGAAAAATAAATAAAGAATATTTTTGTTTACTCCTTTGTTATGATTCTGTAGATTTACCATCTTTTGTGTATCTGAGTTCTGTAATAAGTCATAGATACAGATAGTAGAAAATGTGGACATGACAAGTCGTTTGATGTGGATAATAGAATTCAGAGGTAATGTGGACGTTAATTCATAGATTTATTAATTATCCTTGGGCCAACTGGGACTCAATGATAGGATGTCTCTTAAAATAGCTGGATTTTAAAAGGTGATGTTTGTGATAATGTAGTCGATATTGTCAATGATGATAGGATCTGGATAGACTTCGTTGGGGATTCAAAGATTTGAAGTATGTACAATATTTATTAAAAATATAGTACACACTTTCAAACATGATACTTCTTCAGGAATTTGCCGTTAATGGGCATCATGGCGATTCGGCCATCCATCCCAGACGGTTAATAAGCTCCGTTAGAGAAAACTTTGCTTATAATGTAGGGACCTTCCATTTTGGTTCGAACTTGCCTTTGCTCATGTGTGTCATAGTCATAGGACGTCTGACGGTAAGGACTAGCTCGTCTTTTTGAAATGCTCGTACTTTGACTTTACGGTTGAAGGCTTTTGAGATACGTGCTTGATATAGCTCGATGTGTTGTTGAGCTAGTAGCCGCTTCTCGTCAAGTGCTTCAAGCTTCTGAAGTCAAAGATGATCATTGTTTTCTGTTGTGAGTTCGTTGGCAATAGCGATTCTTAGTGATAGAATCTGAATCTCCAATGGTAGGACAACTTCACATCCATATACCAAAGAGAAAGGTTTACAATCAGTTGGAGTGCGTGCGATAGTACGGTAGGCCCATAAATATTCTCTAAGCTGTTGACACAAAGTCACAGTCAACCAAATATTGACTAAATTGACTAAATAATATCTGTATTAATTCAATACGACACACGACGTCTGCATAACAGTTCAAGACAGACGACAGCTCAGTCTCCGGCTCTCAGTGTGTTTTCGAGTCTGTATTTTATATTTTCATTGAGTCTAGACTTGTGTACTCTGAGTCTTGCTGAGCTCTTGACACTTAGTCTACAGCCTACCGAAAATCCCATGCTCCACTGAACCAAACACTGCCCAAAAATCCCCTTAGAACCACTCTGTGCTCTGGAGACAGAGTTCGGGCCGAACTCTGTCTCCACACAGAGTTCGGGCCGAACTCTGTCCCCTAGAAATCAGGAACCCTAATTTTAGGGTTAGCTGGTTGCTAGTTGTCCAACGGCCAAATTTTTGAATTTTCCTACCCGAATTCTGGCCGAATTCTGCCTATAAAAATACTATAAATAGGGCATGAATTCTCTCATTCCAATCCATCCAATCTTCTTTTCTCTTCTCTCTTATAAGCTCAAGTAAGCCATACCCTTCCCATCTACTAGCCACAAGCCTCCTAAGTATCGAGTGCTCAGCATCTCTCAGTTAGGATTCTTGTGCAAGAGTCGAAGAAGTCGTTTGGACAATTCCAAGCAAATCGCCACTGCGATCATCTGTTAGAAGTTGACATGCTCTTCTGAAAAAAGGCACGGGTTGTAAACTACTATTTCACAAATAGTGGATTTAATCCTGAGCTAGAGTTCTCAGGCCTGGACTAGTCCTCCACGAGGGAAACCAGGTTAAAATCGCTGTGTTTGCGTATGCTCTTCTGCTCTTCATTTATTTTCCGCACTTTACTCTGATTATTTATTGTTGGTGAAAGAGTTATTTTTAATTGGCTATTTTTCTATATAAACTCTATTCACCCCCCTCTAGAGTTGCCATACTGTTCTTCAATTGGTATCAGAGCTCTGTTATCTTTTTAAGGACTAACATCCTAAGAGCTGATCCATGACAACCACACAATCCTTGATTTTCAATCATGGTGAAGGTCAGTCCACTCATAGGCCTTCCCTATTTGATGGAACTAACTATACATATTGGAAAACAAGGATGAGCTTCTATCTTAAGTCTCTAGACTTTGACCTGTGGACTGTCGTCACTGACGGTTACAAAAAGCCCGTCAGGATAGTTGTCGATGGTGACCTCATTGAGAAACCACACGACAAATATTCTGTCGAGGAGAAGAAACAGGCAAGTCTAGATGCTAGGGCTATTAATGCTTTATTCTGTGCTATAGACAGGAATGAATTCAACAGGGTCTCCACATGCACCACTGCTCATGAAGTATGGAGACTTCTAGAAGTGACGCATGAGGGAACCACACAAGTCAAGGAATCTAAAATAAGCCGTCTCACTCAAGAATACGAAGCCTTCAAGATGAAGCCAAATGAGACGATCACTCAAATGTTTACAAGATTCCTCGACATCATCAATCCTCTATCCTCGCTTGGTAAGCAGTACTCAAACCACGAGAAGATTCGTAAGTTACTCAGAGGGTTGCCAAAGATTTGGAACCCTAAGGTGACGGCCATCATAGAAGGAAACGATCTCACATCAATGTCAATGGAGACCTTGATGGGTAAGCTCATGACTCACGAGCTTGACCTCAAGGACTTCGAAGAGCCTGCTCCGAAGACCAGGGAGATCGTAGTCAAAGCTCATCGACGAAGGGCTGATCACGATGAGACCGAAGACGATAACTCGGATGATGAAGACCAAGCTCTCATGGTTCGCAACTTCAGAAAATTCCTTCGCTTCAATCGAAGGAAGAAGGATTCACAAGAAGATGACGAAGAAGAGCCAACCTGTTATGGTTGCAAGAAGACTGGACATGTCCGAAAAGACTGCCCATTCTTGAAGAAGAGCAACCGCTATGAGAAGCCATACAAAAAGAACTCATCAAAGAAATATGCCAACATAGGAATTTGGCATAAAAGTGAAGTGAGTGACTCCGAGGAAGAAAAAGGCTCTCCTCAAGATACAGCAAATGTGTGCCTAATGGCAACTTCCAACAAGGTATCTAACGAAACTCTAGATGACTTCTCTTTTGATGAACTTGGCGATGCTTTCACTGATTTACTCGATGATCACAAAAAGGTCATCGGTAAATACAAACATGCCAAGGACAAAATCAAAAGTCTTGAAGATGAGATACAAAGAATTTCCTTACTTCTTGATAATGTTAGAAACACGACACCCACTAATGACCCTGATGAAGTATCCAAGCTTAAATTAAGCTTACATGATGCTGAAGCACGTATTGAGCAACAAACTCAAGAAATCACTACACTCAACACGTTGCTTGCTGAAGAAAAGAGTAGACACAAGATTTCCATGACTAAGATATATGGCTTAAACATTAAGGTTGATGAACTGCAAGCTGTTTCTAAAAGATTAGAAACCAAATTGGGTAAACAGGTTGTTCAACCTCAAACCCAATCACATGGGCACAACACCACTCATGCTAGTCAACCACGTCACTCTCATGCAGCACATAACCATGCATTTATATACACAAACTTTCACAAACCACGTGCACGTAAGAACAATTCTCAATCAGTACACAATCATCATGCACAAAGACACAATCAACATCACTCCACACATAGAAATCATCATGCCATGCCATATAGAAAAAATCATCATGCCATGCCATATAGACAAAATCATCATGCCATGCCATATAGACAATATCAGCATGTCACACATTATAGACAATACCATCATGATATGCCTCATAGACACTATCACCATGCCACTCATTCTGTGCATAATCATCATCACCATGCCAACTCTTCACATCATGACCATCCTCATCCTGTTGCTTATAGATATTATTCTCATGCTCCTAGTATAAATAAGAATGCTATCTGTACTTACTGTGGATTACATGGACACATCTCACCACAGTGCAAATTTGGAAGACTTGTAGATAAAAAGATATATACTTGGTTTCCAAAGACTAACTTTTCAGGACCCTCAAGAAGTCGGGTACTAAAGGTCACATCTACTCTTGATGTAGGTGGACCTTCCCTCTTCAACTGAAAGTAAGTGGATTCTCGATAGTGGATGCTCGCGACATATGACGGGAGACGCAAATCTTTTTGCATCACTATCGATGAAGAGAGAAGGATATGTATCCTTCGGTAACAATCTCAAAGGGCACATAATAGGTAATGGTATCATTGGTCATCCTCCTTCTCCTGTAATAAAGGATGTCTGCCTAGTGACCGAGTTAAAGCATAACCTGCTCAGCATTAGTCATCTTGCTGATCATGGATATGATATTAACTTTGGACACAATAGTTGCTACATCTATGATAGGTCAACAGGAGACATTGCTTTTGAAGGGAAAAGAGAGGACAACATATATATTTTTTATCTTTCTATAAATACTAACAATGCAGATAGATGTCTATATGCCCACAAAGATGAACGACTACTTTGGCACCAGCGTCTTGGTCATGCCAACATGGATGCTATATCCAGGCTTTCTACCAAGAAGCTAGTGAGAGGATTGCCTGACATCACATTCAAAAAGGACACGGTATGTGCCGAATGTGAACTAAACAAGGCAACTAAATCCTCGTTTCATTCCATCAACTCTGTAAGTACTACTAGACCCTTGCAATTACTTCATATGGATTTATTTGGTCCTAGTAGAATAGCTAGCCTTGGTGGCAAACTTTATGCATTTGTTATTGTTGATGATTTTTCAAGATTTACTTGGGTTTTCTTTCTCGCTAATAAGAGCGATGCTATTTCTGTTTTCAAAGTTTTTGTGAAGAAAGTTCAAAACGAAAAAGGCTACATGATTACTCGAATCCGAAGTGATCATGGAGGCGAATTCGTAAATTATGATTTTAAAAAATTTTGTAATGCAAATGGTTTTGATCATGAATTTTCTTGTCCTAGAACTCCTCAACAAAATGGTGTTGTGGAGCAGAAGAATAGAACTCTCGACGATATGGCCAGAGTCATGTTGAATAAATTTTCACTTCCGAAATACTTTTGGGCAGAAGCTGTCAGTACAGCATGCCATATTTTGAATAGGGTGCTAATTCGTCCCATTACGAAGAAAACACCCTATGAGCTTTGGTTTGGGAGAACCCCCAATGTTTCTTATTTTAAAGTTTTTGGTTGTAAATGTTTTATCCTTAACACCAAAGACAACTTAGGCAAATTTGATGCCAAAGCTGACGATGGTATCTTTCTTGGTTATGCCGCCAAGAGTAAGGGATATAGAGTTTTTAATAAACGCTCACTTATTGTGGAAGAGTCAACAAATGTGACTTTTGATGAAGACAACAGTGCAGTAAGTACTCTTGATGATGACGTTGAGCCATCAACTTCTACTCCAATGAATACTTCAACCGAAACTAATTCTCTGGAGGGTTTGCCTAAGAAATTCTCTTTCAAACCTTCTCATCCAGAAAATTTAGTTATAGGAGAAGTTTCACGTGGAGTAACTACTAGATCATCACTAAGAGACTCCGTTGCTAGCACTGCCTTCATTTCACAAGTAGAGCCTAAAAACATTTCTGAAGCTTTTAATGATGAATTTTGGATTTCTGCTATGCAAGAAGAACTCAACCAATTCGAGAGAAGCCAAGTATGGGAACTCGTTCCTAGACCGATTAATCACTCGATAATTGGTACTAAATGGGTTTTTAGAAACAAAGTAAATGAAGATGGTTCAGTCACACGTAACAAAGCTCGTCTAGTAGCTCAAGGATACAACCAAGAGGAAGGTATCGACTACGATGAGACGTATGCTCCTGTTGCTAGACTAGAATCCATTCGGATGCTTTGTGCTTTTGCTAATTTTCAAAACTTTAAATTATTTCAAATGGATGTGAAAAGTGCTTTCTTGAATGGTTTTATTAAGGAGGAAGTTTATGTGAAACAACCTCCTGGCTTTGAAAATCACAAATTTCCCGACCACGTGTTCAAGCTAAAGAAAGCGCTTTATGGCCTCAAACAAGCCCCCAGAGCTTGGTATGAAAGGCTAAGTAGCTTCTTACTTGAGAAAGGTTTTTCAAAAGGGAAAATTGACACTACACTGTTTATAAAATCTTTTAAAGACACTATTCTGTTGATTCAAATTTATGTTGATGATATCATTTTTGGTTCTACTGATGAAACCCTCTGTCAAGAATTTGCCAAGTGTATGCAGACAGAATTTGAGATGAGCATGATGGGAGAGCTCAACTACTTTCTTGGTCTGCAAGTAAAACAAATGGCTAATGGAACTTTCATCTGCCAATCGAAGTATACCAAGGACATGCTGAAGAAGTTCGATCTTGACAACGTCAAACCAATCAGCACGCCAATGGCTACTTCAACCAAACTCGAACCAGATGAGAGCGGCGTTGATCAACGTAAGTATCAAGGTATGATAGGCAGCTTACTTTATTTAACTGCTAGTCGTCCCGATATCATGTTCAGTGTTTGCCTATGTGCTAGATATCAAGCTAATCCTAAGAAATCACACATGACCGCGGTTAAGCGTATCTTTCGATACCTTAAGGGTACGGTTACAGTGGGCCTATGGTATCCCAAGTCAACATAATTTGATCTTATTGGTTATTCCGATGCTGACTTCGCTGGATGCAAGGTCGACCGTAAAAGTACGAGCGGCACGTGTCATTTATTAGAAAAAGCTTTAGTCTCCTGGTTTAGCAAGAAGCAGAACTCTGTCGCACTATCCACAACAGAAGCTGAATACATAGCAGCTGGGCGTTGTTGTGCACAAATTCTGTGGATGAAGCAAATCCTTAAAGACTATAAGTTATCTTTTATGCATATTCCTATATTCTGTGACAATACTAGTGCCATTAATTTGACTAAGAACCCTGTCTGTCACTCACGCACTAAACACATTAAGATCAGACACCACTTTTTGCGTGATCATCAGCAAAATGGCACGATTAACTTAGAGTTTATCGACACTGATCATCAGCTAGCAGATTTCTTTACTAAGCCATTATCCGAAGAGCGCTTCAATTTCCTATGTCGTGAACTCGGAATTTTGGATGAAGCAGTTATAAGTTGAGACTCGCCTGCGTAAATATCGAGTATATTTTGATTCTTTTACGGCAAATTTGGTATGGGTACAAGCCGAAAGGGTCCTTCTGACAACAAGGCGTAAAAGCCTAAGCGACACGGTGCACTAGTCCTCAGGACTACCGCTAGCTGGGATCCGGCCCCTGCAGCTAACCCATGGCAAATTTGAAATATTGAATTACAATATATTTTCTTGTTTATTATATGGCTTGTTTCGACTTAATACTGTCTAATTATTACATTCTAAAGTTTATTCTGACTTTTGAGTACCTCTCTATGTACTTCATTGATTTCATCAAACTTTTATCCTCAACCATCACTTTTCTTCAACACTTAACCAATTTTTCTATCTTTTCAGCCTGTTTTCTGTTCTGGACCACTAATCCAGAACTCGGGCCGAACTCTGCCCCCAACAGAGTTCGGGCCGAGTTCGGTCCAATTGTTCCAGAGTCGGGATCAGCCTCTGCCGTTGGATCATTTTAGATCATACGGTCAGAATTTCTTCCGACCAAAGAAAATCCTCTCTTATATTTCGGGTTTTCTTCTCTCTTCTTCACTATAGCCTCCTTCCTCACCTCTCCAAACTCTTTCCTTCAAACCCTAACCCTAGTTTTTGATCTAGAGTGCTCCATTACTCCTCAAAATCAAGGGAAAGGGGTTTTTCAACATTCTCTTCCACTGTTTGGTATTATTTTCAGGTATAACTCTCTCTTTCTATCATTTTCAAGTTCTCCTATTTCTTTGCAAATGGCATCTCGCTTGTCCAAACGAGGGAGAAGGACTCGACATGAGGGAGCTTCCTCTTCGGTTCCTCCTCCTCCGATTGAACAAGTTATTGAACAACACCCCATTCATCCGTTGTTCAATCCGTCGCGTCCCGATGACCCTAATACATACGACGACCGTCTATTTGTGTCGCTAGACGCCTCTAATGAATGGTTTAGCGATTTTAGGACTCGTCCGATGTTTGGGGGCCATCCCATCAATTTTACAATATTTTCTCAATATGAATCTTTATTTCGTGATCTTTGTTTGGATGAACTAGTTGCTTCCAACTTTGTCATTTACCGTAGCACAATCCAAATGTTCTACTGTAATCTGACTCACGATGCAAACCACATTTATTCCCGGGTTGCTGGCATTAACATTGCCTTCAATGATTCTGAGTTGGGAGACTTTCTTGCTCTCCCGGATCTTGATGTGTGGGACAAGCTTGTGGAAGCACGTCAACTTTAATTTGTTGGCGATACTTCCCTTGAAGGATTCAAGGAGGATTTATGTGCTCCTAACGTAAGTCCTCGCAAGCTAAAGGCCAAGCATCTCACCCCCTACTTTTATGAACTTCATCGCATCGTGTTCAATACTATCTTACCAAAAGCTGGTTCAACTGATGAAGTTACCTACTTTGAGATCTCTGCTTTATATCACCTTCATTTTCGTATCCCCTTCAATCTTTCTAGGACAATGGTGGACTGGATGATAAATTGTAGGAAGAAACCAAGAGCTTTGGTTTATCCTTTATACCTTCCTATGGTTTTTCGTGTATTCATCATTCCTATTCATGACTGTCCGTTCTTGCCTGCTCCTGCTTTCCTGTCCAAGGCACGACGTACTCAAGCAGTCGTCGCCTCTCCTGAGGCTTTTGAGCATTCTGATGATGAGGAGCCAGACGCCCCTCCACTCGGTCAGGATGCACCTCCTCCACCTGCCACTCTTGACTCCATCCAGACTATGCTCCGAGATCGTTTCGACTTAGAGGACGATCGGTGGGCTCAGATGGACTACCGCACTACCCTGCAGATGAGTGCACTCAGCAACTCGCTGCATGATATTCGGTACTCCATGTCCCATCATCCTACTATGCCCATTCCCATGCAGCGGGATCCCGATCGTGAGGGCTATCGCATTGATGATCCGTGGGTCATGCGTTACCTGGATCCGGGTGCTGCTTTTGTGGATCCCAGACGTTCTGACACTCCTGGACCATCTCGTGCTCCATGATGGAGATTGGCTACTATCTGCTGCTGCTGCTGCTGATGATGACATTAGTTGATGCATTTTCATTTCTAGTTAGTTAGTTTCAGTTTTATGTACTTGGATGCTTTTAAACTCTGGTTGTGTGTTTGACATTTGGTTATGACACTTTATGCTAGTACTTCTTTTGATTATTTCTATACTGTTTCTTCTCTGCTTGGTGTGGTTGTATTACTATTAATTGTCTACTGCAGTTTTCTTTTATTATTCATTCATCTGCAGTCTATATTGCTAACTGCCAAAAGGGGGAGAACTATGTATATTCTGCCTGGATATATATGGTTGGATATACTTGTTTGGTATCAGATCCTATCTTTTCGTATTTCTGTGCTTGTTTGTGCTTTTTGGGAGATATTATACAGGTTCTATGCACTATTTACGGGGGAGCTATTGCTTCTAGCTCAGCACCATTCACTGATTACGGGGGAGCTATTACATTCTAGCTCGGCATCAAGTATGGGGGAGCTATGTTGCTATAATCAACTGTGTCCAGGTATGAATATTGAATATACATATATTATTTTGTCAATTATCAATATGGGGGAGATTGTTGACACAAAGTCACAGTCAACCAAATATTGACTAAATTGACTAAATAATATCTGTATTAATTCAATACGACACACGACGTCTGCATAACAGTTCAAGACAGACGACAGCTCAGTCTCCGGCTCTCAGTGTGTTTTTGAGTCTGTATTTTATATTTTCATTGAGTCTAGACTTGTGTACTCTGAGTCTTGCTGAGCTCTTGACACTTAGTCTACAGCCTACCCAAAATCCCAAGCTCCACTGAACCAAACACTGCCCAAAAATCCCCTTAGAACCATTCTGTGCTCTGGAGACAGAGTTCGGGCCGAACTCTGCCTCCACACAGAGTTCGGGCCGAACTCTGTCCCCTAGAAATCAGGAACCCTAATTTTAGGGTTAGCTGGTTGCTAGTTGTCCAACAGCCAAATTTTTGAATTTTCCTACCCGAATTCTGGCCGAATTCTGCCTATAAAAACACTATAAATAGGGCATGAATTCTCTCATTCCAGTCCATCCAATCTTCTTTTCTCTTCTCTCTTATAAGCTCAAGTAAGCCATACCCTTCCCATCTACTAGCCACAAGCCTCCTAAGTGTCGAGTGCTCAGCATCTCTCAGTTAGGATTCTTGTGCAAGAGTCGAAAAAGTCGCTTGGACAATTCCAAGCAAATCGCCACTGCGATCATCTGTTAGAAGTTGACGTGCTTTTCTGAAGAAAAGGCACGGGTTGTAAACTACTATTTCACAAATAGTGGATTTAATCCTGAGCTAGAGTTCTCAGGCCTGGACTAGTCCTCCACGAGGGAAACCAGGTTAAAATCGCTGTGTTTGCGTATGCTCTTCTGCTCTTCATTTATTTTCCGTACTTTACTCTGATTATTTATTGTTGGTGAAAGAGTTATTTTTAATTGGCCATTTTTCTATATAAACTCTATTCACCCCCCTCTAGAGTTGCCATACTGTTCTTCATAAGCTTTTTGCTCCAGTTACATTTATTGGTGGAAACGAACTTCTTGAGAAGCTTGATGATCATTTTGTTGAATATTTCTGCCAAACCGTTAGCTGCGGGATTGTAGGCTATAGAAGCAATATTGTTGATCCGGTTATCATCACAAAATCGAGTGAACTTTTGACTGATGAACTGAGGTCTATTATCGTGAATGATTAGCCAAGGAACGCCAAATCTGTAGATCACATGATGTTTGATGAAGTTGATGACATTGCTTGTCTTGACTTCAGCTAAGGGTATATGTCACGACCCGCACCTGCTTTTCGGGATACGAGTGCATGTCCAAGCCAGCCTACGCCGCAGGAGAACGCTGTCAAGGCCATAATGCTAAAAAAGACATAAATATAATATTTATTGCTCATTCACAATTCTAAATTAATTACAACCTTTACAACATTTATATTTAAAGAAAGTACAAGATTCTTACAATTAATGAAAATGATACCACTTCTATCTAATTTTTAGGTTTCTGTCTGCAAGTACCCCCGTATCTTCCAATGCTAAGTGAAGCCACAGCTAACCTAGAAAATGTTGGTTTTCAGTCAGAAATAGAACAAGCACACAAACCGACGACAAATCGAAAATACAATAGAATTCACACGACATAGAAATAACATATGTGAGATAATCTAGAAAATAAGACGATATCATTGCAAATCACGAAAGAAAGTAGATAACTCTACAACATGATATATCAGCTAGAAAAAGAACATGTAACTAGGATGACATGGCAAGTAGTGAAGAAAACGAGGAAAATAAGTAAAGACAACTATCTATGTGTTTTGAAATACCAGTTTCGGCATGTGAATAGCTAGGGCGTAAATCAGGCACCCTGCACGTGTCGTGTGCAGCTGCTATTCTCTACGAAAGACACGGGAAATAGTTCTGGGTAGTCCACATGTCTACTAAGATATTTTCCCTCCCGACTAGTACTCATGGACTCAAACAAGTCACGAAACACGAAAACACGACAATCATGAAATAAAGTATGTAGAGATCCATGACACTAATCTGTGTAACAATGTGTCAACAAGCAAGAGAGCATATGCATAAACATGAAATGGAAAGACTACTATGAATCGAGAGCAATCAGAAAGTGCACTTGCATGTGGTCCTGAGCTGGTGGTACGAGTCTAGTACTGAATCAGAGTCTAACAGACCTATATTATGAATTTCCATATCAATACATAATTTAGAGTACAAATGAAACTATCTAATAGATTAGTTAGACTTCCTAATGGATTCTCTCTTTGATACTTTATTGATTTAGACTCTTACAGCGAATTGGTTGCCTATGGGTTACTACTATTCATTTCATACTTGGTGTCTCAATTATTGCTGTTCACAGCATGTAAGATTGCTATTTTTGCTATTGGTACTTCATTAATCCTATTTTGGTTACTAGCTACTGTTAATGCTGTCTCTGTTTGAATTCAGGTTCCCACAACATTATTCAGATACCCTATGTGCTGGTACTACCCATCTGTTTTCCCACTAAGCCAATGCCCCTCCTTACATGTACTCATTTTAGAACTGATATGAGGGTTATATCACCTCTGGTTGTAGCTATTCTTATATTCAGGTCATCCTACCTATGAGCCTTGTTTCCTGAACTATTGCTTCATTTGCTGCCTATGGGATTTGATTACTCCTGATCTGAACTTCTTGGCCTACATATGTTCTTTTGTCCACAAACACTTGCAATGCTACTATGGCCCACTACCTAAGTACCATTTACATCTACAACTTCTGAGATGATAGCTAAACACAACAGAATGTGTGAAGAAACTGGTGGTGCTCTTATTAAAGTTGGAAGTGGTTTTGGTGAAGGTAGTGTTCCTGGAGCAATACACTCAAACTGAGTAAAACCATAGTCGATTGACCATGGTAGAGGATAGGTATTACCTACTGTATCTACCAGCCTATCCTCTATACTCAATAGGTACTAATGTTGACCTCTAGGGCAAGTCATAAGCCCTATAAAGCTACTGTCCTACAATGAAAGTCATGCTTGTACAGGTGTTACTTATAATGGCATTTGCTCTATGCTGGTTCTTTATTCCTGATGCATCAACACAGTTCCTATACAATTCCTGAACATTCACTTAGATGGCAAGTCTAAGCCTTGGTTATCATATTTGCCTATAGGGATTATACTCTCCAGTACTCACTTGCATGTAATGTTAATTTGGTTGTACTCGAGCTCCCTTTGGTTACTCGGGTGTTGTTCAAAAAGGGCATGCTAAACCTATATATCTATAAGGTCAAAATAGAGCTTCATTGAGAGGGATCAAGACATTAAATTAATGTATTTCATGAATTGGTTCATGAGTTGGAAGACTCCCCTCGAGTTAACTGTTGGTACAACACTCGGTTATGCAGGACTGAAGTAACAACAACTGGTATCTACTCTGTTACATATGTCAAGAAGAGTCCATAAACCCTAATGTTTCCTATTGTCATAACCCACAGATATTCTACTGATGCTTAACAGTTCTGAACAGTTGTAAACCTATCTACATTTTTGGGGTGACTACCTACCAATCCTCTCTCTTATAGCTGTGCTACCTGTACTAGGTACAAACCTAATCCTAGTACCCTGCTATAGGGATGGTCTTTAGGACATGGCTACTTGCTACCTGAAGTGTGGCCTAGGTGGTCCTCTACATATACTGCCTATTCATCTACTTGGAACTTCATTTCCCTATGTAGGATACCATGTTCATATGTGTTTGGTGGATACCTGATTTCCGTTGGTAACTATATCACAGTTAATTGGTATGGTTGATTACCTGAGTCCTGATTAATGCCTGACACCCTTCCTAACTCTACATGACACTCTTAAACCTCTGCTATGCCAACTATCACGACAGATGTTTGTTTACAAACCCTTTTTAGAGTAACTTCCTCAATTAGTTAACCTCAAGACCTATAGTAAACCAAAAACAAGAATTGGATTAAACGTTTACCTTCTAGGTTGTCTGATTCTTCTTGGAAGCTCTCTCGAAGATCCTACGAGAAGGTGGCACACGAGATTGATGGTTGCTCTAACGCCAAAAAGGAGGGTAGATGGATTCTAGGGTTTATAGAGGAAAAGAATCGACTGCTTCCATTGCATGTATTTATATATAATGCTTTGATTTGATCAAAGAGAAGGATTGATAGGGTGAAATCTCATTTGAATTCAGATTTGGATAGGATCATTAGCTAATGATGGATAGCTGGATATCAACAGGTTTGTAATTGATTCCGACTCTAACACAGGGCTTCGGGGTTTCGATTAGGAGGGAGGGTTCAGGTTTGATTATGGTTTGGCTTGATCTCTAAGACTTCGAACTTGAACTGTAAATGAATTGGATGCAAAGGGACATATTGAAAGATTGGTTTAAGGATTTGAATTATAGGATCTTGCAACCAAGCCCTTGTAAACTGAATATTTGCAGAACTCCCCTCATTTATTCCTATTTATTTACTAAGACTTAATATATATTACATATATACATGTGGTTGCCTAAATATATCTATGTATTTATAAATAAGCAAAAAGATAATAATAATACAAAATGGGGATTTTTGGTCAAGGGCACACAAATATTTATTAATGAAAATATTTTGAAAATCCAACATCTCTTATAACTCCGATAATAAAATATAATAATTTTAGTAAACAAAAATAGTATATTAAAACATTAAACTTTAACTAATTCTTTGATGACATAAATAATCGAAAAATCTCCTTTACAAGGTTTCGACGATAAATTACTTCTAACACAAAAATAAATAAATAAAATAAAAATCCGAGAAGAGTAGTTACAGTATAGCTTCAGCCCATTTTGAGAAGTAATCAGTTATAGCAAGGATAAACCGATGTCCTCGAGATGATGGCGGATTAATAGGACCAATGACATCCATGTCCCAAGCTTCGAAGGGCTATGATGCTGCAGTCGGATGAATAAATTCTGAAGGTTGATGAATAAAATATGCGTGGATTTGACATGCCCGACATTTCCTTGAACATTCGATGGCATCTAACACCATGGTTGGCCAATAGTATCCCATGCATCAAATTCGATCTTGCAATTTAGGACCAGGCTGATGCGCACCACAGACGCCATCGTGAGCTTCACGTAGTATCTGCTTTGCTTTATCTCCCGCAAGACAACGTAGAAGCATACCGTCAAATGATCATCGATAGAGTATTTTAGAGGTGTGATTGTAGTAGAATTGGAGTGATCTCCGACGAATTGTAGTTGCTGTAACGCCCCAGTCCCAAAATACATAAGACAAGGAACGTAGCCATGCCAGCCGTATACATACAAAGTATACTCCAATATATGAAAACCTCGTATGAATACATAAGCTGTAAAATGCAATAAACCACAACTAACTAATCTCATCCATAAAATAAGGGAATAAAGATATCATATAATGAATAGTCTTGATACAATATGTTGGGTGGAGACACATCCACTACCAACCAAAATAAAAGGAAGAAGTATATGATATATAAAAGCATCAACGAAGGTAGCAAGATAGATCCAAGATGCGCCATCTTCGAATAAATGGAGAAGATCACGACCTCGGCTAGAATACCTGCAGAAGATATGAACACACACCTGGAGAGATAACCAGGTCCTCAGAGGGACGCAACAAGACACATAATATCATGCCCTAAACTGAATAATAAAAGCTCAATAAAAAAGTATATATGACTAAACAGATAAAGGTCCTTAACCATTATATGTGAAAATGCATTTTGAAGACAACGTTCTACACAAGGGCTTCCGAGACTAGAAATACGGCACGTTAGCGTTTCAACCGGGGTACTAGTGGCATCTAGAGGAAAATAAATAAATGCACGGCACACTAGTCTCTTGGGTGAGTCACTAACGACAGCTAGAGGAAAGTAAATGCACGGCACATTAGCGTTTCAACCGAAGCACTAGTGGCATCTAGAGAAAAGTAAATAAATGCACAACACACTAGCTCTCGGCTGAGTCACTAATGGCAGCTAGAGAAAAGTAATTGTGTGAAAGCCCCTGCGCCTAATAACTGTCTTTCTCTTCCCCATGTACTACTCGTGCTGAATCCACACTATGATATTTCTAATACCGCTAAGTCTTCTAGGCAATTATATTAGCAGTTATATCCTAACGTGCATCCTGTACGCACCGATGTACGGTCGGTATACAAGTCCGAATCTATATGAGACATGTAAAATCGTGGCACACAGGTGTCGGGCCAATGAATGCGGCACAAACAACGGTGGTCCCTTAACTCTAGGCCAAATGCATTAAGAAAACTAAAGTATAGTAATTTGCAATTACATATGGTTTTAAAAGAACAACTTATAAAAAATAAAACATGCATGATATTGAGCAAAAAATTAAACAGTAAAGGCAAGGTGTCTTGCCTGGTAGGACGTCTGGTGTACTGCAGTGATCAAGGTGGCACGAACTGCGACTTCGGTGTAATAATTACACAAGGTGACCTCTGATGGTGGTACGGACAGTTCCATTGGGTCCAGAGGGGTCAAATTAGTTAGGGTCTACATAAGGGGTTCAGAATTGGCAAGGGAATAGGATAAAAGGAAATTTAGTCATGGACAAGGATTTATAACCGAAGGAATTTGAGGAAATAATAATAATACATATACATTTTAGAAAAATATTTGTAATGCTTCAAAATATATTCTATTAGTTAAAATAATTTTTGGAAAATACTTGAAAATCATAAATCGTTTTGGGGCAAAAATAATCCTAAATTTATCAAAATAAGATTTTTTATAGGAAGCTATATTTTAATTAGATGAAAATATCACAATTATGGTTTATAAAGAAATTTTGAAAATAGATGTGAGGCTAAGTGCAATCTATATATAATTTTTGCTACAAAATACCTTATAGAAAATATAACTTTATTTACTAAAAACAATATAAATAATAATAATGAAAATAACTAAATGCTAATAAATTTTTGTTATTTTTTTTTAAAATACTAATGTTGATAATAAAAATTCTACAATTTAATCCACCCAAACCCAATAATAATATATATCTGTTATAATTATATTTCAGAAATATTTTTCACTAACTAATAATAACAGTATACCTTATAAAATTATCATACCCAAATATATAATAATATAGGAGAGATAGACATTAATAATAATAATAATAATACTATATAATAATATATATGAAAAAGACAGATACCATTGCAAATAAAAGGTAAGGAAAACAAATTAAAAAAAACAACAAAAGGGGCATAAGCATCAGACAAAGGAATGTACTGCTTCCTTCCTGGAAGAGAACAAAAATAAAAAATAAAAAAATAAAATAAAAGAAGAACAAAGAAACAAAGGAAGAACAAAGGGACAGACAATAGAAGAAGATCCAACAAAAGGGCATAAGCAACGATGGAGAGAGAGGAGCGGAAGGGAAGAGTCGGAAAAGCGAGGCTCGTCTGACGCGGGGCTTCTCGGGGCGTGGGCGGCGCGTTCGCCGACGCGGGGCGGCGTTCGGCGGTCGCAGGCGGGGAGCGGAGGAAACGGCAGGCAGTAGAGGAAGGGGAAGAAGGAGAGCAGAGGGGATGGGGTTTCACTTGCGCGATGGCGGTGCCGAGGTGGGGAACCGCGCGGACGGGGCGAGCACCGTTCGGTCGGCGGAGGAGTCTCTCGTCGGCCAGTGGCCCACGACGTAGAGCGCCACGCAGCTGGAAACGTACTGGGCTTGGCCGACGGTCGTAGCTCGCGGTGACGCGCTTGCAGGAGCGCTGAGCGGTGCTGCGAGCTGGCGCAGGACGGAGGGCCCGAGCTCGCGGAGGCGGCGGAGACGACGAACTTGACGGTGAGTGGGCCGACGTCGGGGAGAACCAAGGTTAGGGTTTGTTCTTTTTCCTATTGATCTGGGTATTTAGATTTGGTGGTGGTGGTTTGGTTTAGGGGCGGCTGCGGCCGGCGATGGCCGTGGTGGGTACGGTTTTGGCTGTTGGTGGGGTGGTGTTCCGAGGGGTGATGACGGTGGTTCAACGGGGGTGAGGGCTCTGGTTTGGTGGACGATGATTTCGGCTGGGGTGTTAGCCGAGAGGGGCGATGGTCGGAAGGATACGGGCGATCGAAGAGATGGTGGTCTGGGTTATCGCGGTGAGGGCAAGGTGGTGATGGATGGTGGTGGGGTCGAAGCATCTCGACGTGGAAGCGTGATTGCGACGGAGCGGCCTGAGAAGGCAGCCCTCGGCTGGAGATGGGCTGCGACTAGGTTAGATGAAGGTTAGGATTTGGTGGAGACGGGTGTGAGATGGTTGCGTCGGTGATGACGGTGTCGCTGATGAAAGATGGTGATGGTGGCGCCGTAGTAAATTTGGCGGAGAAGACGGGGTCGGGCCTTGCGGTGGACAAGATTTAGAATAGGATTAGATAAAAATTTTGGGTTGGGATGTGTCCTGCGAGACACGAGGAATTGAAGGGGTTGGTGTCCGGGTCTGTCGGACACGGAGAACCATGTATTTGTACAAAAAATAGTGGATGTGAGGGGGATCGGGACACGGACACAATGCACAATCTTGGTTTGTGAAATTTGATTGTGGAGGAAACAATGAGGTGTCTCCCTATATATAGGGTTGAGGAATTTCTACTTGGATATGGAATTGGATCCCTTTGGGATAATCTCATCTTTAGTTTAAATTGATTCAAAAAATTTCAAATCAATTTAAATCTAATTTACATTCAATTAAATCTAAATCCATCATAATATAGATAATTCACATATTTATTCTAAATCGAACTTTAAAACCAAATCGATCAACTCCAAATTTGATATAAGTATAGATAGAATTTTCTTAAATTAACAAAATCCAATGATTATTTAAATTACCAAAATTAATTTTAAAATACCTTTTTGATAAATAATATAAATAATTAATTTTGAAAATTAGAATAAATATTTTTTAAATAGTGATAGGAAATATCTTTAAAATATATTTTTAATAAAGTTAGGTAAAAATAATTTCGAAAATAAACATAAATATTTAAATATTTAAAATACCTTCTTGCTAAATAAATTATTATAAATAATAAAAATAAATTTTGAAAATATACATAAAATAATTTTCATGCGCTTTACACGAGTAGAATATTCAGATAATCTAGTTTTCTAAATTACCACTATTAAAATAAGATAGCCTTCTATAAATAACTAAAATAATAAGTTTTGGCAACCTCGATAGATACAAAAATAATTATTATATATATTATTTTGAAACCATCACCTATAATAAAATCGAAAATCATTTTTCTAAAAATATGTACCTCGCACATATTCGCACTCGACGAGTAAATACGAAAAACGTAAATTTCTGCGTGACGTACAATACGACTATGCGACGTACAAATAAAAAAAAATCAGTACTAAAATATAGTAGAAATTTAGAGGTTTTACATCCTACCCAACTTACAAGAATTTTGTCCTCGAAATTAAGAATAATTAGGGGGGTTGAGAAGGCGCAATGGTATATTGATAAGGAAATATGATTAAGTCTTTGGGCGAGGCAAAGTAACGACAGTCAACGCAACATGCATTAGAAAGTCGTGATTTCAATAACGGCGAAAATAATCATGGATATGGCTAATTTATGCAAGAAAGAAAATGATTAAGGGCAAGTTTAACCAAGATAACATGCAGTAAGGAATAGTGTTGTATCAAGAGAAAAATAGATTTGAGATCTTGAAGATATGGTATCTTGAGAGTAGGTTGAGGGCACGAAACAATTAGAATCATTCCTAAATTTAAGTGATTAGAAGGTCATGATAGAAGGTCGAGGAAGGGACGAGTAGTTAAGACAAAGATATAGTCACATTGAGTGTTAATGGTCACAAGAGATAGGATAGCTAGAGAAAAATTTAAGAACAAGCGCCTTCGTCCTTCTAAAATAGGTGAAGGGCGAAAGCAACATAGGGTTCGAAGAAGATGTTTATCGAATACGAATACGTGGTTCAAAGGGGACATGAATAATTTAAAAGAGAATTGCCAAGGCAGTTATGGATGAGACTCTAGAGGTCAAGTTTAACTATGTCTCAATCCACGTAGAACGATATACGAAAAGCGAACCAAAGTGCACTCGGTTGATCAGACCACCATGCACCGGTTCTGATTAGACAATATGTTAGTGAGCACGCTCAATAGCATATGTCATGAACAAGCTCGACAAATGGGTAAGCTTGCAAAACTAGATTATAGTAGCAACATTAGTCAAGATGGTAAAAAAAACATAGGCACGAGAGATTAAGATTGAAGGAAAGTAGAATTTGGTCAAAGTGCTTAAAATCTAAGTCATGTCCTATGTTGATACCTATACAGTTGTCCTACCGTCTACTTGTCTAAGACTTGGTTAAGGTCATAAGGAAGGTTAGGTCGTAATGCATTCTACCCAACTTACAAGAGTTAAACTAGTATGGTGATGGGATAATGGGTAATGTCCACCTAGTATGGGTTACCTTATTAATCTCTATCAATCACGAAAGAAGGGTACAAATTACGATAGTAGGGATCAAGCAAGATGCAACTCGAGGAGTCAAGCGATAGATTGAAGAGGAGGGTCAAGTATGTGGATGAGATCCTAGACTCTAACCAATACGCAGGCTTGCTTGGTACGGTAAAGTAACTAAACAATTTATCAGACCTGTATGGGCCACCACAAAAACATGTAACGCCCCAGTCCCAAAATACATAGGACTAGGAACGTAGCTATGCCAGCTGTATACATACGAAGTATACTCCAATATATAAAAATCTCGTATGAATACATAAGCTGTAAAATACAGTAAACCACAACTAACTAATCTCATCCACAAAATAAGGAAATAAAGATATCATATAATGAATAGTCTTGATAAAATATGTTGGGTGGAGACACATCCACTACCAACCAAAATAAAAGGAAGAAGTACATGATATATAAAAGCATCAACGAAGGTAGCAAGATAGATCCAAGACGCGTCATCTTCGAATAAATAGAGAAGATCACGACCTCGGCTAGAATACCTGAGGAAGCCATGAATACACACCTGAAGAGATAATCAGGTCCTCAGAGGGATGTAACAAGACACATATTATCATGCCCTAAACTGAATAATAAAAGCTCAACAGAAAAGTATATATGACTAAACGGATAAAGGTCCTTAACCATTCTATGTAAAAATACATTTTGAAGACAACGTTCTACACAAGGGCTTCCGAGACTAGAAATATGGCACGTTAGCGTTTCAACCGAGGTACTAGTAGCATCTAGAGGAAAATAAATAAATGCATGGCACACTAGTCTCTCGGATGAGTCACTAACGGTAGCTAGAGGAAAGTAAATGCACGGCACATTAGCATTTCAACCGAGGCACTAGTGGCATCTAGAGAAAAGTAAATAAATGCACAACACACTAGCTCTCGGTTGAGTCACTAATGGCAGCTAGAGAAAAATAATTGTGTGAAAGCCCCTGCGCCTAATAACTGTCTTTCCCCCTCCCCATGCACTACTCGTGCTGAATCCACACCACGATATTTCTAATAACCGCTAAGTCTTCTAGGCAATTATATTAGCAGTTATATCCTAATGCGCGTCCTGTACGCACCGATGTACGATCGGTACACAAGTTCGAATCTATATGAGACACGTGACATCGTGGCACACAGGTGTCGGGCCAATGAATATGGCATAAACAAAGGTGGTACCTTAACTCTAGGCCAAATGCATTAAGAAAACTAAAGTATAGTAATTTGCATTTACATATGGTTTTGAAAGAACAACTTATCAGAAATAAAACATGCATGATATTGAGCAAGAAATTAAACAGTAAAGGCAAGGTGTCTTGCCTGGTAGGACGCCTGGTGTACTGCAGTGATCAAGGTGGCACGAACTGCGACTTCGGTGTAATAACTACACAAGGTGACCTCTGATGGTGGCACGGACAGTTCCATTGGGTCCAGAGGGGTCAAATTAGTTGGGGTCTACATAAGGGGTTCAGAATTGGCGAGGGAATAGGATAAAAGAAAATTTAGTCATGGACAAGGATTTATAACCGAAGGAATTTGAGGAAATAATAATAATACATATACTATTTTAGAAAAATATTTGTAATGCTTCAAAATATATTCTATTAGTTAAAATAATTTTTGGAAAATACTTGAAAATCATAAATCGTTTTGGGGCAAAAGTTATCCTAAATTTATCAAAATAGAATTTTTATAGGAAGCTATATTTTAATTAGATGAAAATATCACAATTATGGTTTATAAAGAAAATTTGAAATATATGTGAGGCTAAGTGCAATCTAAATATAATTTTTGCTACAAAATACCTTATAGAAAATATACCTTTATTTACTAAAAACAATATAAATAATAATAATGAAAATAACTAAATGCTAATAAATTTTTGTTATTATTTTTTTAAAATACTAATGTTGATAATAAAAATTCTACAATTTAATCCACCCAAACCCAATAATAATATATATATCTGTTATAATTATATTTCAGAAATATTTTTCACTAACTAATAATAAGAGTATACCTTATAAAAATTATCATACCCAAATATTTAATGATATAGGAGAGATAGACATTAATAATAATAATAATAATAATAATAATAATAATAATAATAATAATAATAATAATACTATATAATAATATACATGAAAAAGACAGATACCATTGTAAATAAAAGGTAAGGAAAACAAATTAAAAAAAACAACAAAAGGGGCATAAGCATCTGACAAAGGAATGTACTGCTTCCTTCCTGGAAGAGAACAAAAAAAATAAAAAAAAATAAAAGAAGAACAAAGGAACAAAGGAACAAAGGAAGAACAAAGGGACATAGACAACAGAAGAAGAACCAACAAAAGGGCATAAGCAACGATGGAGAGAGATGAGCGGAGGGAAAGAGTCGGAAGGGCGAGGCTCGTCTGACGCGGGGCTTCTCGGGGCGCGGGCGGCACGCTCGCCGACACGGGGCAGCGTTTGGCGGTCGTAGGCGGGAAGTGGGGGAAACGACAGGTGGTAGAGGAAGGGGAAGGAGGAGAGCGGAGGGGATGCGGTTTTACTTGCGCGGCGGCAGTGCCGAGGTGGGGAACCGCGTGGACGGGACGAGCACCGTTCGGTCGGCGGGGGAGTCTCTCATCGGCCAGTGGCCCACGACGGGGAGCGCCACGCGGCTGGAAACGTACTGGGCTTGGCCGACGGTCGTAGCTCGCGGGGACGCGCTTGCAGGAGCGCTGAGCGGTGCTGCGAGCTGGCGCAGCACGGAGGGCCCGAGCTCGCGGAGGCGGCGGAGACGACGAACTTGACGGTGAGTGGGCCGACGCCGGGGAGAACCTAGGTTAGGGTTTGTTCTTTTTCCTATTGATCTGGGTGTTTGGATTTGGTGGTGGTGGTTTGGTTTAAGGGCGACTGTGGCCGGCGATGGCCGTTGCGGGTGCGATTTTGGCTGTTGGTGGGGTGGTGTTCTGAGGGGTGATGACGGTGGTTCAATGGGGGTGAGGGTTCTGGTTTGGTGGACGATGATTTCGGCTGGGGTGTTAGCCGAGAGGGGCGGTGGTCGGAAGGATACGGGCGGTCGAAGAGATGGTGGTCTGGGTTATCGCGGTGAGGGCAGGGTGGTGATAGATGGTGGTGGGGTCGAACCATCTCGACGTGGAAGCGTGGTTGCGACGGAGCGGCCTGAGAAGGCAGCGGTCGGGCATGGCAGCCATCGGCTGGAGATGGGCTGCGGCTAGGTTAGATTAAGGTTTGGATTTGGTGGAGACGGGTGTGAGATGGTTGCATCGTCGATGACGGTGTCGCTGATGGAAGATGGTGATGGTGGCGCCGTAGTAAATTTGGCGGAGAAGATGAGGTCGGGCATTGCGGTGGGCAAGATTTAGAATATGATTAGGGTAGAAATTTTGTGTTGGGATGTGTCCTGCGAGACACGAGGAATTGAAGGGGTTGGTGTCCGGGACCGTCGGACATGGAGAAACCATGTATTTGTACAAAAAACAATATAGTGGATGTGAGGGGGATCGGAACACGGACACAATGCACAATCTTGTTTTGTGAAATTTGATTGTGGAAGAAACAATGGGGTGTCTCCCCTATATATAGGGTTGAGGAATTTCTACTTGGATAAGGAATTGGACCCCTTTGGGATAATCTCATCTTTAGTTTAAATTGATTCAAAAAATTTCAAATCAATTTAAATCTAATTTACATTCAATTAAATCTAAATCCATCATAATATAGATAATTCACATATTTATTCTAAATCGAACTTTAAAACCAAATCGATCAACTCCAAATTTGATATAAGTATAGATAGACTTTTCTTAAATTAACAAAATCCAATTATTATTTAAATTACCAAAATTAATTTTAAAATATCTTTTTGATAAATAATAGAAATAATTAATTTTGAAAATTAGAATAAATATTTTTTAAATAGTGATAGGAAATATCTTTAAAATACATTTTCAATAAATTTAGGTAAAAATAATTTCGAAAATAAACATAAATATTTAAATATTTAAAATACCCTCTTGCTAAATAAATTATTATAAATAATAAAAATAAATTTTGAAAATATACATGAAATAATTTTCATGCGCTTTACACGAGTAGAATATTCACATAATCTAGTTTTCTAAATTACCACTATTAAAATAAGGTAGCCTTTTATAAATAACTAAAATAATAAGTTTTGGCAACTTCGATAGATACAAAAAATAATTATTATATATATTATTTTGAAACCATCACCGATAATAAAATCAAAAACTATTTTTCTAAAAATATGTACCTCGCACATATTCGCACTCGACGAGTAAATACGAAAAACGCAAATTCCCGTGCGACGTACAATACGACTATGCGACGTATAAATACAAAAAAAATCAGTACTAAAATATAGTAGAAATTTAGAGGTTTTATAGTTGCTTCTTTGGGATCTTCAAGTAGAATGTCATGTACTGCGAAGTCGATGAAAGGAGCTCTCCAGTCTTCACTTGTAGTGCAAACTTTGACTGAATTGCTGGATTCTAAATGCAAATTATTCTCGATGCATGAATAACTTTCTGTTGGTAATAACGAACATCTGTTGTCTTTTCACAGGAATTGCTAATACTGCTGCTAGATTAGTAAGTACATCAGCTTCTGTATTGCAAGCTCGTCGTACATGTTCAATGAAGAAACCTTTGAATGATGTAGCCAATTTGATAGCTGCTTCATGATATGGAACGAGATCTTGATGCCAAACTTTATACGTGCCTCTAACCTGATTGACAATCAGTTTAGAATTTCCATAGACTTCAAGGTATTGGATATCCAATTATTTGGCTAATTGGAGATCGATGAGTAGAGCGTTGTAGTCATCAACATTATTAGAATATGGCTCATCCAAAGAATAAGCTCTCTGAATGGCCAGTCCTTCTGGTGATACCAAAACGATTCCAACTCTAGCGACGATAGTGCCCTTGGGTCTGATTCTAGATGCACCATCAAAGAATAGACGCCAAGTGAAGATTCCTTCTTAAATTATGTTGGATTTCAAAGTTTCATCAGGAATTTCGTCATAGAGTTTAGATATCTCAGGGATCGGGTGAGGAGCCAGAAAATTAGTTAGGGCTTGACCTTTAACGAACTTTTGTGGGACATAGACGATGTCATACTGTGCTAGCAATATGACCCATGTAGCGAGTCTGGAATTGAGTGTACTGAGTTTCTTCATCAAGACTCGGAGAGGGTTGACTCTGGAGATGGCATGAATGGTTTGGCCCGTAATATAATGTCGTATTTTCTGGACAACGAACATCAGAGCAAAACATTCTTTTTTCCACTGGGCTGTATCGGTGTTCAGCACTGATCATCGTGCGACTGAGATAATAGATGACTTGCTCATGACCTTCTTTGTTCTTTTGTGCTAGTAAGGCACCCAGAGAATGATCCATTGCTCGAACATACATCAGAAAGGGTATTCCTGTGACTGGAGGCACTAGGACTGAAGGGTTCATCAAGTCCCGCTTTATGTCTTCAAATTTTTGCTGACATTCGTCAGTGCAAATAAAAGACACACCTTCCTTCATTAGTTAAGTGAACGGTCTGCAGCGTCCAGAGAGATTTGAGATAAATCTCCTGATGTACGCAAGCCGTTCCTGGAATACTCGTAGCTCTTTTAGGTTGCGTGGAGGACGTATCTCTTGAATGTCTTTGACTTTTTTGGGGTCAACATGTATACCCTTAGAGGTTATAACGAATTCGAGGAATTTGCCACTAGAGACTCCCAGAAATGACTTGGTTGGATTCATCTTGAGTTGATGCTGGCGCATTAGATTGAAGATAGTTCTTAAGTCTTGGATGTGATCTTTCTTTAGACGACTTTTGACAGCAATATCGTCGACATAGCATTCAACTGTCTTTCGTAAATGTTCACAAAAAATGGTACTTATGGCCCGTTGATAGGTCGTACCAGCGTTCTTGAGACCAAATAACATTACTGTGTAGTAGTAGACTCCTAGAGGAGTAGGAAAATATGTATGTTTTTCATCTTCAGGGTTCATCCTAATTTGATTGTATCCAGAAAACCCATCCATGAAAGGCATCCGCTCGAACTCGTAAGTGTTGTCGATCATGACATCAGTGATCGGAAGAGAAAACTCATCCTTAGGACAAGCTTTATTAAGGTTTCTAAAGTCGATGCAGACTCGATACTTTTTTATATTCTTCATAACTGGGATGACATTAGCCACCCAGTCGGGATGTTGTTCTTCTCTGACAAAGCCAAAGCGATGAGCTTCTTGACTTCAGCTTCTATAGCATCCATCATATCATGTCGGAATCGATGCTATTGTTGTTTAACTGGCCTCATATTTGGCATGATATTGAGCTTGTGGGTAGCGATCTGAGGATCTTATCCTAGTATATCCTTATAGCTGCAGACGAATACGTCAATGTATTCTCGAATGAGCTGGATCAGTTCTAGTTTATCTGCTTCATAGAGACTTGCTGATGAAGATTGGTCTTAGAGAAGCTTCATCTCCGACATCGACCTGGACCAACTGATCTTCGGTAGGTGGTTCGCGTTGCTCGAAGCGAAGTTCCTATTGAGTATCCATCATTTGTGCCGAAGGATCAGATTCAGGGACTTCAGCAAAGTCGTCGTCGTCTTCTGAGAACTCGACGGTCACCATATTGGAAGATAAGGTTACCCGATGGACGTGACCTATGCTGGTGTCTGAATCCCATGAGGCATAGTCAGAAGAATTAGATCGCTCTTCTTTGTCAGACTCAGAAGTGTCTGGGGTCATGATCGACGAGGTGTAGCCTAACCCATGCTCTGTTTTATTATAATATTGTAGCGACTTTTCTTTTAGAGCAGGTATATGAATAGGAGTTTGCCTTCCCCTACCACCATTGAGGCCAGTTTTGAAGTTGTAGCCCATCTTTTGGATGATGTTCTTCGATTGTTGACTATAACGACGTAGTTGAAGTCGCCCATTATCGTCATTTTTAGCATCGCTATCGGATGTAGCCTTTTGATTCAATCATTTGTTCATCTTTCTTCTGGGAGGGAACCAGAAAGAATGAATCTTGTACTAATTCTAGTGATACTTCATCTTGAAGAGGTTGAACTGCCCCCTAATGTAAGGGGTTCGAAGTTATCCAGGATTTCTAGATTACATCGAGTATAATAATTGACATTAGTATACTGCAAAGGAGATGCTACTTTATTGATAATTACATCATCATTTACAATAGTGCTCTTGATCTTAGCCGATGGCTTGCTAAGATTGATAACAAGAGCAGGAGAAGGAGAAGGTGAAGGTTTGTTACGACAAAGGTCGATAACAAGAGGCTCAGAAGAGGTGAGCTCCCTATGCTTCGTCTTTTCAGCAAGAGGGTGCTTGACGGAAGGAGAGAGATTGATGGTCAGCGTCTGAGAAGACGAGGGACAAGAAGTGCGTCATTTGACCGGAATCACCAGGACATCATCCGGATTCTCTTGATGTTCTACTTGGGTGTCCATGGCCAGTACCACTTTCATGAACTCTTCTTCATACATTCTAGAGTCTGTAAAATATGCTTCGATGCCTCGAAAGGGGTTAAGATCAACCACTTCTTTGCGAACTTCTCCGTTGTCATCCACATATTTGAAGCATTGATGGAGAGTGAATGGCACAATGTTATGTTCATGCAACCACGGTCTTCCCAACAAGACATTGTAGGAGACGTGATTGTCAATCACATAGAAAGTGACCTTCGTGCAGAGATTGTCTATTTGGACTTTCAGGTAGATCTTTTCTAACGGTTCGCTTCTTCCAAAATTGAACTCCAGAATAGTCGTGATTATTGTAGAGAGATTATGAACTGGGATCTTCAGCGCATCCAATAGTGTCTTTGGCATAATACTGAGTGCAGATCCTGGGTCGACTAGAATGCGATCGACCTTCATGGTATCGACATATCCCGTATAGTAGAGAGGTCGGTCATGTTGATTATCTTCTAGGAGCATATCATCTTAAGTGAATGTGATATTGGAGATCGGCTCCATCACACTATGACAGTGGGAGCATGCCATCGGTTCTTCGTCTGGTTTCTTAAGATGGGCCAGACAAGCGTCTGCTTTCATTAAAGCTTCACTTAACATCTCTCGGGTTTTCCTTGAGAGATGCAGGAGTTCGAAAATTGATAACCTTGCCGGAGTATTGGTCAGTTGAGCCAATATGTCAAAGTTATACGGCTTTTCAAGTCCAAAAGGTAGAGTTTTCTTTAATATTTTATCGAAGTGAACTGGCTTTTTGTCTTTGTCAGCCACTGTTGGTTTGAGAGGAACTGGTTCCGCTTGAGGTGATGACGTCAAAGCATCATTGACGACAGGTGGAGAAGATGCTGAAGGGGCATCAGAGACTGGAGAAGGAATGGTTGCATTCTCTTATCAATCTGGATAGTCTCTAAGATAGAGCCTCCCAGATCAAGTACCAGTCATGGATTCTTCTTCTAGAACTGTTGCAAAGGACACCATGTTATAATTCTTCATTCTACTCTTGCTTCTGGATGACTTCTTTTGAAGACATGAACGGATTTGTCCAGAATCCCAGTCCAACATGGGACTGATTGTGTTGAAGACGTAGGGAAAGGGGTATAGGAGACCCTTTCCTATCATTTAATCCAGGGGATTTCTGTAGATCATATCCCGTCTTTGTCATTAGTTTACGGGACTGTTGACTGTATAGATGGAATGCTGGCTAGTAATTGATTTTCGGCTCTGGTGTCACTGCTTCGACAGAAGAAGGCGAAGCTGCCGCTAGAATGAAGGTAGCATCCAAAGGTGGAAAATGATTACTCTGGGATGAAGGTAGCTTCAGGCGAATACATCAATGTATTTCCGAATGAGCTGGATCAGTTCTTGTTTATCCGTTGCGGGGAGAGTTTTACTGATGAAGAGTGTGTACAAGAGTATAAGTTAATTTCTAGGAAAGTAAAACTATAGAAATTTGATCAGAAGACGATCACTTTATCCCTTGGACGATGCGATGTCAAAGAAGAAAGCCTTTGGAGAAGTTTCGTCTCCGACATCGACTGGACCAAATAATCTTCGGTAGATGGTTCATGTTGCTCGAAGCGAATCATTCACGACAATGGACCTCAGTTCATCAGTCAGAAGTTCACTCAATTTTATGATGATAACCGGATCAACAATGTTGCTTCTACAGCTTACAATCTCGCAGCTAATGGTTTGGCAGAAGCATTCAACAAAACAATCATCAAGCTTCTCAAGAAGTTCATTTCCACCAATAAACAAAACTATAGAAAAAAGCTTGAAGAATGTCTATGGGCCTACCGTACTACCGTATGCACTCTAACTGGCTGTACACCTTTCTCTTTGGTGTATGGATGTGAAGCTATCCTACCGTTGGAGATTCAGATCGCATCACTGAGAATTGCTATTGCCAACGAACTCACAACAGAAAAAATGATCGTCTTCGACTTTAGGAGCTTGAAGCACTTGACGAGAAGCGGCTACTAGCACAACAACATATCGAGCTATATCAAGTTCGTATCTCAAAAGCCTTCAACCGTAAAGTCAAAGTACGAGCATTTCAAGAAGGCGAGCTAGTCCTTACTGTCAGACGTCCGATGACTATGACATACATGAGCAAAGGCAAGTACGAACCAAAATGGGAGGGTCCCTGCATTATAAGTAAAGTTTTTTCTAACGGATCTTATCAATTGTCTGGGATGGATGGCCGAATCGCCATGATACCTATTAACGGCAAATTCCTGAAGAAGTACCATGTTTGAAAGTGTGTACTGTATTTTCTAACAAATATTGTACATACTTCAAATCTTTGAATCCCCAGCAGAGTCACAATTTTGTTTGCAAAAAAACAAAAGTATTTGATTACAAACTGAGAAGAGTGTGTACAAGAGTACAAGTTGATTTTTGGGAAAGTACAACTGTAGGAATCTGATCAGAAGACTATCACTTTATCCCTTGGATGATGCGATGTCAAAGAAAAAAGCCTTTGGAGAGTGCTGCAGCAAGCGCTTGAGAAGATTATGTCAGATATGTTAGATTTGTCATAATGATCAAACAACTGTTTCGTGCCATTTGCTGTTGGCGCTAGATAATCATTCAAAAAGGCACTAGAACAACAATTAGCGCCTGGCGCCCCCAACAGTTGGCGCTATTCGATCAAATCATCCAGAAGCTGTTAAATGATGTAGCGTACATGCCACTAATCTCGAAGAACGTGTACATGATACTGCCTACGACCAACCGTACCTCTATCACAGAATGCCATGCGTCTAAGAAGTTAAACCAACCGTTCGCACGACTGGGTGAATGGCGCACCAATTGCAGTGTGCACCAATCAGGATAACTACTTAACAATTATCTCTAAACTCTATAAATAGAGTTTCAAATCACTTCACAAGCATCACTAATGATCATAATCTTCTGAGCAGTTGCTGCAGCACTCTCCAAAGGCTTTCTTCTTCGACATCGCATCGTCCAAGGGATAAAGTGACTGTCTTCTGATCAGATTCCTATAGTTGTACTTTTCCAGAAATCAACTTGTACTCTTGTACACAGTCTTCTCAGTTTGTAATCAAATACTTTTGTTTTTTGCAAATAAAATAGCGACTCTGCGGGGGACGACTTTCTTCTCCGACGAGAAAGTGACAACTCAATGCGATGTTGCGTCGGTCGGCACGACGCAGAAGACTCTGGTCGTGAAAGTCGACAAAACTGCCTACGAAGCCATGATTGGCGTAAGGGGTGCCAAGCGTGCCACCACTGTTGCTGCCAAGAATAGGGCACACGCTGTTTGGACTCCAAAGTCATCCAGTACACCAATCACGACTTCTGCGCCAAGCTTAGAGAAAAGCTCTGTAGCCACTTCCTCTTACTTGCCAATCCTGAAATTGGTAGAGAGTGCTTCCACCACTACCCTGGCGCTAACCAAGGGACATCACCGCATGACTACTCCCTCTTCCTCCCCAATTCTGAAATTGGTGGTGAGTGCACAAACCACTGCCCTGGCACAGAACAAAGAAAAACACCCTATGGCCAATCCTTACTCCTCTCCAGTTCTAAACTTGGTGGAAAAGTTACATATCACTGCCCCTGCACATAATAAAGGAAAGCATCCTATTGTCTCTCCTTATCCTTCCCAGTCCTGGACTTGGTGGAAAATACATCTGATTGTGCCTCTGTGCCAATCAGTGCAAGAACGCTTCTGAGTAGAAAGTCTATTTCTCTTGGAAGAGACAATCAAATCAATACCAAAAAACTAGACTCTGCTCGAAGTTCATTTCATGCTGCCCATCTGCCCCGTGCTAAACGTGCTAGAATAATGTGCACAGGACAACAGGGCATCCTGCCCACTCCTCAAGGCCAGCGCCAATCAAGCCAGAGCCAGGACCTTCCTACCCATGCGCATTTCAAGAACTAAGCATGGTAAACTAAGGTTCTCTCAGACAGACAGCCAGGTAGTACAGGATTCTGACATTCGTACTTACCTTAACCAGCGCAGAACACCATCAAGCCTGCATCAAGAACAATCTACGCCATCTACTAAATTGCACACATGGAGAGTTTCTCTCACCTATGCCAATGAGCTCAGTACTTCTCTATATACACAGGGAACAAAGAATCTCAAGAACTGAAATCATGTTCCTAACATCATCAAGGAATATGTACCTCCGACTTCTTTCCATCCTGTCACTGTAATCGATCTCCGCGAACTTCTTGTACAAAAGCGGAAGATCGCAGGACCATCTCATCCACCTGTAACTCTACATCAGGAACATCACTGTAGTCATCACCATGAAGTAGTGATCAAATGTTGCTGTCAATCAACAAAATAGTCTGTCTTCGATCATTTGAATTATACTCGGACTCCTGAACTCATTATGGTGGACGACGACGAGTTGCTACATGCTTCGGTCAATATGACATCCCCAAGTACTGGGGGTGGAAAACGTCTAAGACGTAATGCATCCCACAATCTCAGTCAACAATACCTAGATCGTATTCGTGACTCCGGTGAAGGGGTCTACCAAAACACCATATCAAGAAATCGAGACCTACTTGGTCAAAGGAATCTTCCCTCTCATAATCTTAGGGATGATGTCCCCAGTCAGAGAAATCCTCTTGATTCCAACCAAGAAACACCGATCGAGAAATAATCGATCAAAGGAATCTTCTTTCCAACTAAGAAATAATCGATCAAAGGAATCTTCCTTCTGACCAGGAAACAATTGGTCAAAGGAATCTTCTGATTCTGACCAAGATTTCTTCGATCAAAGGAATCATCCCACTTTTCATCCTGGGGTAGTTCCCTTCATGACTTCGATGTCGATAGTGAGAGCTCTGAGCGGACTATCTTTTCTACCAGCTTATCATCAGTAGCCAGAGAAGTGATTATCTATGTCACTAATGAAGAACAAGATGCATCCAACTCCGGCAGTCAAGAGCAGAGGATTGCTGCGTTGGAGGCTAACTTGAAAAGCATGGCTAAAATGGTTACAAGTATGCATGTTGTGCTCGTAGCACAACATATTGTTCAAGCGGTTGTGAATCCAATTCCAGTCGAAGAACATGTAGCAACATCTGCCCCTGTCAACACTGGTCTGGGGGTACAATCTTCCCATAATACTACTATACCAGCTCAGGCTACTCCAAGTCAGTCTGGTGCTGGGGTGGTGCTTATCATGTAGTTCCGCCTCCTAACACATCGAATCGGTCTACTGCTCCCCAAGTCTCGGAAGATCTCATGGAGGCAGTAAAGCTTTTGCGTAACCAGTTTGAAGCCTTCAAGCAGAAGGACGGTCTGCAGAAGTTAGGGATGAAACAACCTTACCCTGTAGAGTGGAAGGAAGTTCTGTTTCCACCTAAGTACAAGCCACCAACCATCATACTGTTTGATGGAAGCTCATCTCTGAGTCAGTATCTCAATCACTTTGAAGTAATGACTGATCGATCAGCTCCAACCGAACGATGCTCTACTCACTAGAGTATTCGTCGAGTGCTTGGCGGGTACAGCCTATGACTGGTATTGTAGTTTTCCAGATGGTTGTATAACAACTTTTGCAGGATTTGTCATGGCCCGCACCCAGTGTAGGGGCACGAAAAGTGGGTACGCCCAGCCTACGCCGCAGTGTCGGTGGTAGAACGCTGTTCTAGGTCACTATCACAAACTAAATACAATATGATATACTCTCCGAACGGAGGACAAATCACATAAGGTACAACTCAATCACAAATCTAGAGATGAAAATAGCACGATATGATAGATAAGAAATCTCAAAAGAGAACATACAAACAGAAGGAAAGTCTAATTGTCTAAAGGACACAAACATCCAGAAATAATACAACTCTAAAGTCAAAACAAATAACATAATGAAAATAAGATAAAGCCTAGCTAATCTAGTCTAAGCAGTAGGGATGACGTCCTCAGCTAGAGCTGGATCCTCCTGTGGGTCCAACTCACAGGTGTCGTCTAGATGGGCTGCATAATAGGTTGGGCAGAAGTCATCGGTATCATCTGTAATATTTTTAACATGTCCAGTCAGTACATGAGCGAGCACAATACATCTCACGCAGTTCATATCATGGCAGGAAATATAAAGCATGGAAAAGAGTAAAATACATGAATTGTAAGAAGATGTACATAAAAATGGAAGATATTTGTAAACTGGAAATATATACATGATAAGTAAGAACTGTAAGTGACTAGTGATTTAGAGCACAATATGGTTATGTAAACAGGTTAGGTTATACAATAAATTGGGACTCCATTATATGTGAGGGCACAATAGACATATACAATATTTTATATAATAGAAGATTTGATCACATAACCATTTCCTACTCACCCTCCCCAATCAATACACAAGGATCCAGTTAAGTTATGTTACCTGTACAATAGTTTATCCATGGGCTCATGTGATCATGAGAGTATAAGAATGCACAAGAGTATACATGAATAAGGGTATACAAGAAATACAATATGTTCGTGAAAAGCACATGACAATATGTATTTGATGTACCCGAGGGGGATAACATCGCAAGACAAGATCCATAGGGTACTGGTCCATGCTAACAATCATGACAACATCAAGTAAAGTACTCTAGAGCAAGAATATAAGTCTTGACAAGTATGAAACAATCAGAGAATGTACTCGCCTGATACCCTGAACAGTTGATATAAAAAGATGGCCAACTGGAGTCACAGAGTCCTAGTTAGAGCAACACAAGTTATAAAGAGTTCAATTTATATGGTAATTGAAATTATAATGCAATCTACATGAGTGTCAACCCCTTGACCAATTTTTTTTCGAATTTATTAAATTTAAACCCATCCTTTATTGTCTCAAGTTATTGTTATGTTTATACTTTATTTTATTTAACATACCAAAGGAGGGTCCAACTGGATAATAAAGGAAATTCAGGGACTATAGTACAAAGGTTCCTAATTTAAATTTCCTTTACAGCCGAAACCTAACCCCTGCTTTTGAATTCAAATTGAATTCATGATAACTCTCATCAAAATTTAGATGAGAACAAATCAGATTCTTCTGAATCTCTCCAGGAGATCAACAAGAGTATAAATATAGAGGCATGTAACCGAGCCCCAAAAAAAAAAACCCTTGCCAAACCTTAGAAACCAATTCCCCTGTCGCAAGAAGAAGAAGGAAGAGGAGGAGCAGTCGAGTCTTGTATTCACCAGGTAATCCTTTACCTTCGTCTCGATTAGTTAATTCTTAAATCTGGGTTTAGTCGATATTGTCTTCAACTGTAGTATAGGTATTCGTGTTTATGTCTAGGAGATGACAGAGGTTCATATTGAGTATTTCTACATGAATTGAGTTAGAGTATGGTATCCGATTGATATTAGCATATAGGTTCTTTTGTATTCAATTGGCACTGCCACCACATCGACCAACTTCTAGTTATCTGGTGCTTTTGACCAACCTGGCATTATCATCTACTGCTACCACTAAGGTTGTTTCTTTCCCTCCCTATCTCGTAAGTTGAAGAAATTAGGGGAAATACATAGATACAAAATTCACACGTAGAAGATGACAGGAGTACAACAAGTATCAGAGTCGGGTGATAGCAGACCACCAACAACAGGTGAACCACTATTGAAGGGAGGCTTGTGCATATATAAGAAGTATAGGTTGCAGTAAAGGAACAAAACAGAGTATCATAGATTGGGAATCAAGGAAATAGATACTAGAAATCAAATACAGTAGTGTACAAGAATCTTGATATCAGAACGTGTGTGTAGTTGTCCTTTGAGTACAAGAAACCTGTAGAATAGACAAGGTGCAAGACAAGGTTGCAGGGACCAAAATACAAAGAAGTGTGTCAAGTTACATGTAGTGTATCAGGGTACACATCATGTATCAGTTTTCCCTTTTCACATGAATACCCAAGTTTTTAATTGTATTAATATGTAAACCCATTTCAGGCAAGTGTATCAATGCAACAAATAAACCTCAGAGTATTCAAGGTCCTGTAGGGAGAGAGAGTATCAGATAGTTGTGGGTGACTCGTACCAAATTGGTATCAGATGATAATGTGTAAGAAATACCCTGTGTCGAGAAGTCGAGTCATGGTTTATGTTAGGTATACACTTGTGGGTTTTGTAGTGAATTGCCCTGCATCTTTGTAATGCTATTCAATACCTGTCAATTACCCAACCTTATCAATGTGTTCATTTTGGTATACATATTTCTTATCCTGATAACTGACGCTTAAGTTATTGGTATTGAAGTAATTTTACTTGGGGGTATAGTCATTGAAGTAAGTTCGACTGAAGCAGGTAAACCAAGAAAGTAGTATGAGACCCTTCACTACCTACTTTGTGTAGATTTCACATTGTTTATTCTTTAAGAAGAATCATTTGTTTGAATGTCTTGATGGAAATGAGTTTCTGATTCAGAGCAGAGTTTAGCAAACATCATTGATTGGCTGAGTTTAGGTATGTGCCTATGTGGTTATATTGATACTTGAGTAGATTCTGGTTTTTCAAGGGGTCTACTACTAGTAATAGACCCCTTGAAAAAGATGATGTGCCAAAATCAACAAGATGTATTTCCCCCAATTTTGGCTTCCACAGGCTAACTGGATGTTCTCAGATATATCTTGTAGAAGCCAAAATCTGATGAGCCAGGTTCGTGGACATGTAGTCTTCCAGGTCTGATTGAATGCAAGGGAACATAATCCAAAATCTATACGGGTCAGGCTCGTGCAAGAACTTAGTCATAAAGTGACCTGTGAATAAGGGACTACTATGTACTGACCCACCATTCCAATGGAATATGTCCCTGTGACTAGCAAGGGAAGGACCAGTTATTAATAGCAAATTGGAGGTTCAGTATAGGCAGTTGGGGGTCCCAGGAATGCACAACCGAATGTGAAGGCAAACCATTATATATCAACCTATATTAAAGAGCAGTCGAGTAAAATAGGAGGCAGGAGGCTATGTGTCATATAGCTGTAAATAGCAAACAAGTTTCAGCCATAGTCTAACTGTTATAAACAAAACAGAGTTGAGAATGTTAAAGTATCTGTCATTGTAGTAGGCCTATAACAGAAGGTTTCATTGGGGATGTGTCCAAACTGGTTATATACGTATCAGATAATTGGGAAGACCAGACGTCAACTAGGCATCAGATACAATGGGAGGGCAGTACATGTAAGGGATAATAGCATGTAGGAATAGGTTATGTGCAGGAAACCCAAACCAAGGGTAAAGTAGGGAAATGCTATAATATCCAAACTCAGGGTGAGGAGACTACAGAGCCTGGGGGTAATACAAGTTACAGGAAAGGCAAATATGGACAAGTAATATAGGCAATTCAGTAGCAGATGTAGGAGTAAATCCTGTGGTATCCATAGGGCGCACCAGATGTAAACACTAAGATATGGATAACCAAAGATTAGGCTAGACACGGTTCATGGACATGTGGGCGTGCAAGTAAGGTTGGATGTATCATTCCAGAAATAGATATAAGAGCAGGGATAGGCAGCTTGGCGAAAAGGGGAAGTGAGTGTACAACTCAAGTTGGAATTGGGATATTAGCCAATAGCTTAATAGGTAAACCATGAAAGGGAAGAGGTATGTAACAGAGCCTAGAGTATTCAGATGTGGCATGAATATACTAAGGGTGGCATTGATAGATCAACTAGTTTGGGATATCCCTATTTCATTGATACAGCAGTCCATATTTGCTTTAGTATCACTAATATGTACACTCCATTACCATGCAAGGTAGCAGTGAGCACATGCTTAAGAACGGTCCAGTGATTTAGAAGTGCAGATTACACAATGGAAGTCAAGCACAATAGAGGGGCACACATACCAGGACTCATGAGACCAACTAGGGATGGTTTCAAGGCACTAAACAAAACTATAATGATAGTTATAAATAAATCTCACCAATATAGAAGTCATCATATAAGAGATATTTAGATAGGAGTGATGTTGATTTATACTTTAATATATTGACATTGTAATTCACTAATAGGTTACTCGGACCTCGATTTGGACTCTAATCAGTACCAGCAGCTCAGGACCTAAGGCAAGTATACCTTGCCTCCCTCTATAGTTTTATTTACATGAAATTCATTTCATTATTCAGTCTTTGATTTGTTTATGGACATGTGCTCTTCGTATTATATTCTGTTGAGTTATTTTTATTGCATATAGCCGTGTTCATGTTTTCACATTTGGAGTTGTTCTCACCAGTACCTTGTTTGAGTCGTGTCATAGAACGAGTGTGTATAGTGAACTGCTAAATTCTTGATTATCGTTTTACACAACCAGAGAGTCCACACTCGGGACGAGGATTGATCAGTGCACCAGAGAGTCCACACACGGGACGAGGGTATTTGTCGTGTTTATTGGCACCAGAGAGTCCACACTCGGGATGAGGGTGTTTTGCCGTGAGCTAACCAGAGAGTCCACACTCGGGACGAGGGTTAGTGCTTAATTCAAACCCGTGAGTCCACACTCGGGATGAGGGTTTGGTTTTCTATTGATCTCGTGTTCATTGTTCATATGGCAGCTCATTTATACGTAGTTGTTCTAGTGTTCGTACTTCATGTTCGTATTCTTAGTCATTTGTCGTGTTTCTGTTTTTCTTGTTTATTTTCTTACGCATGATAAAACTGTTAGATAGACATATATATTATGTATCTTGCTATGTCCTTCTGAGGACCTGATGATCTCTTCAGGGTTAGTCGAGTTTGAGTCAGGAGCAGACGAGAGGTTAAGTCAGCATTAGACCGCAGTGCTTTGCAGTTGAGGTCGCCTTGATTAGCAGGTTGTATTTAGTTAGTATATTTCATGTACTTTTCTCTTTTCGTCTATTGGTAGTAGATTTGTGTCCACCGGACGTGACATTGATTCTTGGGAACATTCAGTTATATTCATTATTGTTCAGTTTCATATCTTATTCATTGATCTTGTTTGTGACTTGATTATTCTGTGGATGAGATATAGATTACCATGAGATTATAGATTTCTGTAACTTAACAGCGTACTACCGCCGATACTGCGGCGTAGGCTGGGCTTGGACATGTTTCGTATCCGAAAAGTGGGTGCGGGTCGTGACAATGAGTCTAAGTCAATCTAGGTCAAAGTTAACTCTTGGTCAACTCTGGGTCAACAATCTAGTCAAACTAGGACAACTAGTCTAATGTGGTCAAACTAGCTAGGGTTTGGTCAACAATGGTCAAACTAGTCTAGGTTAGTCAATTCTAGGTCTAAACAAGTCTATGGCCTAAACAATCAAGTATACTAGTCCATTGCTATCTAACACATAGCCTAAATCAAGGCACATAGCTAAACCACACAGCTAACAAGGCACACAAACTTAGTTATATAATATACATTGTATATATATCACATATATCCTTACCCATATAGTACCACCCTATCACATACATATAGATATTATATATCAAGTATATACATATCCTCACTATGAACCATAACCTATATCTATATACTCTCATAATATATATAGATACTATATAACCCAAAAATATATATACCTATCTATATAACCCTTCCATAATCTAACATCACCAACTTAAACTCAAACACTTAGACACTAACCCACTAACACTAGGATACCATATCAATCTTGGTCATATTGGCATCGCAAAACCAATACCTTGGTCATAAGGTAAACTAATCATTTACCTTGAAGGTAAAGGTAATTCATATTTATCTTAAGATACTAACTTGGTATCATGAGATACCAAGATACCTCTCAAATATCTAATTAACTAACTATCTAATGTACTAACATAACATCTTAACTAATATCTAACATATAATCTATAGAGACTAACTTGCTAACATACCAATATCTAGAACTAACATAACCTACTAACATATTAATATCTTACCTACTAGATATCTAACATCAAACTATCTAACAACATATCAAATATCTAACAAAATACTAACCTCTACTATCTAACTAACACTCATACTAACAAATATAACTTACACTAACATATAACAAACTCTAACATATCTAACCCTCTACTAAACAACATCTAACAAACATACTAACATATATAACTTAACAATAATATATATATATATATATATATATATATATATATATATATATATATATATATATATATATATATATATATATACTATATCATACATATACTCGACAACCTATGATACCTATATTCATTTAATATCCATACTACATAGGCTCATATGTTACATAAAATACCTATGTCGTATAGTCAGTCTTCTACTTAAAACTAATACTGTATCAATTGGGCATTTACTAAATTCTAGAATTAAAGTATGTCGTAGCCCTTTGTGTTAGCTTTTTGAAGCTTCAAACGGATCGTATTTTCGTGTCCGGAACCTCCCGGAATCGCGAAAACACCGAAAGACGTTCGTCTTTCGGACAGTTGACACTCAAATAGTTCTACAGAAAGTTTTAGAATGTATTTGACCTATTAATATATATATTTGGAAAGCTAACTTCGATACGGTTCTTTAAAAAAAGGAGATTAATCGGAGTTCTAAGCTAAAAGTTATGACATTTCTAAGTCGCTATGGCTACTAAAAACGTAGATGAATATTATGATGAATTTGGGTTGTTTGGACAAAATAAACACATCTCACTCTCCACACCACTCAAGACACACATCAAACCACACTCCCATCTCCTCTAACACAAGCACACCACTAACAACATATCCACTGCACATCTAGATATATGAAATATATCTTATATATATACAAAACAGTCCATTATATAAAAAATACTAAAATGACAAGTTGAGGCTAAAAATATGACATGTAGACTAAACCACTTAGATCTAACCATGGGTATCCAAATGAAACTCATTCTGACCATCGTAACTAACATCAATCCATCCTCTAACATGTCTAAAGTTGAAATTAAAACACAATTAAACCTATTAGACATTAAACCAAACACATGAGGTGTCCTAATTTGAGATCTAATAAGTAGGACACAAGATGTCACGACCCGTTACCCAAATTGTTGGGCCAGGCCGAGTCATGTCCAGCCTACGTTGAGATAAAACGGAGTAAGCTGTTCTAAAGACAACAGGATAAGACTAAATGTACTAACAGTTCTATAAGTGAAGAAGAATCATAAATGCTCCAAACACAAAAGTCGTCGTATATAGTAAAATATCCAAGTACAAGTGAACTGAAATGTAAAACTGGATACATGTCCAGTTACAAAATAATGTAGTCTAATACATGTCTACTCTCAAAAGTCTAAGTAAACAAAAGACAACTAGGCGAGGTTCCCTGCAGGAACATCCTCGTAAAGCAGAGCCGGGTCCTCGGTAGTAATCCCATAGTATGAGTCACAGAGTAACTCCTCCTCAGTAAGGACACCTACAACGTTATCCTGTCAGGACGGGAGCAAGTACTGAATCTAGCAAACTAGCATATGAAACATAGAAATGAACATGAGAATGAACATGTGAGGAATAACTGGAAAGCATGGCATCACATAGTCTATCATGGCAAGGACACATATGTCATAGAGACAGATGTATATGTAATGTTTAAAACTGTAGTAGGTACGTAATCGGTCAATAGATGTACAATGTGCTGTGGCACATAATGAAATGTACATACGTACAAGTAGACAAGCATAGGTGTACATCCGTACAGAAAATACGGGATATTTACCTGCGGCAAGGTATGCATATAAAATGCGACCAAGCTTGCTACTATAGGGGGGTCGTGATCACGTACACTACTATCAGTTTCCCCAAAACCCATATTCTAATCATGTGAGAGATACATCTGTTAGCCCAATGATTATATCATGTTTTTGAATATGGCTAATCAATTAAGTTTAACATAATGACATCACTAATATTCATGTAATCACTATCATGTTGTTACTTAAACTTAGCATTGTCTAATATTAGCATTGTCCTAAATGTTCTATATCATATTGCTATGCTTGTATCATATTGGTTTTGTTTGTCTAACATGTATTTGTAGACATGCTGTAAGCATGATCAAACATGATCAAACCAGGACATATGCAATGGGCCAAAGACGGCGTCATACAAGAGGATTTCTCTGAACCGCCTAACGACCTATCCGGGGCCTCGCATCGGGGGTTCCGCTGCCCGGTCAGCGGACAGGGATCGAGGGGGCAGCGCCCCCCGTCAGGGGTTCGGGGGCGAAGCCCCCGAAAGGTATTCAGATTTCCATATCTGTTTATCTTTGGACGATTGCCGTCAAGGAAAAAAGGGCGTCTTCAAGTCTGTTCAAGTTTTGAAGAAAGGCGTCATCAAAGGGCTCTTGGTTTTCCTATTTCATCAATGTAATTTTGCATATTTATTGAGTCTAGGAATTCGATGTACACTGCATCGTACTGGCAAATAGGCTACCCAAGAAACATTTTCAAAATACCCTTTCGTTTTGAAAACAAGCCCACTTACAAAAGCCCAAACTACTTTCTAACTGTTTGACATTTCAAAAAGCCCAAAACCATTTTACAAAAACCCTGACAGAACTCCAACAGAACTCGGACAGAATTTGGCCAGAGTTCGGCCAGAATTCGGCCAGAGTTTGGCCAGAGTTCGGTTAGTGAACGTTGCTTTTTGAACTTGGTCTTCCTGCAGTTACGGATCCCACCGAGATTTTCTCATCGAGTTCTGTCCGAATTCTGCCCGAATTCTGTCAGAATTCTGCCTTTGGAAAAACTATAAATAGAGAAGGATTTCGATCATTTCAACTCACCAATTCACTTTCATATCTCTTCTCTATCAGCCTACTACTTCTTCCAAAGTATTCTGAGCTATCATTTTTAAATTTCAAGCCAGTTACAATCCTCTAGTCGATTTGCCAGTACGGTACGGTTTAAAAGTTTCAGAGTGGTTGTAATCGGAGGCTTGATTGAAGTTACACACTTCACAATTGAAGTTGGTCGAGTACTTCGGATCAAAGCTCGCGTTGTAGAAGTTGCAAGATCTTCGGATGAAAACTTGTGGTGATTTTCTATAGTGGATTCAACTGGTAGCAAGAGTTCTACCGACTGGACTAGTCCTCAACAGAGGGAAACCAGTATACATCCTTGTGTTTGCGTTTGCTCTCTACTCTCTAATTTTTATTTATATATTTGTGATATATTATCTGTGATCTTGTTACTAACATTTTTAAATAGTTAATTTTCGCTGCCTACTCTATTCACCCCCCCCCCTTAGAGTATTACGCTTTACAACACGTTCCTACAATCGGTCCTACAACATCAAGACTGTTCTAAGCATGGTAGTAACTGGAAGTGCAACATGTAGAGATCTAACTTGCTACTCCAAGGATGAGCATATAACATGGTGGGGTTTGCAGTTCATTTATGTGACAATATGTAAAGTTCGTAGAAAGTACTTGCCTCTAGCAAAGCAAAACAAAACAAGCTGCGATAATAGTGCTATGGATGTCCAGTAACTCGTCGCTGTAGAAGTAAAATATAATAACTTAGTTTTACACTAAGCTAAATCACTAGGACACTAATTGGTGCGACACGACTTGTGACTGGGTACCTAGCCAAAATGATGACTTGGCATAGGAGACCAATGTGGGGTGACACACTATGTTAACTAACTTTCTAGGGTCTTTATACTAGTGAGGGATGGGGTTCAATACGACTAAAACTCCAAATAACACAAAAAGCTACAAGTCGTAATTAATCAATAAATAAATCAAAAGATCATTGTGTTCTAACAATTTTAGAGATAGGCAAAAAGCCTAGTTTTTCTTAAAGTAAAGTACTAAAGTGATCCTTATTAATCATAGAAATTTATTATAATTTTTCTGGAATTTATTATCCAGTACAAATATTTTATAAAAATCAGTTTTCCTAAGTATACAGAAAGTGGGTTTTGGTTTCATATGCCAAACTAGTGGCAAAACAGTAAATTAAATACTAGAAAAATTATACTAAATTAGCTAACTTAACATAGTATCTAAAAACTATTTTTCCATAATTTTAGCAATACTTTAAGTATTTTTAGAAAATCAAAAACAGTAATGCACACAATAATTAATTATCTGCGTATTTTGTCCATGTATATAATTTGAACCAAAGTTCAAATACAGGACCCAAGGCCATGAATCAAGTCCAATATGACTTGTACAGGTCTTGAATATGTGAAAATATATTTGAGCCCAAATACCCATGCTAGGCTTGGACACCAAATTGTTGCAGTAATTTAAATATACAAAAAATACTAAGTGGTAGAAAAGCAAAGTAAATATTAATATTTTATTTATGTAAAAACTTACAAAATAGTCATAAAAATATGACAAGTAATATTTATATATTTAAAATATACATATGTAAATATTACATAATTTACTTAGGCTAAATAATTATGTACTTAAATATATATACTTATAACATATATATATATATATATATATATATATATATATATATATATTATATATATATATATATATATATATATATATATATATATAGAAAATACTTATATTTATATAAAGAAATAAATATATATAATATACATTTTTTTTTTATTTTTTTTTTTTTATATATAAGTCTTATATATATACTATGTATACATAAGTATATATGTATATATATAATATACATATATACATATGTATACATAGTATTTATATATATATATATATATATATATATATATATATATATATATATATATATATATATATATATATATATATATATATATTTTATATATATATATATATATATATATATATATATATATATATATATATATATATATATATATATATATATATATATATATAAGACAACAAATATTATATAGTATGTAATAGTTTATTTATACATAAAGAAATATTCATATACATATATACACAAATATATATATATATATATTTATATATATATATAATAAAAACAAAGAAAAACAAAAGAAAAACAAAAAGAAAGAAAAAAGAAAACAAACAGAGGGCTCGAACTCGGCCCTCTGTGCGCAGTGAGGAAGACTCGGAGCCCCACCCGCTAGCCAGTAGGCCTGAGCGGGCTTGCTGTTAGGATGGGGCTCGGGTTTATTTTATTTAGTAACAAATGATTTAACATAAAAAAAAAATATAAAAGCTAACCTGTGTCCTGACAGTTAAGGACACAGGTATCCTCGTGTCCTTGGCCTGCACGACACACACGAGCTCAAACTCGCGTGTCCAGTTCTATCAAAGTATTCGCCAGGACACGGCGAACGCTTCTGACCCAATACGAGACACGTACGACACAGGGGAACACTGACACTCACGTGTCCGGCGAGTTGAAGGGTGATTCGAAGGTCGGGGACGGCGGAGGAGACGTCGGCGTCACTGCGCTTGGGTGGCGCTGGGGTTGGCTCGGCAGGGCGCGTCGAATGGTGGTGGTGGCTAACGGTGAAGGTCGACGGTGGGGCTGGACGGAGCTCGTCGGAGTAGGGTTAGGGTTTGGGGGTTCGTCGGGGAAGAGCGGGGCAGCGGTTAGTCGTGGAGGAGATTTAGGGTTAGGGTTTAGTTCAGGGGGAGAGGGGGAGTTTATATAGGGTCTTTAGGGCAGTGGGGGCAGCCGGATTCGGCGGGGGCAGCGGCGTGGGTCGGTCGGGGCAGTGGTCAACGGGAGCGGGTGAGAGGTGGAGGAGAGAGAGAGTCGTGTGAGACATGGGGGGGGCGTAGGTTTACACTTAGGCCCTTAGTTTTTAGGATAATTACAAATAGGTCCTCCCAGTATGTAAATGCAATAAATAAATTGCATTCCACATATCAAAACAATTCAATAATTTCATAATGACATTAAAACATTTAAATAAATTGTAAAACGATATTAAATTAATTTAGAAAAATTGTAAACCAATATTTTTGTATTTAAAAACTCATTTAAAATTATTTAAAAATTCTAGCAAAAATTACTAAAAATTCCTACCAATTAATTAAGGCTATAAATGACATTAAAAAAATTAATTAACACTGATTAAAATGGATTTGAAATTCAGGGGCTTACAAGTCTTCCCTCCTTGAAAAATTTCGTCCTCGAAATTCACAAGGATTGAAGACCCGACAATAATCTAACATAGCAAGCAATGCAACAAAATGACTAAGGCTGCGATCAAAACTAACCTCTAAGGTATCAAGCGGGAACGGGTGGTTCCCTCGCAGCGGTTGGATCGAACAAGTAAGGGAATCTCTCCCTCATGTCCGACTCCCTCTCCCAAGTAGATTCACCTGGGGAGTGACGGCTCCAAGCTACTCGCACTAGGGGTATAACCTTGTTCCTCAGCCTCTTCTCTCTCCGGTCTAATATCTCCACTGGCTGCTCAGAAACTGTAAGGCTCGGTCCGACCTCCAACTCTGAATGATCTAGCACATGACTGGGGTCTGGAACATATCTCCTCAGCTGAGATACGTGAAAGACATCGTGAACTCCTGCTAGGTTGGATGGAAGTGCAACCCTGTAAGCTACCTCTCCGATCCTGTCAAGTACCTCGAATGGCCCGATGTATCTGGGGCTCAGCTTCCCTCCTCGTCCGAACCGGATCGTCCCTCGAGTAGGTGATATCTTCACTAGCACCATATCACCGTCTGCGAACTCCATCGGCCTGCGACTAGCATCAGCCTAGTGTTTCTGCCTGTCCTGAGCTACTCTGAGCCTGTCTCTGATCATCCCGACTTTCTCTGCTGCATCCGTGATCATCTCTGGCCCAAGCATAACTCTGTCTCCGACATCATCCCAAAAGAGCGGTGTCCGGCATCGTCGTCCATATAGCGCCTCGAAAGGAGACATACCAATACTGGCCTGGTAGCTGTTGTTGTATGAAAACTCTACCAAGTGCAGATGGCTCTCCCATGATCCTCCGAAGTCCAGCACGCAAGTCCTCAGCATATCCTCCAGTGTCTGTATCGTCCTCTCGGACTGTCCATCTGTCTGTGGGTGGTACGCCGTACTGAACTTGAGCCTACTGCCCAACTCCTCCTGCAAGCTCCTCCAGTAGTGGGATGTGAATCTGCTGTCTCTGTCTGACACGATGCTCACCGGCACTCCATGTAGGCGAACTATCTGCTGCATGTATAGCTCCGCCAACTTCTCGGTGGAAAGCCCCACCTTGAAGGGTATGAAGTGCGCACACTTCGTCAGCCTGTCTACGATGACCCAGATGGCATCCTTCCCTCCTTGGGAACGAGGAAGCCCTGAAACGAAGTCCATCGTAATATGTTCCTACTTCCACTCAGGAATGGGTAACGGCTACAATAAACCAGCTGGCCTCTGGCGCTCCGCCTTGACCTGCTGGCAAACTAGACATCTCGAGATGAAACGCGATACATCCCTCTTCATCCCGTGCCACCAAAGATGTTTCCGCAAGTCACGGTACATCTTGTTAGCACCAGGGTGAATAGAATATCTCGATCGGTGCGCCTCCTGCAAGACTGCCTCTACTAGATCTTCCTTCGGCACGCACAATCGGCTGCCATGCCTCAGGGACCCATCCTCTGCTATAGTGAAGTCATCCAGCAATTCAGCTAATGCCTGGGGTCGAAGTCTGCGAAGGCTCTCATCTGTAGACTGTGCCTCCCTGATCTGCTCCATCAAACCTGACTGAATGTCAAGTGCCATCATCTGTATCACTGATCCTGGCCGAACTAGCTCGATACCGAGCTTCTCCAGATCCTCTCGCAAATGCCGATCAATCATCAGATACCATGCCATCGGATGCCTGCTCAGCGCATCCGCCACCACATTTGCCTTCCCGGGATGATACTGTAAATCGATGTCGAAGTCCTTCATCAACTCCAACCATCGTCTTTGCCTTATGTTCAGCTCTTTCTGCGTGAACACATACTTCAAGCTTTTGTGGTCAGTAAAGATTTCCACGCGCTCTCCGTATAAGTAATGTTTCCATAACTTGAGTGCAAAGTTCACCGCAGCTAACTCTAGGTCATGGGTAGGATAATTTCTCTCATGAGTCCGCAATTGCCTAGATGCATAAGCAATTACTTTCCCATGCTGCTGTAGAACACATCCTAGCCCCTTCCCAGAAGCATCACTGTAAATGGTGAAACCTCCAGAACCTGAAGGTAAAGTCAGAACTGGAGCGGTCGTCAGCCTCCTCTTCAGCTCCTCAAATGCCGCCTGGCAGTCCTCTGACCAGATGTACTCTGCGTCCTTCCGCGTCAGCTTCGTCATGGGTTTAGCTATCCTAGCAAAGTCCTGGACGAACTTTCTGTAATAGCCTGCTAAACCCAGAAAGCTCCTGATCTCTGAAACTGACGTCGGAGCCTTCCACGTCTCAACTGCAGCAATCTTCCTGGGATCCACCGAGATTCCATCTTCAGTGACTACATGGCCGAGAAACTCCACTCGGTCTAAAAAGAACTCGCACTTCGGCAATTTGGCAAACAATCTCTCCTGCCTCAGAATCCCCAAAACTATCCGCAAGTGCTCTGCATGCTCCTCCGGCGTCTTCGAGTATATCAGGATGTCGTCGATAAACACTACGACGAACTTATCCAGATACTGGTGAAATGTCTTATTCATCAAGTTCATAAAGACAGCTGGCGCATTTGTGAGACCAAATAGCATCACCAGAAACTCGTACTGCCCGTACTTCGTGTTGAACGCCGTCTTCTGGATGTCTGCTGGCCTAACCTTCACCTGGTGGTGCCCGGATCTCAAGTCTATCCTGGAAAATACCTTCGCCCCGCTCAACTGGTCGAACAAATCATCTATCCTGGGCAGAGGATATTTGTTCTTGATAGTGATGGCATTCAAGGCCCGGTAATCAATACACAACCGGACTGTACCATCCTTCTTAGGCACAAAGAGCACTGGTGCTCCCCATGGAGAAGCACTGGATCGAATGAAACCCTTTTTCAACAGGTCATCAATCTGCTCTTTCATCTCTATGGCCTCCTTGGGATTCACTCTATAGCAAGCCCGGGATACTGGTGATGAACCCGGCACTAGATCTATAGTGAACTCCACATCTCTGTCAGGCGGAAGTCCTGGAAGATCCTCTGGGAATACATCCATAGACTCCCTAATGATAGGGTGTGGCAGTACTGCGTCCCCGACTGTAGCACAACAGTTCGGCTCTAGGCTGATCTCCGGCCCTGTCCTCCTGACACTGAATGGTGCTGTGCCTGGGGGACTGAACAAAATACTACCCTCATAGCAATCTATAGATGCATGGACATAGCTAAGCCAGTCCATCCCCAATATGATATCATAACCGGGGAGTGGCATCACAAAGAATCGCCCTCTGAACTCTCTTCCGGCTATAAAAATAGAACATCTATAGATAGATCTAATAGGCACTGGTCCTCCTCCCGTCATCACTCTACTAATCTCCGCAGTAGGTGTAGCTACTAGATGATGTTTATGCATAAACTCTAATGATAGGAAGCTATAAGATGCACCAGAATCAAACAAACATACAGCTAGAAAAGTATGCAAATAAATATGACCTGTGATGACGTCAGCTAAGTAATCCGGCTCCGAAACCTGCTCCGGCTCCGGCTCAATGGCTAGACTATAAACCCTCCCCTGAGGTCCCTTCTGCTGCTGCAGATGCTGCCCAAACCTCTGCTGCTGAGTCGGAAGCGGTCCTCTAGGTCCCTTGGATACTGGGCAGTCCCGAAGCTGATGGTTGGCAGACCCACAAATCAAGCACTGCTTCAACCTCTTCCTACAGATGGAGATGTCGTGCCCTGGTCTTCCGCAGAAAGAACATATGGCTCCCTTCTGCTGCTGCTGTCGGGGTCCCGGGGCTCTAACTGGCGGGGTCTGATGATGTGGTGTAGGGGGACGGTAAGTCTGCTGGGGTGGCGTCGGCGCTCTCTGCTGGAAAGCCTGACGCTTGGACGGACCCTCATGGTGTACAGAAGTCGGCCTCTTGCATGACAGAAGACGCTCCTCAATACTCCGGGCCAACTCTAGGCTCTGGTAGTAGTCAGTCGTACCGTTCGCCACTATAAGAATGCCAATGTCTGGAACTAGACCATGGCAAAACCTACGGGTCATCTCCTCTGGATCAGCAACCAGACTAGGAGCAAAATGGCTCAGGCGACTAAACTCTCCCGCATAGTCATCAACAGAACGGTTCCCCTGCTGGATGTTCTGGAATCGTAGCCCCATGGCTACTCTAGAAGTGGTCGAGAAGAATTTCTTCTTGAACTGGGTCTTGAACTGGTCCCAGGTGGCTCTACCTCTCGCAAACAACGGCTCATTCCTGAACCAGACTCCGGCTAAGTCTATCAGCAGAAATCCTGCTGCCTCGACCGGAAGATCATCCAGCATCCTAACTTCCAGAAGCTTCCTCTCTACAGAATCTAGCCAGTCATCAGCTACTACTATGCCCTCAGTCCCTGAGAACTCCTTGGGATTCAGACCCATGAAGTCCTTGACTGTCCCCGCTCTCTGCCGTGGCTCTACATGTGGTAGGACCACGGGACGTCCCTCAGAACGCTCTATGCTCTGGCGGAGTAGGGTAGTCTGCTCCTGATGGGTCGTTAGGAACCCCTGGATCAGTGTGAGCAGCTGGGTCCCGTCGAGTGTGACGGAAGCCTGGGTGGGTATAGTGATAGGGGGTGGTGGAAGTATCGGGTCCTGCCGGGCCTGGGATGTGGAAGGTGGTATCTGGGTCTGTGGATCTGTGGAGTGGGGGAATATGGTAGGTGGAGGTGTATCAGTCAACCGGTCAGCTGACTGGATATGGAGGGCCCCATTCTCGGGGGTAACATACTGGGACGAGCGAGTAAGCACCATCTAAATTACACATAAAAAGACTTATAAGGACTTATTTAAAGCAAGCAATCATATGCAAGAAAATTTAATTATAATAGCAAACATGTGATGTATTTCCTATGTTGCAATCCTAGCATTCCTCTAAGTGTTCTAAGCGTCTTTCCTAATGTTGTCTAATTACCTTAAGTTCCTAATTGCAGGCATGCTTGGTACAATAACGTAACCAAACAGTTTAGTCAGGACCTGCATGGGCCACCACTAAAAACATGTCACGACCCGTTATCCAAATTGTTGGGCCAGGCCGAGTCATGTCCAGCCTACGTTGAGATAAAACGTAGTAAGCTGTTCTAAAGACAACATGATAAGACTAAATGTACTAACAGTTCTATAAGTGAAGAAGAATCATAAATGCTCCAAACACAAAAGTCGTCGTATATAGTAAAATATCCAAGTACAAGTGAACTGAAATGTAAAACTGGATACATGTCCAGTTACAAAATGATGTAGTCTAATACATGTCTACTCTCAAAAGTCTAAGTAAACAAAAGACAACTAGGCGAGGTTCCCTGCAGAAACATCCTCGTAAAGCAGAGCCGGGTCCTCGGCAGTAATCCCATAGTATGAGTCGCAGAGTAACTCCTCCTCAGTAAGGACACCTACAACGTTATCCTGTCAGGACGGGAGCAAGTACTGAATCTAGCAAACTAGCATATGAAACATGGAAATGAACATGAGAATGAATATGTGAGGAATAACTGGAAAGCATGGCATCACATAGTCTATCATGGCAAGGACACATATGTCATAGAGACAGATGTATATGTAATATTTAAAACTGTAGTAGGTACGTGATCGGTCAATAGATGTAAAATGTGCTGTGGTACATAATGAAATGTACATACGTACAAGTAGACAAGCATAGGTGTACATCCGTACAGAAAATGCGAGATATTTACCTGCGGCAAGGTATGCATATAAAATGCGACCAAGCTCGCTACTGTAGGGGGGTCGTAATCACGTACACTACTATCAGTTTCCCCAAAACCCATATTCTAATCATGTGAGAGATACATCAAGACTGTTCTAAGCATGGTAGTAACTGGAAGTGCAACATGTAGAGATCTAACTTGCTACCCCAAGGATCAGCATATAACATGGTGGGGTTTGCAGTTCATTTATGTGACAATATGTAAAGTTCATAGAAGGTACTTGCCTCTAGCAAAGCAAAACAAAACAAGCTGCGATAACAGTGCTATGGATGTCCAGTAACTCGTCGCTGTAGAAGTAAAATATAATAACTTAGTTTTACACTAAGCTAAATCACTAGGACACTAATTGGTGCGACACGACTTGTGACTGGGTACCTAGCCAAAATGATGACTTGGCATAGGAGACCAATGTGGGGTGACACACTATGTTAACTAACTTTCTAGGGTCTTTATACTAGTGAGGGATGGGGTTCAATACGACTAAAACTCCAAATAACACAAAAAGCTACAAGTCGTAATTAATCAATAAATAAATCAAAAGATCATTGTGTTCTAACAATTTTAGAGATAGGCAAAAAGCCTAGTTTTTCTTAAAGTAAAGTACTAAAGTGATCCTTATTATTCATAGAAATTTATTATAATTTTTCTGGAATTTATTATCCAGTACAAATATTTTATAAAAATCAGTTTTCCTAAGTATACAGAAAGTGGGTTTTGGTTTCATATGCCAAACTAGTGGCAAAACAGTAAATTAAATACTACAAAAATTATACTAAATTAGCTAACTTAACATAGTATCTAAAAACTATTTTTCCATAATTTTAGCAATATTTTAAGTATTTTTAGAAAATCAAAAACAGCAATGCACACAATAATTAATTATCTGCGTATTTTGTCCATGTATATAATTTGAACCAAAGTTCAAATACAGGACCCAAGGCCATGAATCAAGTCCAATATGACTTGTACAGGTCTTGAATATGTGAAAACACATTTGAGCCCAAATACCCATGCTAGGCTTGGACACCAAATTGTTGCAGTAATTTAAATATACAAAAAATACTAAGTGGTAGAAAAGCAAAGTAAATATTAATATTTTATTTATGTGAAAACTTACAAAATAGTCATAAAAATATGACAAGTAATATTTATATATTTAAAATATACATATGTAAATATTACATAATTTACTTAGGCTAAATAATTATGTACTTAAATATATATACTTATAACATATATATATATATATATATATATATATATATATATATATATATATATATATATATATATATATATATATATATATATATATATATGTTATAAGTATATAAAATATATATATATATATATATATATATATATATATATATATATATATATATATATATATATATATATATATTTTATATACTTGTAACATATATATATATATATATATATATATATATATATATATATATATATATATATATATATATATATAGAAAATACTTATATATATATAAAGAAATAAATATATATAATATACATATATACATATGTATACATAGTATATATATATATATATATATATATATATATATATATATATATATATATATATATATATATATATATATATATATATATATATGTAAGACAACAAATATTATATAGTATGTAATAGTTTATTTATACATAAAGAAATATTCATATACATATATACACAAATATATATATATATATATATATATATATATATATATATATATATATATATATATATATATATATTTATATATATATATAATAAAAACAAAGAAAAACAAAGAAAAACAAAAAGAAAGAAAAAAGAAAACAAACAGAGGGCTCGAACTCGGCCCTCTGTGCACAGTGAGGAAGACTCGGAGCCCCACCCGCTAGCCAGTAGGCCTGAGCGGGCTTGCTGTTAGGATGGGGCTCGGGTTTATTTTATTTAGTAACAAATGATTTAACATAAAAAAAAATATATAAAAGCCAACCTGTGTCCTGACAGTTAAGGACACAGGTATCCTCGTGTCCTTGGCCTGCACGACACACACGAGCTCAAACTCGCGTGTCCAGTTCTATCAAAGTATTCGCCAGGACACGGCGAACGCTTCTGACCCAATACGAGACACGTACGACACAGGGGAACACTGACACTCACGTGTCCGGCGAGTTGAAGGGTGATTCGAAGGTCGGGGACGGCGGAGGAGACGTCGGCGTCACTGCGCTTGGGTGGCGCTGGGGTTGGCTCGGCAGGGCGCGTCGAATGGTGGTGGTGGCTGACGGTGAAGGTCGACGGTGGGGCTGGGCGGAGCTCGTCGGAGTAGGGTTAGGGTTTGGGGGTTCGTCGGGGAAGAGCGGGGCAGCGGTTAGTCGTGGAGGAGATTTAGGGTTAGGGTTTAGTTCAGGGGGAGAGGTGGAGTTTATATAGGGTCTTTAGGGCGGTGGGGGCAGCCGGATTCGGCGGGGGCAGCGGCGTGGGTCGGTCGGGGCAGCGGTCAAGGGGAGCGGGTAAGAGGTGGAGGAGAGAGAGAGTCGTGTGAGAGAGGGGGGGCGTAGGTTTACACTTAGGCCCTTAGTTTTTAGGATAATTACAAATAGGTCCTCCCAGTATGTAAATGCAATAAATAAATTGCATTCCACATATCAAAACAATTCAATAATTTCATAATGACATTAAAACATTTAAATAAATTGCAAAACGATATTAAAATAATTTAGAAAAATTGCAAACCAATATTTTTGTATTTAAAAACTCATTTAAAATTATTTAAAAATTCTAGCAAAAATTACTAAAAATTCCTACCAATTAATTAAGGCTATAAATGACATTAAAAAATTAATTAACACTGATTAAAATGGATTTGAAATTCAGGGGCTTACACAAGACACAAATCTAACTTGCTCTAGAGAGCTCCAAATAGCCTCAAACTTGAATATAAAGGGGGTACATGCATGGGGTGGATCCTATGGATTCAAAAATAACTAATATGTATAGAAAATCAATTTAGAGGGTTGGTTTTACCTATTGGGAGTGGGATCCCAATGATACTCTCAAGGACACGGCTCCGATACGAGGATCCTTCTAAAATGGACACTCCTCCTTGCACTTTGCTCCAAATCATTGCTAGCACCCTCCCTTGATAGTATGAGAAGGTTGGATGGAAGTTTTGGTGGAGGAATAAAGAGACTTGGAGATCAAATCAAAGAGGGAAGCTCTCTAATTTGGAAAAGAACACTTTGTGAAGGAAAAGAGGCAAGATGGAATGAAATGAAAGGAATGGAGGGTAACCTACCTATAGTGGCTGCCATTAAACCCTATTTGGGCCTTAGAGGAAAGCCCAATAAGGCCTCAACTAGTCCTCTTGGTTAATTTTAAGTTAGGTTCAAGTTTGGGATCAAAAGGGTTAAATTTAAGCCTCTAACTTAACCAATCTAATAAGTAAGATTAGTCTAAACTTACTAACTTAATTAGTGGGGTTTGTGGGCCATGACTAACTATTCTTGGGGTCCTGCCTAGAGTCTAAGCTACCCGGGTCACTAACACATGTTGGAACGAAACGAAACTCAAACCCGACTAAACAAATTCCGTAAAATCAATCTTAAAATATAAAAATTCCTAAAATATTAAAATATAAAAATGACCAAAATAACAATACATCAATTTAAATATTATTAAAATAATCTAAAATTTACCAATTAATCAAAATTCTAAATAATTCAAAAGTCATAAAATGACCAAAATACCCTTAGCCTAAAAAGTTGTAATTAGCTAATCTAATCACATGGGTTAGGCCTCCATGGTTATGGTTAGTCTCTAGGCTAAGAAGCTCTAAGGTTACACTAGCAAAAGGACAAAATCATAAAATACTAATTTAATGATATTAAAATAATTAAAATTTACCAATAAATTAATAACATGATTTAAACCTATTATTAAATGATTGAAATTAAAAAAGTTCAAAATTACCCTCATTTTAGAAAAGTGGGTGTTACAGGATTCAAGCAAATATTCTTGGAACGATTCTATGAGGGAACAAACGATATGACCATGTCGACCCTCATCAAAATTAAACAACGGCCTAATGAAATTGCTGAACGTTTCATCGAGTCCTTCCGTCGTAAGGTACTCAAAATGCCTCTGGGTACTCCAGATGCACTGACTATAGATACATGCAAATCAAATTTGTTACCTATAATCAGCATGTGTACTAGACCCACGCAATTCCAAGACTGGGCCTCCTTCATAATAAGTGACAAGGCAGCCGAAGACAGCGCTGACAAGTTTAAACAAGTAGGCATCCAGATGTCTAATCTTGAAAACGATAAACATTCTGCAACCAACAGCGACGGTCGTCAGAACAATCGCAAAGGCAAATAAGCTTTAGCCATCAATGTGAACGACTTTCGGTAGGTGGTTCGCGTTGCTCGAAGTGAAGTTTCTATTGAGTATCCATCCTTTGTGCGCAAGGATCAGATTCAGGGACTTCAGCAAAGTCATCGTCGTCGTCTTCTGAGAACTCGACGGTCACCATATTGGAAGATAAGGTCACCCGATGGACGTGACCTATGTTGGTGTCCAAATACCATGAGACTGAGTCATAAGAATTAGATCACACTTCTTTGTCAGACTCAGAAGCGTTTGGGGTCGTGATCGGCGAGGTGTTGCCTAACTCATGCTTTATTCTGTTGTAATATTGTAGCAACTTTCCTTTTGGAGCATGTATACGAATAGGAGTTTGCCTTCCCCTACCACATTGAGGCCGGTTTTGAAGTTGGAGCCTATCTTTTGGATGATGTTCTTTGATTGTTGACTATAACGACATAGTTGAAGTCGCCCATTATCGTTATTTTCAGCATCGCTATCGGATGTAGCCTTTTGGTTTAATCCTTTGTTGAAGAGAATAGGATGTTCATCTTTCTTCCGTGAGGGAACCAGAAAGAATGAATCTTGTACTGATTCCAGTGATACTTTATCTTGAAGAGGATGAACTGCCCATAATGTAAGGGGTTTGAAGTTATTCGGGATTTCTAGATAACATCGAGTATAATAATTGACATCAGTATATTGTAAAGGAAATGCTACTTTATTGATAATTACATCATCATTTACAACAATGCTCTTGATATGAGCCGATGGCTTGCTAAGATTGATAACAAGAGGAGGGAAAGGAGAAAGAGAAGGTTTGTTACGACGAAGGTCGATAATAATAGGCTCAGAAGAGATGAGCTCCATATGCTTCATATTTTCAGTAAGAGGGTGCTTGACGGAAGGAGAGAGATTGATGGTCAGCGTCTGAGAAGACGAGGGATGACAAGTGCGTCTTTTGACCAAAATCACCAGGACATCATCCGGATTCTCTTGACGTTATTCTTCGGTGTCCATGTCCAGTACCACTTTTATGAACTCTTCTTTGTACATTCTGGAGTCCGTAAAATATGCTTCGATGCCTCGAAAGGGGTTAAGATCCCCCACTTCTTTGCGGACTTCTCCGTTGTCATCCACATATTTGAAGCATTGATGGAGAGTGGATGGCACGAAGTTATGTTCATGCAACCACGATCTTTCCAACAAGAAGTTGTAGGAGACGTGATTGTCAATCACATAGAAAGTTCGTGCGGAGATTGGTTATTTGGACTTTCAGGCGAATGTTTCCCAACGGTTCGCTTCTCCCAGAATTGAACCCCAGAATAGTCGTGATTATTGTAGAGAGATTATGAACTGGGATCTTCAACGCATCCAATAGAGTCTTTGGTATAATGCTGAGTGCAGATCCTGGGTCGACTAGAATGCGATTGACCTTTATGGTATCGACATATCCCGTATAGTAGAGAGGTCGATCATGTCGATTGTCTTCTAGGAGCATATCATCTTGAGTGAAGGTGATATTGGAGATCAGCTCCATCACATTATGACAGTAGGAGCATGCCATCAGTTCTTCATCTGGCTTCTTAAGATGGGCCAGCCCAGCGTCTGCTTGCATTAAAGCTTTACTTAATGTCTCTCGAGTTTCCTTTGAGAGATGTATGAGTTCGAAAATCGATAACCTTGCCGGAGTATTGGCTAGTTGAGCTAATATGTTAAAGTTATACGATTTTTTAAGTCCAAGAGGTGGAGTTTTCTTCAATATTTTATCGAATTAAACTGGTTGTTTGCCTCTGTCAACCGCTGTTGGTTTGGGAGGAACTGGTTCCGCTTGAGGTGATGACGTCGAAGGATCGTTGACGACAGGTAGAAAAGATGCTGAAGGGGCATCAGAGACTGGAGAAGGAATGGTTGCATTCTCTTGTCCATCTGGATAGTCTCTAAGATAGAGCCTCCCAGATTGGATATCGGTCACGGCTTCTTCTTTCGGTACTGGTACAAAGAACACCATGTTATATTTCTTCATCCTAGTCTTACCTTTGGAATACTTCTTTTGAAGATAGAACAGATTTGTCCAGAATCCAAGTCCAACACAGGACTGATTATGTTGAAGATGTAGGAAAAGAGGTATAGGAGACCCTTTCCCATCATTTAAGCTACGAGATTTCTGTAGATCATATCCCATCTTTTTCATCAGTTCGTAGGACTGTTGACTGTATAGATGGAATGCTGGCCAGTAATTGATTTCCGGCTTTGGTGTCACTGCTTCGGCAGAAGAAGGCGAAGCTGCTGCTAGGATGAAGGTTGCATCCAAAGGTGGAAAATGATCACCCAGTGATATCATATGACACGACTTGTATTTGGTCATCTTTCTTGACTTTGTAGGTAAAACAGGTGCCTTTGACTCAAAGTCAGCAACCAAATCGGGGTGAATCCACATGATCTCTCCTTTATCGATTGACAAGGGAACAAGATCGTCACTTTGTGCTGGTGGAAGATTGACGATCTCTATAGTAGCATTTGGAATAGGGACGACCCCATCCTGCCCATGTTGAGCTGGAAAGTCGCCAAATTGTAGAGAAACGACATTGACAGTCACTATTTTTTCATCTTACTGAAGGGTAATTGCCTTGACGTTGTTCAGTTCCTGGATCTTCCCTTTAAGTACGTAGAACGCCCTAGTCGGATGTCCCAAGAACCTGTGAAGACACAGTATTTAGGATTGTTAGTCTTACCTACTTCATCTGGCTTTTTTGCTTCGGGCAGTTGAAGTTTATTGCACTTGATTAGACAATCGAATATACTCATGATGTTGTCCTCGAATATTCCTCCTTAGGACGTGGTGCTCTCTGTGGGGGTGCCGTCGTGGTAGGTGTTGACTGACCCATATTGGTGGCTATAGCTTCTTTGCCTTTCATATTGATGGCTAAAGCTTCTTTGCCCTTGCGGTCGTTCTGACGACTGTCGTTGTTGGTTGCATAATGTTCACCTTTTTCAAGATTAGGCATCTGGATGCCTAGTTGTTTAAACTTGTTAGTACTGTCTTCGGCTGCCCTAGCACTTATTATGAAGGAGGGTCAGTCTTGGAATTACGTGGGTCCCGTCCACATGCTGATTATAGGTAACAAGTTTGATTTACATGTATCTATAGTCAGTGCATCTGGTGTACCCTGAGGCATTTTGAGTGACTCACGACGAAAACGTTCGATAAAAACTTCAGCAGTTTCATTAAGCCGTTGTTTAATTTTGATGAGGGCCGACATGGTCATGTTGTTTGTTCCCTCATAGAATTATTCCAGGAACATTTGCTTGAATCCTGTAAAAGTTGTTATGCAACCATCTGGAAAACTGCAAAACCAGTCATAGGTAGGGCTGTGCACAATTAAGTCAAACCGAACAAATCGAACCAAGACAAACCGAACCGATTGGTTTTAAACCGAATCGATGGTTCAGTTGGTTTGGTTCGACTTCAATTTTTTCAAAACCGACCAATTCGGTTCGGTTCACGATTTTGTTATGCCAAAAGCCGTCTAAACCGAACCGAACCAAACCAAATCCTTGTTAAATAATTAGGGTTGGCCTGTTGGTTATAGGTTCACTGGGTTGTATTATACCGGTTTGGTTCATTTATTCATATCACAGCCATTTATCAAGTAGAAGTTGAAAGAGCTCTCTCTCTCTCTCTAGTCTCAAAGAGGAGTGCTTGCGGCTCATATTCTTTTCTAATTGCTCCTGTGCACACGAAAGGGGCTTTTGGTTGAATGTATATAATTTTTTTATATGTATACTTGACATTTTTCTCCACCTGCAAAGTACAAGTTGAATTGAAGCTGCTGAATTGTATTTACCGTTGCAAAGTACAAGTTGACTGAGGTTTCACAAAAAAAGAGCATACAGTCCATTTTTTATGTGATCAAAATCGATCAAGTCGAACCGATCCAAACCGAACCAAGTCGGTCGGTTTCAAAATCGAACCGACCATTTGGTTGGTTTGGTTCGGTTTTGTTTATTTCCAAACCGATTAACTTTGGTTCGACTTCGGTCGGGACCAAATAGGTCGACCACCGACCGATGAACACCCCTAGTCATAGGCCACACCCGCCAAGCACCCGATGAATACTCTAGTGAGTAAAGCATCGTTCGGTTGGAGCTGATCAGTCATTACCTCAAAGTGATTAAGATACAGACTCAGAGATAAGCTGTCATCAAACATCGTGATGGTTGGTGGCTTGTACTTAGGTGAAAACGGAACTTCCTTCCACTCTACAGGGTAGGGTTGTTTGATCCCTAGTTTCTGCAGACCGTCATTCTAATTGAAGGCTTCAAATTGGTAATACAAAAGCTTTACTGCCTCCAGTGGATCTCTCGAGACTTGGAGAGTAGTAGACTGATTCCATGTGTTAGAAGGTAGAACTGTATGATAAGCACCACCCCAGCACCAGACTGACTTGGAGTAGCCTGAGCTGGTATAGTAGTATTATGGGGAGATTGCACCCCCAGACTAATATCGACAGGAGCAAATGCTGCTACATGTTCTTGGATTGGAATTGAATTCGCAACCGGTAGAACAGTATATTGTGCTACGATCACATCATGCATACTTGTAACCATTTCAGCCATGGTTTTTAAGTTAGCCTCTAACGCAAAATCCTCTGCTCTTGACTACCATAGCTAGATGCATCTTTTTCTTCATTAGTGACATAGGAAGTGACTTCTCTAGCTACTGAAGATGAGCTGGTGAAAAAGATAGTCCACTCAGAGCTTAGGCAGTGACTTCTCTAGCTACTGATGATGAGGTGGTAAAAAAGATAGTCCACTCAGAGCTCTCACTATCGACGTCAAAGTCATGTAGGGAACTACCCCTAGGATGAAGAGTGGGAAGATTCCTTTGATCGAAGAAATCTTGTTTAGAATCAGGAAGATTCCTTTGACCGATTATTTCCTGGTCAGAAGGAAGATTCCTTTGACCGATTGTTTCTTGGTCGGAAGGAAGACTCCTTTGACCGATTAGGTCTCGGTTTCTTGATCTGGTGTTTTGGTAGACCCCTTCACCGGAGTCCAGGATACAATCTAGGTATTGCTGACTGGGATTGCAAGCTGTATTACGTCTTGGATGTTTTCCACCCCCAGTACTTCGAAACGTCATATTGACCGAAGCATATAGCAACTCGTCTTCGTCTACCATAATGAGTTCAGGAGTCCGAGTATAGTTCAAACGATCGAAGACAGAGTGTTTCGCTGATTGACAGCAACATTTGATCACTACTTCATGGTGATGATTACAGTAATGTTCCTGATGTGGAGTTACAGGTGGATGAGATGGTCCTGCGATCTTCCGCTTTTGTATAAGAAGTTCTCGGAGATTAGTTACAGTGACAGGATGGGGAGAAGTCGGAGGTACATATTCTTTGATGATGTTAGAAACATGATTTTGGTTCTTGAGATGCTTTGTTCCCTATATATATAGAGAAGTACTGAGTTCATTGGCATAGTTAAGAAAACTCTCCTTGTGCGCAATTTAGTAGATGGCACAAATTGTTCTTGATGCAGGCTTGATGGTGTTCTGTACTGGTTAAGGTAAGTACGCATATCAGAATCCTACACTGCCTGGCTGTATGTCTAAGACACCCTCAGTTTACCCTGTTTAGTTCTTGAAATGTGCAGGGCAGGAAGATCCTGGCTCTGGCTTGATTGGCGCTGGCCATGAGGAGTGGACAGGACGCCCTGTTGTCCTGTGCACATTATTCCAACATGTTTGGTGCGACGCACATGAGCAGCATGAAATGGACTTCGAGCAAAATCAAGTTTCTTGGCATCGATTTGATTATCTCTGCCAAGAGAAGTAAACTTTTTACTCAGAAGCATTCTTGCATTGATTTGCACAGAGGCATAATCAGATGTATTTTCTACCAAGTCCAGGACTGGGGAAGGATAAGGAGAGGCCATAGGATGCTTTCCTTTATTCTGCACAGGGGCAATGATATGTAACTTCTCTACCAAGTTTAGAATTGGGGAGGAGTGAGGATTGGCCATAGGGCATTTTCCTTTATTCTGCGTCAGGGCAGTGGTTGATGCACTCTCCTCCAATTTTAGAATTGGGAAGGAAGAGGGAGTAGCCATGCGGCGCTTTCCCTTGGTTAGCACTAGGGTAGTGGTTGGAGCACTCTCTACCAATTTCAGGATTGGCGAGTAAGAGGAAGTGGCTACAAAGCTTTTCTCCAAGGTTGGCGTAAAAGTCGTGATTGGCGCACTGGAGGACTTTGGAGTCCAAACAACGTGTGCCCTGTTCTTGGCAGCAAAAGTGGTGGCGTGCTTGGTACCCCCTGTGCCAATCATGGCTTCGTAGGCAGTCTGGTCGACTTTCACGACCAGAGTCTTCTGCGTCGTGCTAACCGTCGCAACTGTTTGCAAAAACAAAATTTGTTTATTCTAAACTTGTAAAAGGGTACAAAGTACAATAAATTCTAGAGAAGTACAACTTTATGAATCTGATCAGAAGACGATCACTTTATTTCTTGGACTATGTGAACTTGAAGACTGTAGCCTCTGGAGAATGCAGCAGCAATTTTGCAAGAGTTCTTGATCTCTGTCCCTGTATATCTGATGATTTCAAAATGATAGGAAACTCTATTTATAGAGTTCAGGAAATAACTGTTTTAGCAGTTATTCTGATGTGCACGAGGCTGAATTATGCCATACTGGGTTGTGCCAACCTCCTGTTGTGCCAACTTTCATTCAGTTGTCAATCGTGTACTAACTATATTTAGATGTGTGGCATCATATGATTGAGATGCACGTGGTCGTGTACAGGATAGTAGACACGTCTTGAGAGATTAGTGGCATGTGCGCCACGTCATCCTACTTTAGAATGTAAGTTGTCTCAGCTTTATCAGGTTGCACGAGCTTCAGTCAACAAGTCAAACTGTGCCTGATTTGAGCTGCGCCTACACGTGGCAGCTTCTGAGCAAAAGTCGTTCAGGTTGCGCCGAGGCGCAACTAAGGATTTTGTTTAGATTGCGCCTTGGCGCAACTCACGAAGTGTATATGACAACTGTCCACCAACTTTTCTTGAGCGGCATAATTCACGGGATTCGAAGAGATTTTTCTCGTTCACTGTTGTGTCAGTCGTCAGTATTGTCAGGTAATGATGACCATTAAGTGTCAGATGCCATATAGGTTTTGGTGCAAAAAAGACTGGACACAGTCTGATATCAGGCGCAATCTGATCAGTGGCGCAGTCTGTTCTCTGAGCTTCATATCAGTGGCGCAACTTAATTTTTGGGGCGCAATTTGATCACTGATCAGTATATTCAAGGTGCAACTTGATTTTTAGGCTCTACAAGATCCCCTTCAAAGTTTTCAAAACTTAAAAATATTGCAAAATTTTGGAATACTTTGAATTTAGAAAAGTTTTGACTAAGTCAAGTTGCGTCGGTCATTGCTCGGTCATCATGATTAAATACCATTCTCGAAAGTACTCAATCCTCTCTTCGTCTTTCGGAATTTCATTGATTACTTTCAGTTTCCCATGAATAAGAAGAATACGAAGAGTCAATTTGTTGAAATATATGTAGTAGTTGATCTTTGTGATTTGTTCTTCACTTCTGTTCTTCAATGGCCTCCAAGAAGAAAGAGATGGAGACCAATTCTGACACCACAATCAAGTCTCCTGAAGCAGGACATGACGTTGAGCCTACAACTTTTTTGTCGGAGGATGACCCAGCTTTGAGGGCAGTGAACTTTTTGAACTGTTTCGGTTTAACCCCGCCAGTCTTCAATCGCTCGAGTAGCGGATCATCCTCTGAGGAGCACGTCAATTCAGAGAGATTTTTTAGCCTGATGCGCCGCTCGGGGATCCGCACCATGCAAGAATTGAACGTCGCCCTTCGTCAGACTGATGAAGGCAAGGACAAGAAATAATGTTCTAGGCAGAACAACTTTTTATTTTTATATCCTTGACTGCAGAGGTCTACCCGTCTTTATGCAATAAAACCTAGAATTTTTGATTTTGTGTGGCTGTGATTTCGAATGGTGCTCATGGACATATTCTTTTAGCTAATTCTTCGTTTTACTGTTTCTTCTGAAGAACACGTGGCAGTCGTTACACGGTTTTAGATGCCCATTTTTAATTCTTTCCCAAAATAGGATCCTAGAACGACGCACCCACCTCATCTTTAACCTCTTTAAAAAGGATATCCAGAAATGAAAGAATCATTCATACTTTCTCAAAACAAATGTCTTCCCACAAGGTTTCACTTGCGCCACTTCATTCTAATATTATTTGCTTGCATGCCGTGTCTTCAAAAATTGGTAAATCTCGACTAAGAATCTATAGTATGAATATTCTTCTTTCGTACCACTTCTGGAGACAAGTATTGATCTGCATGTTGCAGACACTGTTGATATGCACTAACTATTTCTGAGAATAGGCGCACACTGTGGTCCAGTGTTTAGCTCTGATCAGAGGTGCGTATTGCTGACATACACTTGTTTGATCAGTGCTTAATACTGATATGTGCCTGTTTGTAGGCGCAATGTTGATGTGCGTATTACTGACATATACTCTATTAGAGATAACAACCATCTGTTGTCTTTTGACTGGAACTGCCAACACCGCAGCTAGGTTAGCTAAGGCATCAGCTTCTGTATTGCATGCCCGTCGTACATGTTTGATGAAAAACCCTTCAAATGAAGAAGCTATCTTGGTTGCTGCTTCATGGTATGGTACTAAATCTTGATGTCGGACTTCATATATGCCTCTAACCTGATTAACAATCAGCTTAGAGTCGCCATATACTTTGAGATATTCAATATCCAGTTGTTTTGCCAATTGAAGTCCAATGAGCAAGGCATTGTATTCTGCCACATTGTTAGAGCATGATTCGTCTAAAGAATAAGTCCTTTGAATAGTTAATCCATCAGGTGAAACAAGAACAATTCCTACTCCAGCCATAAGGGTACCTCTAGGTCCAATTCTAGAAGCTCCATCAAAGAACAAGCTCCAGGTAGGAAATTCTTTTGAGATCATATTTGATTCCAATGTTTCATCCGAAATCTCATCATAGAGTTTAGATGTCTCAGGGACAGGATGAGCTGCTAAGAAGTCAGCAAGTGCTTGGCCTTTTACAGACTTTTGAGGAACATAAACCATATCATATTGTGCTAATAATATGGCCATGTGGCAAGCCTAGAATTGAGTGTACTTGGTTTTTTTATTAAAACTCGAAGAGGATTGACCCGGGATATGACATGAATAGTTTGGCCTATAATGTAATGCCTTATCTTTTGAACAACAAACATTAAGGCTAAACATTCTTTCTCTACTGGACTATAGCGATGTTCGGCTCCAATCATCGTTCGGCTAAGATAGTAGATGGCTTGTTCATGACCTTCCTTGTTTTTCTGAGCTAGCAATGCTCCCAATGAATGATCCATTGCTCGGACATACATTAAAAAGGGTATTCCTGAGATCAGTGGTACAAGAATCGGTGGACTCATTAAATACCGTTTTATGTCATCAAATGCTCGTTGATATTCTTCCGTCCAAACGAAAGATACACCTTTCTTTATTAATTGAGTAAATGGTCTACAATGTCCAGATAAATTCGAAATGAACCGCCTGATGTACGCAAGTCGACCTTGGAATCCTCGTAGCTCTTTTAGGTTACGTGGAGGACGCATCTCTTGAATGGCTTTGATCTTCTCGGGATCAACGTGTATACCCTTAGAGGTAATGACGAAGCCGAGAAACTTACCACTAGAGACGCCCAAAAAAGACTTGGTGGGGTTCATTTTGAGTTGATGCTGGCGCATTAGATTGAAGATAGTTCTTAAATCTTGAATGTGATCTTCCTTGAGATGACTTTTGACAGCAATATCGTCAACATAGCATTCGACAGTCTTTCGCAGATGATCTCGAAAGATAGTACTCATAGCCCGCTGGTAAGTTGCACCTGCATTCTGAAGACCAAACGGCATGACCGCATAACAGTACACACCCCGAGGAGTACGAAACGAAGTATGTTTTTTATCTTCAGGATTCATCCGGATTTGATTATATCCAGAAAACCCATCCATAAAAGAAATTCGTTCGAATCCACATGTATTGTCGATTATAACATCAGTAATTGGGAGAGGGAATTCGTCTTTAGGGCAAGCATCATTGAGATCCCGAAAGTCTATGCAAACTCGAACCTTTTCGGTCTTCTTCAGGACTGGGACGATATTGGCCACCCAGTCAGGATGTTGTTCTTCTCTGATAAAACCGTAAGCTATAAGTTTTTTGACTTCATCATCAATTGCATCCATCATTTCAGGCTTGAATCACCGTTGTTGTTGTTTGACCGGTTTGGCATTCGACAAAATGTTAAGCTTGTGAGTTACAATTTGAGGATCTAATCCCGGCATATCTTCATAACTCCAGGCGAAGACGTCAATATATTCACGAATAAAGTGAATTAATTCTTGCTTATCATCCTCTGGGACTGGAAGATTTTTGCTAATGAAGATTGGTCGTGATGCACCTTTCTCTCTAATATCGATTTGGACCAGTTGATCCTCAGTAGGTGGTTCTCGTTGTTCGAAACGAAGTTCCCACTGATTGTCCATCCTTTGTGCCCAAGTGTCCATTTCAATAGCTTCTTCAATGTCACTTTCGTCATCTTCTGAGAATTCGGTGGACACCATGTTAGAAGATACTATCACCTTATGAACATGACCGATGCTGGTATCAGAATCCCATGAGATAGAATCAGAAGAGTTTGAACGTTCTTCTTCATCAAATTCAGAAGGTTCTGGGGTTGGAAGTGGTGACGTATAACCTAGTCCTCGTTTCGTATTACTGTGGTATTATTGTGAAACAGCAATACGAAGAGGGGTTCGCCTTCCTTTACCATTGTTGAGACCTGTTCTGAAATCATAGCCCATTTTACGGATGATGGCTTTAGATTGTGGACTATAGCGTCGTAATTGTAGCCTTCCTGTATCATCTCTATTATCATTATAGAGCATGATTTTTGGTTCTTCTTTTTTGTTGAAGAATATAGGCTTTTCATCTTTCTTTTGAGACGGTACTAAGAAGTACGACTCTTGAATTGAATCCAATGATACCATGTTTCGTCGAGATGATACGACTTCTATTGTAAGTGGTTTAAAGCTATCTAGCATATCCAGATAACACTGAGTATAGTAAAAGACATCAGTATACTGCAAAGGAGATGCTTTATTGATTTTTACACCATCATTTACAACAGGGAATTTAGCCTTAGCAGGCTTAGTCAGATTGATGACAAGAGGGGGAGAAGAAGAACGAGAAGGAGGAGGGAGCTTCTTGCGACGAAGATCGATTACAAGCGGCTCAAAAGAGGTGAGCTCTCTTTGTTCCTGATCATCACCTTTATGTCGCTTCTCATGGGAAGGAAGATAGATAGTCAGAGGTTTGGAAGACTGAGGACAGGAGGTACGTCCTTTGACTGGAATCACCAGAGTATCATTAAGTATACTCTTCTGTTCTTCGTCTGTGTCCATTGCTAGTAGCACCTTCATGAATTCCTCTTTATACATACGAGAATCGTTGCAGTATGCTTCAACTCCTTTGAAAGGATTCAGATCTGCAACCTCTTTTTGGACTTCTCTATTACCATCCACATATTTAAAACATTGGTGGAGCATAGAGGGTACAATATTGTGTTCATGGAGGAATGGCCTTCCCAACAAAGCATTGTACGAGCCATGGTTGTCAATAACATAGAAAGTTACCTTTGTACAAAGATTGCCAATTTGAAGTTTTAGGCGTATCTTCCCCAAAGGTTCACTTCTTCTTTGATTGAATCCCAGGATGGTAGTGATAGTTGTAGAAAGATTATGTACTGGGATTTTCAAAGCATCCAGTAAGGACTTCGGCATGATGCTAAGTGCAGACCCGAGATCAATCAGAATGCGGTCGACTTTCATGGTATCCACATATCCCGTGAAATAGAGAGGACGATCATGACGATTGTCTTCTAACAATATGTCATCTTGTGTAAAAGTTATATTGGGCATTAATTCAAATACACTATGACAATGTGCACAACTGACTGGCTCCTTTTCGGGCTTCTTGAGAAGAGTCAAACAAGTGTCAGCCTGCATCAAGGCTTCACTTAACGTCTCACGAGTTTCTTTTGAGAGACGTAAAAGTTCAAAGATAGACAATCTTGTCGGGGTATTGGCCAATTGAGCCAATATGTCAAAATTGTGAGGCTTTTCAAGTCCAAGAGATGATGACTTCTTCAATGCTTTATCAAAACGAACAGGTTGCTTTCCTTTGTCTGCTGATGTTGGTTTAGGAGGAGATGGCTCGACCACTGGCAAGGATGTAGATGGTGTATCTTCAGCAGGAGAAGATGCTGAAGAAAGAGCATCCAGGGATGGAGCAGGGTTCTCTTGATTTTCGGAATACTCCCGAAGATAGGGTTTTCCGGATCTAGTGCCCATTAGGATTTCTTCTTCTGTTAATGGTTCAAAGAATACCATATTGCAGTTCTTGGATTTAGACTTGGAATGCTTCTTTTGCTTAGAAGAGGGAGGCGTTTCAAATTCTGCCACCAGATCTGGCTGAATCCACATAATCTCTCCTCTGTCAGTTGACATTGGAACAAGACCTTCACTTTGAGGAGGTGGGATATTCACAATTTTCCAGAGTAGTCCTTGGAATGGAGACAACACCATCTTGTACGAGTTGTGGTAGAAAATCACTGAATTGGAGAGAAACCACATTAACAGTCACCGTTTTCTCGTCCTGCTGTAGAGTAATTGCTCCAGAGTTGACCAACTCCTGGATTTTGCCCTTGAGCACATAACATGCTCTGGTTGGATGCCCTATGAATCTGTAATAAACACAATATTTAGGGTGATCAGTTTTACCAACTTCTTCTGGTCGCTTTACCTCTGGAAGCTGAAGTTTATTGCTTTTGATCAAGCAATCGAAGATGCTTAAAGTATCATCTTCGTCGAAAGAATACTCTTCTTTTGGACGAGTTGACTTTTGCAGTGGTGCTGATGGGGTGGATGCCGTCTGAGTAACATTGACAGCCAAAGACTCTTTGTCTTTAAGATTAATGGCCAGTGTTTCTTTATTCTTGCGGTTATTCTAGCGATTACTACCCCAGGTGTAGAATGTTCATCTTGGTTAGGATGAGTCATCTGGACCCCTAACTGCTTAAACTTTTCGGCACTCACTTCTGCCGCCTTTGCATAAACAATAAAAGAAGGCCAATCCTGGAATTGTGTAGATCCCATCCACATACTAATAATAAGCAACAAGTTTGATTTGCAAGTGTCTATTGTTACAGCAGATGGAGTACCTAAAGGCATTTTGAGTGCCTCTCGGCAAAATCTTTCAATAAAACTCTCTGTAGATTCATTGTGCCTCTGTTTAATTTTAATGAGGGCAGATATCGTCATGTCATTGACTCCCTCATAAAATCGTTCCAAGAATATTTGTTTGAAACCAGCAAAAGAAGTGATACAGCCTTCAGGCAGGCTACGATACCAGTCATATGCTGCACCGGCTAAACAACCGACGAACACTCTGGTAAGGAGAGCATCATTTGGCTGTAGTTGATCATTCATCACTTCAAAATGATTGATGTATTGGCTTGGAGAAGTGCTACCATCAAACAGCATAACGGTTGGGAGCTTATACTTAGGAGGAAATGGAACTTCCATCCACTCTGTAGGATATGGTTGCTTTATGCCCAGTCTTTGTAGGCCATCCTTCTGCTTGAAGGCCTCAAACTGAGTGCGTAAGAGTTTTACAGCCTCATTAGTATTCCTTGATGTTTGAGAATTGGTAGGCTGGTTAGAAGTGTTTGGAGGAGGAACAGCGTGGTAATTACCACCCCCAGTACCAGACTGACTTGGATCAGCTTGAATTGGCACAGAAGAAACCTGAGGGACTGGTACCCCTAGATTAACAGGTACAGAAGATGCTATAAGCTCAGGATTTGTAATAGGGTTTATAATCGGAGGCACTGTATGTTGAGCCACCATTATGGTGTGCATGCTTACAACCATTTCTGCCATGGTTTTCAATTTGTCTTCTAATGCAACAATTCGTTGCTCTCGGCTGGTTGACGTAGAGGTATCTTGATCTTTCGTAATGGTATATGCTGTCACTTCTCTTGCTGCTATTGATGAGATAGTTTGTTCAGAACTTTTACTATCTGCATCAAACTCCAAAAGAGAGACCTCTCCCACATGGGTGATAGAGAGATCTTCTTGATTAAAGACACCTTGGATCAAATGACGATTTTTCGATATAGTGTATTGAAAGACACCTTCATTGGATGCGTGGATCCGGTCTAAGTATTTCTGACTGGGATTACGGGATGCATTACGTCTTGGACGTTTCCCACCCCCAGTGCCTTGAGAAGTCATGTTAACAGAAGCATATAATAGTTCATCTTCGTCTTCTATTATATGTTCAGGAGTTAAAGCATAGTTCAGACAATCGAAGACAGATCGTCGAGCCGATTGGCAACAACAGTTGATGACAACTTCATGTTGGCAATGGCGATTTGAAGCACGATTTGGAGGTGAAGAAAACATTCTCGTAGTCTCCTGCCTTTGTGTAAGATGTTGCCGGAGATCAGTTACAACCACAGGACGCGAAGAAGTCGGAGGAACATATTCCTTAATGATGTTAGGAACATGTCTCCTATACTTCAGGTGTTTAGTTCCTTGAGTGTACAAAGATGTACTCAACTCATTAGCATAGGTAGATGGGTCTTTCTTTTCAAACTTTGGCTTTTGGTGCAGATTGGCCTTTAGCATGGGGTTCTTACGTTTTGCCAAAGTTGATATTGGTTGACGTCTATTGAGATAAGCACGTAAATCTGAAAATTCTGCCCCCGATGTCTCTGTTTGGGATACCTTCAATTTTCCTTGCTTGGATCTTGAAATTTGCAAGGTAGGAAAGTCTTGACCAAACCCCATAGGGGTAGGTAAGATACCTCTCTGATTAGTATTCTTTCCGGTATCAGAGATCCGAGGACCTCTGTTTATAGGAATAGAATCTGATACATCTTTCTCTGAGTCATAGACCAGAGAAGTTTGAGGAAAGACCAAAGGTTGTTTTCCTTTATTTTGAATAGGGTTAGCTAAGAAGCGTTTCCCTTTGTTCTGTTGTGTGATCTTTTTAGGCATAGGTTGTGCCAATTGAGGAAATGTCATAGGACTTTTTTCTTTGTTCCGTCTAGTGTTGGCACTAGGACATGAATTCTCTAAGTTCAGAACTTGAGAATTGGAAGAGGGAAGAGCCAAAAGACTAGTTTCTTTGAGTTACACCGGAGTAGCAGATTACGCCTGGGTTATCGATTGCTTGGGTTGCGCCATAGTCCTACGGACTACTGGTGGCGCCTTGGCAGCAACATTGGTAGACTATGCCTCGACAGTAGCTTGAACTGACTGTGCCTTGGCAGCAAAGATAGTAGTAGGCTGTGCATGGGCAGCAGAGTGAGCAAATTGCGCCTTAGCAACAAAAACAGACTGTACTGGAGCTACTGAGGCGGATTGCGCCTTGGTCATTGAGCACTCAAGTTGCGCCTGGTCAACAGCGACTGTGGGAGATTTAGGAGTCCATACAGTCCTGTTCTTGGCGACAGCCACCGTGCGCTTGTTGCTCTTGGTGTTGATCATATTCTCGTAGGCTGTCTGGTTGACTTGAACAACCAGAGTCTTCTGCGTCTTGCCGATTGACGCAATGTCACATTGAGTTGTCACTTTCTCGTCGGAGGAGAAAGTCGTCCCCAGCAGAGTCGCCATTTTGTTTGTAAAAACAAAATTTGTTTATTCTAAACTTGTAAAAGAGTAGAAAGTATAATGAATTCTGGGGATGTACATCTTTAGAAATCTGATCAGAAGACGATCACTTTATCCCTTGACTATGTGAACTTGAAGACTGTAGCCTCTGGAGAATGCAGCAGCAATTTTACAAGAGTTCTTGATCTCTGTCCCTGTATATCTGATGATTTCAAAATGATAGGAAACTCTATTTATAGAGTTCAGGAAATAACTGTTTTAGCAGTTATTCTGATGTGCACGAGGCTGGATTGCGCCATACTGGGTTACGCCAACCTCATGTTGCGCCAACTTTTATTCAGTTGTCAATCGTGTACTAACTGTATTTAGATGCGTGGCATCATATGATTAAGATGCGTGTGGTCGTGTACAGGATAGTAGACACGTCTTGAGAGATTAGTGACATGTGCACCACGTCATCCTGCTTTAGAATGTAAGTTGTCTCAACTTTATCAGGTTGCGCGACCTTCAGTCAACAAGTCAAACTGTGCCTGATTTGAGCTGCGCCTACACGTGGCAGCTTCTGAGCAAAAGTCGTTCAGTTTATGCCGAGGCACAACTAAGGATTTTGTTTAGATTGCGCCTTGGCGTAACTCACGAAGTGTACATGACAGCTGTCAACCAACTTTCCTTGAGCGGCACAATTCACAGGATTCGAAGAGATTTTTCTCGTTCACTGTTGTGTCAGTCGTCAGTATTGTCAGGTAATGATGACCATTAAGTGTCAGATGCCACGTAGGTTTTGGCACAAAAAAGACTGGACGCAGTCTGATATCAGGCACAATCTGATCAGTGGCACAGTTTGTTCTCTGAGCTTCATATCAGTGGCGTAACTTGATTTTTGGGGCACAATTTGATCACTGATCAGTATATTCAAGGCACAACTTCATTTTTACGCTCTATAGCAACATCGCATTGAGTTGTCACTTTTTCGTTGAAGGAGAAAGTCATCCCTAGCAGAGTCGCCATTTTGTTTGCAAAAACAAAAGTTGTTTGATTACAAACTGAGAAGAGTATGTATAAGAGTACAAGTTGATTTCTGGAAAAGTATAACTTTAGGAATATGATCAAACGACGATCACTTTACCCCTTGGACGATGCGATGTCGAAGAAAAAGCCTTTAAAGAGTGCTGCAGCAAGTGCTCAGGAGATTATGATCATTAGTGATGCTTGTGAAGTGATTTGAAACTCTATTTATAGAGTTTAGAGATAATTGTTAAGTAGTTATCCTGATTGATGCACACTGCAATTGGTACGCCATTCATCCAGTCGCACGAACGGTTGGTTTAACAGCTTAGACGCATGGCATTCTGAGATAGAGATGCGCTTGGTTGTGGGCAGTGTCATGCACACGTTCTTCGAGATTAGTGGCATACGTGCCACGTTATCTAACTGCTTCGGGATGATTTGATCGAATAGTGCCAACTGTTGGGTGGCGCCAGGTGCTAATTGCTATTTTAGTACCTTTCTGAATGATTATCTAGCTCCAACTGCAAATGGCGCGAGACATTTATTTGATCATTATGACAAATCTGACATAATCTCTTCGAGCGTCGCACGTTCGGGATTCGAACAAATTTTTCTCGACTGACGTGCTGTCAGTCATGATGAAAACTATTTCAGCTTCTCGAGGAAGCTTGCCACGTGTCAGTCAATGCCATTTGAAGTCAAGCGCCAATTGATGTCACACGCCATCTGCTATATGGCGCCATTTGGCTATTTGAGTGCTGGCGCCAATTATGAGTAGCACATGACGATGTTTATACTTTTTGAGCTTCTACAGGCACCGGGATCATGTCGGCCCTGGGGAAGCGAGATGGCTAAAGCAGGATGCTGGAAGTTCCGCATAGGAGATTCGGGGCTTCCACGGGCTAGCTACCCGTGTTGGATTATCGCCGTATATCCTCAGCCATGTCCAAGACAACTTTACAATGCTAGTGACCCTTCATATAGATGAGTCGGTGTGCTGACTGGCAATCCACATGCACGGTGTCGATTGAGTCTCAAAGAGTATAACCACGACATGAATAATTCATGAAATGTGTGCACGGTTTGCACCACAAGTTTCATAAAGCCTAAGATTTGGCTAGAGAAGAGACATGTGCTTTGGCACAAGATGTGGCATTGTTTGATTCGTCAACACAAGTTATACAAGTTTTGGATTGAGTTTTGGTTTAAGTCAGGAAGGGCTTTATGGCAAAATTTAGCTAAGTCATGTTGAGTTGTGAGGCACGGCCTTGACGTTCTATGGTACGACCATGTTGTTGCATTCAGAAAATGAGCCAAAAAGACAAGCATGAGTCATTACGATGATATTGTTGGCACGAGAATGGTCTAAAGACACTAAGATAAGTAAGTTGTTGGTACAAGGCACGAAGATGGTCTAGAGACATAGCTATCGCTAGTAGTCTATGCCATCGAACTGATCCTAAGACAAGATTAGAAAGACAATCAAAAGTAATATTATACATAATTAAATAAACGTGTTGGTTTTCTATGGGTGGGCGAGGAGCTCACACCACCAGTACAGTTGTGTACTGACACCCACACAGTGTTTATGTGCAGGCACAGGTAGAAGATCGTTTGGCACAAAGCTCGCTTGGATGCGTCGAGGCACGGAGTCCCTTGGCCTTTCGAGGCGTGCAGCCATATGGAGTCTGGACTTATACATGACATAATGTATGGACATCGCCTTCTGAAGCATCCAAAAAATTGTAAGCCTCCGGGCATGAGCGACTGTAAATGAGAGAAGAGAGAGAGAGAGAGAGAGAGAGAGAGAGAGAGAGCTGAGAGATTATATTCAGAGAGATAGTGAGCCTGAGTGAATTATAAATCTTGGGCTCATGCCTTTGTGTTATATAATTTTTCTGCTTGGGACTTGTATTCGACGACCCTGTCACAAGCTGTTGTAATCGGCCATTATGGAACTCGTCTTGTACGAGCACAACCTAGGCTCGTACGGCATCACGCCTTAGCGAGGACGATCCCTCCTCCGGGAGTGGGGCATGATATAATGGTATCAGAGCACGACTTTATGCCCTTGGACTTTCGATTGAATTCTTTTACTCTGATGGCTTCGTGCTAAATATTGTTTTCGCAAATCGCTATCGTTGGTGCGCTCTCTCTCAATGTTCTGCGAGATGTTCCATACAATAAGTATATATATTTTGAAAAGTATCACAAAGGAAAATTTGGTTGAACAAAGTTAATTTCAAGTAAGCACGATTAGCTAAGTCGAGCTGGCCATATACACCAAGAATTGTATCGACCTTAGCAAAGTCGTTTGTGGGATTCAATTCGTTTCGGACGAGAATAAGTTAGACTCGATTGGGCATGTGGGATAACTATCGATTGGGATACTATCAAGAAGATGATATAGTCAATGCGACATAGATAAACATGCTTGAAATTTAAGGAATAGTTCGAACGGAGATTCGAAGTAATTGGGATTCAAAATTTGTTTCGAGGATTTACCGAGTAACTTCATCCATAAGTGGTGTATGGGATAGCCATGGGGATGTTGATCGACTGTGGATCGAGATGCCAATGAGTATATCAGCAAACGGCGTGGTATGCAAAGCCTTAGATTGAGTGTCATTGAGTAAGTTGTGATATTGAAGTTTGATGAGTTGATTCGAACGAACTAGAAACGATGTGCATCGAAATGTGATTGTGCAAGTGTAACTACCACTTTTCCAGATTAGGGTTATTTTTAACAAATTAAAATTTTCCTATTTGTGGGCCACTAGCATGATATTTAAACCAAACTCATAAATTAGAAATTCCTATTTAAGTTGGCCCTAGTCATGGTTATTTATGATAAAAAAACAGTAATTAGAGCCAAACCACTTAGTTCCCTTCAAGACCTTCCTAATACTAAGTGTCATGATGAGTTTAGGACTTGACAAGACCCTATTTAAATCTCCACAAGCCATCAATGGCAGGCACCACTAAACCTAAGGTTTTTATCTTTTTATATTCCACACTCTCTTAAAGTTTCTCCTCTTTCTTCCATTTGGTGTGCTAAGGCTTTGGGGAGCTCAAGAAGGCTTGGTGGAGGCTTTAGTAAGGATTTGGGAGTCACTTCTTCCTCCATCTTCTCCAAATTCGTGGGTCTTTGTGTAGGCTCCTTTCTACATAGGTATGACCTTTTAAACTTTTATTTCCCTGGCCAAATTTTATGTATTCATGTAGGAGACCCTTCTAATGGCTAGATTCAACCCTATAGGTGGTGAAATAGGTGTTAGAGGACTCATTTCAAATAGTTCTAGGGTTAGAATGGTGACATTTGGATAGTTACGGGATTTTGACCACCAAGTGTTTTTGTTTATGTCCTATAGGAATTTTGTGTCCTAATAGGTTGCTATTTTCACGTCCCGCTCCCAGAATACGATGAGCCGAATACGTAATATCATCTCAAGGCTACGCGACATACGAATACTCCTGTACCCGTATTCGTGATTGTCACCCGTAAGGTTCTAGGATAGATTTATTACAGGTCAAAACTTGCACAATAATACTAATATCATTCTAAAAAGGGCATTCTAAGATATAAATAGGAAAACAGACTTCTCTACCCAGTACAACAATTAACCCAAATATAACTATATATAATATAAATATATAATTAAATTGAAGATAAGATAAGAGAGCGTATGATTCCAACATGATTGGCTTCAAACGCAACATCTCGCTTCTCTTCAAAATACAACAACAAATTCCTTGGAATAATTCTTCAAAATAGTGAACAATACTAGGTCGTCAAACGACATGCAAGCCCTCAATCAAGGATGAGAAAATAAATAAATAAAATTAAGAAACAATAAAGTGATCGGATTATCAAAATTTTAAAGTAAAAGAACTGATAAGTTGATTTAGAGGAATTATCACAACCACCTAAATTCACTATCACAATCACAAACAATTTGCCTATATGATGCAGATAAAATTTGGAGAACAACATTTGAATAGCCACAACAACTAGTTTTCTGGCAATAAACCTGTGACTAGGGATCAGGCTGTGGCAGGGTTGGCACGGTGCTTAGATTTTGGCCCTCTCACATTGTGAGAAAAGATGAGCATCAATTACCCTACTCGATCCTTTTAAATCGAATTAGGTAAGAAATATCACAACCTTAATCGATCTTTTAATCGAACTAGGTAGGAAAAGGATAGTGAGCTAAGCCTCACACTTAATTCGTAAGACCTTACGAAAGAGCTAACTACTGATCAACTTTTGTTGTTATTATACTGCAGAAGTTCATAGGTGGTATTCAAGTTGTTCTCTCCCGCCTAATGCTCTCTAACTAGCATCCACAATCAATGTATTGTATTATCTTTATTTAACTCTGCTCTATATACCATCATTACTACCAATAGGCAATTAATATTTGCTAAGACGCTAAGGCGCACCTTGCGCATATCATAGGAATCAAGTATAAATAATTCCCAGGATCCAATCATTCCAGGATAATCGTATAAATGCGGTAATGTTAATTGGGATGATATCCTCACATTATGGAGAAAAAATATTGTAATTGAGTTAGGTTGTGCTTGCGTGACACGTGTTCGTGTCCTACGCGTCTTAGACTCTTTCTAAATCGCCTTCTAGTTACATTTTAATTATGGAAGGATTTTTCTAGAAAACTTTTAGGTTTATTAGAATAACCCAAAATTTCTAAACGACGAAAATTTGGCTACCTCTTAGAATTTCCAAAAATTTTGGCAGAGTCTCCTTTGTATTTATTGACTCCGAAAATTTCACAAGAGACAATAATATGAAATATAAACCCGGGTTCGCCGACCCCTTCGGTGGAGCGACCCTTAACACCGGTACACACGCAATTATATATGTTTGATAAATCAATAGACAAATAAGAATTTCTTACCAAAGAGGCACTTTACCATAGCAATCAGCTATTTGAGAAATTAACAATGATCATGTTTTATTTTATTTTTATTTCTCCTACACAATTATAAAAACTCAATACAATTCAATAATCATAACACTTTAAACTCAAAATTATACAAAATGGAAATATAATTCCTAATGACTTTTACATCGAATACCTTATTTATAAAGTATTAACCATTCTACAATTTAAAAAAATCAAAATAATCTTTTTAAACCAGATATTTGCTGAATTTAACAAAGACATATTAATTATTTTGTCATTAGCTCAATTTGATCTCGACAAGGCCTAAGAACTATTTAATATAACAATATATCATTTGTATTAATATTGGTCTAAGATCATGTTGGATTTAAATGAACAATGCATACGTAAGGGTCAGAGACAAATTTTAGAACCAATACGATCTAGAATATTTATTATAAGACATTGAGGCTAATCGTAACACAAAATTTCTCTTTTTCTGATATATAATATAGTCTAAATAAATTATAGATGTGCTGAATTCTATTTTTAATAATCCCGAACGACCTATCTGGTTATGAAATCGAGTCGGAGAGATCCAAAACTTGTATTGGAAGTACCATGTATGACCTTAATAATAATTATTAATTCTTAGGCCTAAAATGTCATCTAACATATGAAATTAATCATATTTCTAATTACGAGCAGCGGTTAATCCTTCAATTTTGAATCTAATTTTTTTTTTCCATTTGAACCATAAAGCAATCTAAAGCATTCCGAAGTGGGATTTATGAGTTCTTCTTGAATTATACCCAAATTGGCAAGTGTACGATCATCAAGTATACACGAATATAAACTTATACCCTCACTGACATAGTAAATAACTATAGCAAATTTATAATAGAATTTCACATTTGGGACTTAAGGTTAGAGCCCTAATCTAATTACACCTCACAAGCAAGTCCTCATTGAAGTAACGTGTAGGCAACTCTAGAGGGGGTGAATAAAGTTTGTGTCGATAATTACCAAATAAAAAATAACTCTATATCACCTCCACAAAATAACTATCAAGATAGTAAATAAATCAGAGAGAAATGCGGAAGTAAATAAAGATCAGAAGAGCATACGCAAACACAACTATATAACCTGGTTTCTCTCGTGGAGGACTAGTCCAGGCCTGAGAACTCTCACTCAGGATTGAAATCCACTATTTGTGAAATAGCATACACCACGTGCCTTTAGTCCGAAGAGCACGCCAACTTCTTTACAAAACACGAGCTTTTAGATCGAAGCGCTCGAACACTTCAACTTTGCGAAAAGTAAAACTTGGAATTTTCCAAGTGACTTTTCTTTCAATCTTGCACACAACTTCTAGCTGATAACGCATAGCACCTTGGGCTAAGGAGAGTTGTGGCTTTAGGAGATATGGAAGAATGAAGCTTTGAGTATGTAAAGCTTAGAAGGCTTGAATGTTTGAAGGTATGAGATGATTTGAAAAGAGAGAATTCAAGCTCTATTTATACTACTCTGGGGAGGCAGTGCTCGATCCAAATTATGTCCTAAGAATTCAAATTTTTGAACGTTGGACAACTTGTACCAAGCAGGCCCTAAAAATTAGGGTGCTAAAAATTAGGGGACAGAGTTCGGCCCGAACTCTGCCTTAGACAGAGTTCGGCCCGAACTCTGTTTCACTTGGGACAGAATTTCTCAATAGGCTATGGTAGTTTGGTTTGGTTCAGGAATTTGTCTGTTTGTATGCTAGAGCTTGGAGAGATATATCTAGGGATTGAGATGACACAGTGCGACTCAATGTACACATTCTCCTAGACTCAATAAATTAAAGATTACAGACTTAAAACAAATAGGAAAATCAAGAGCCCTTTGATGGCACCTTTCTTCTGATATTTGAGCAGACCTGAAGACGTCTTTTTTCTTGATAGCAGTTCGGAGAAATCTTTTTGTATGACGCCATCTTTGGTCCATCATTAATTCTTTATTGCCTATGTCCTGGTTTGATCATGTTTGATTACACTTACTGCATGTCTACAAATATATGTTAGACGAGCAAAATATGTTGCAGTACGATACAAGCATGGCAATATGATATAGGACAATTAGGACAATGTTAAGTTTAAGTAGCAACATGATAGTGAGTATATGAATATTAGTGACATCATTATGTTAAACTTAACTGATTGGCCATATTAAAAAAATACGATGTAATCATTGGGCAAACACTCATAAGCAAGCATACTAGAATAACCATATTCACACATTCCCAATTTCTAGGTCATGCACAATTCATTTCTAATGGCCCACTAGAACAATTTTAGTTTTTTGGATGTAGCTATTTATTTCATAATAACTAATATCAAACAATCTAAGGGAGCAATATAAAAAATTTGACATGAATAAAATTAAAGAATTTATGATAGGAGAGGGCTTGCCTTGGAAAAAATAGATTTGGGTTTGGAATTGGGGGTTAGGGCTTGAGCCTTCTTCTTTGATTTCTCTTTCTTTTTCCTCCTTCAAATTCTTCTTCTTCTTTATCCTCCATCTTTTTGAAGAAGAGGGGTTAGGGTTTGATGTTGGTGGTAATAATGGAGATGAAGATGATGATGGTGGTGTTGGAGGTGGTGATGGAGGATGGCCGGCCGGAGGGAGGGGTGTCGACGACGGAGGGGGCCGGTCGGCCAACTGGCCGACGGCAGCAGCCGTCAGAGGCGGCACCGACGGGCGTGGGTACGACAAGATGGCTGGGAGTGAGAAGAATATAGAGACCGAGAGGGAGAGAGATGCAATGAGTGAGGGAGAGAGGTGTGAAGATGAGAGGGAGAAAAAGGCTGGAAATGAGCTCTCTCTCCCCCAAAACATAAATATATTTACATATATTTTTACATCCAATATAATCATTAAAGGGATAGGGTGAAAAGACTAAGTAACATGCATGGTGACACATAAGGGTATTAGGTGTCCATGCAATTTAAAAAATTATAAAATTTTCCTAGGAATAATTTTAAATGGATATTTATCTTAGAACCTAATATAGATAACAAAATATTATTAATAATAAAATATATAAATTACCATACCATATTACATAATTGTGACTATTACAGCTATGTGTCCTAAAATTTATGTAGATTATAATGTATATAGGTTTAACTACATATATGTAAGTGTATTGCATATAAGCATACATGTGTGTATATTATATGTGGTGTACACATATATATGCTATATATGTATATATGCTATATATATGTATATATAATAGTGTGTAGACTACGGAGCCTTAAGTGTTTTCGATTTTGAGTTAACAGTGGCATATAATAGATGAGTGTGGATGTTGATATGGTATGTGTTACTATGGATAGTGATTTGTTAATGTGTGTAGAGGAAGTTCCTGTGCAACAATAAGAACTGCTTGCTACAGCAGTTAGTTATAGGGTAGGGGTCTTGGCAAGGGAAACTAAGCCCCATTGTACTTCAGTATAGGTAGGACTTGGCCTGTCCTGTACAGGTAGGCAGGGGGCTTAGCCCCACTGTAGGAATTGGGGGTGACCTTGCATAGGCAGGCAGTAGGCTGCCCCTTCTTTGGTAGCAGCAGGGAGTGGATAGTCAGGAATATGGGAATTGGGTTTCCATTTGAATTAAATGACAGTGAATGGGAAGGAAAATAGGACAGTAGCATGAATAGGGTAGGGGCTATTTGGCTCTGATTATTCCTCCTCTTCTTTTACAGGTTGTTAGAGTTTTAATCATGTGTGTCATGTGTATATATTAGAGTTATACATTCATTGTGTGTGTGTGTGTGTGCGTATGTCTATATATATATATATATATATATATATATATATATATATATATTTTATATATATATATATATATATATATATATATATATATATATATATATATATATATTAACACAACCATATCATTTATTCATATAAAAGGTGCAAAATGTCGTAGCCTTTACAAGTAAGGTCAAGGACAGAAAAGTAAAGGAGCGGGGAACAAACACTCGCTCGGAAGTAAACCACCTCAATCAAAACCTCTAACACGACTGTGTAGGGAGTTCTAGAAGCCAACCTTAACGTGCTTGCAATGTCTACTAACCTTGTGTATCTGTCGTAAACTCTCATGAATCAGCTGAGCAGAGTTGTACCAGTGCCATTTGTATATTTATTTGTTGCGATTCTTCCAAATAACCCATGTGATGGAAACTACGACGATCTGGTGGCCGTGAGAAGCTTTGCCCCAGTTGGCTAGAAGACCGTTGAAGCCCCCAGTAGCAGGGTCTGGGAGACAAGATGAAGAGAACATATTCCACACTTCGGAAGCCAGGACGCCCGCTGTTAGAATGTGCTCCGCTGTTTTGAGCTGACGCTCCGCACAACAATGACACGCAGAGGCTAAGTTGTAGCCTATTTTGGCGAGTGCGTCGTCGGTGGATAGTTTCTTACGTGACGCTCTCCAAAGCAAAAAGGACCACTTTTTAGGGATACAAGACTGCCAGAAAGGCATGATGATGGGGGAAGGCGTACCGATACCGTGGGCAGTTCACCGTGCCGATGCCAGGAAGAAGGAGCCGGTAGCCATCAAGGACCACCAAAGAGAGTCGGGGTCCGTCCCAACCACCAAACCGGACCCTCTTCTAGTTCCAATCTCCGATATTGGTCCACAGGTCTCTAATCACACTGACGGAGGGTGCACCCTGGAAGGGGCAAGGAGGTCGTCTCCGGCCCATCTTTCAGAAAAGAGGGACGATTCGTTCGAGCCCAGTCGGAGATGTATCAAAGGTTCAGCGTGCCGACGGCCAATCAGGATGCGTCGCCAATATGTCGAAGATCTGCTATTCTCGGTTGCGACATTGGGCTGAGAGTATTTGAAATATCTGGCCTTCATGAAATAAACCAGATGGAGTGGTTCACAAGGAGTTTCCACCACATTATATATATATATATATATATATATATATATATATATATATATATATATATATATATATATATATATATATATATATTGTATAGGTAATATAGAGATTGATACAGGTATTGGTGAATGAATTGGGTATATCATAGCTGTAAGAGCCATAGGAGTGAAATAAGGAAGAAACTAAAGAGAGGGGGGAGAGCAGTAGGACAAAACGTAGGAGGAAAATTATATGTGTAACAGTGTGTCAGTCCCCTGTGGGCTGACTTGAGTGAAGTTCTAGTGCGGACAGAACAAGCTCAGTTCTTGTGCACTTGGGCAGGCAGGTAGGTAGTCCCTTTGCCTTGCCTTGCCTTTGTCTTGGCTTGGACGGGGGTTTAGGCAACTGATAGGATTGCACAGGTTAGATAGTGAGGGAAGTGCCTTCCTGGCATCGGGCAGGACAGTGAGCTACTAGGTGTTTGAGGGTGTGTGAAGATGAAGACAGGGAGCCTTGTGCCCTGTAGGCAAGGGGCTTGTCCCCTAGGCAGCAGGGTATGTCCCTCCACTGTGTGCAGGGACTTGGGGCTTGGCTTTAGGCCAGTTGGCCATTAGACAGGTCCATATGGCTCATGCAGTCAGCAGTCCAACAGGGCTTGTGCCCTGCAGGCCAGGCAGTACCTCATTGGCACAGGCCTATATGTGGCCTTGGACTTAGACAGGCCAATGACTATTGCAAGTGTAGGTGTCAGTGTCCTTATGAGTGTGTTAGTATTAGAGTGACTGGAATGAGTGTCATGAGAGTACCTAGTATGAACTATCATTTGACAGTGTGTATCTTAGTGAGTGTCCCTATCCCTAAGTAAGAGTGCCTATGTGAGAGTGTTAGCGGAGTGCTCGAGTATAATAGGTAAGGGTATCTCATTAGTGTTGATGAGTTACCAAGTGTATATAGGTAGAGTAGGTAGTGTGTCTTGGTTATGTAGTGTCGAGAAGTCCAGATGTGTGGCAGAGGAGTGTCGTGTCCTATATACAATGTATATATACATGTAGGTGTGTCATATGTATACCTATGAATGTATTGTTTATGCATGTGTATAGGATGGTAGATTAGAGTACATGTATCAGTTATATAGGGGGCCATATATGCCTATCAGTTAACTGATAACTAGATAGGCTCCGAAAATGAAGGGGCTCAGGTTTAGCCATACAACAATACCTATAGCAGTAGCTTAGTTAGGAAGGCCAATAGCAGTGCAGTGATGAGGCTATATATTTCAGTCATGAGAAAAATGGGTTCAGTAGCAATGATAATAATATGAAGAAGAGGAAAATATATGTACCAGTCATGAGTAAACAAGTATCAGTCCTATAGATGAAATGTATCAGTCCTATAGTAAATTTGTATCAGTCCTACACTTTACATGTATCATTAATATGAAATAAGGAGATTGGTATAGAGTAGCATTAGCAATTACTGCTTGCATAAGCAGTATGCATCTTAGGAAGGGGCAAATATGTGTATCAGTTCGTACCCCATCTTATATCAGTATATATGTGAGGGAGGGCCATTTGCATCAGTCCATAGATAAGGGGGATATTAGCATATAGCAGTAGGCAGCATTGCCATTGTAGCAGGGCAGTAGCATTGCTACTTTAGTAAGAGTTAACTGTGTTAGTAAAGAAGGGAAAGAGATAGGCTTGGGCTATTATGCCATATCAGTATGTGGAAGGGTAAGTATGCATCAGTCATAGGAATTAGGTATTAGTATATATAGGAAATCTATATCAATTTTATAGGAACAAGTAACTGTTAGCCCAATAATTATATCATATTTTTGAATATGGCTAATCAATTAAGTTTACCATAATGACATCACTAATATTCATGTAATCACTATCATGTTGCTACTTTAACTTAGCATTGTCCTAATGTTCTGTATCAGTCATATTGTTTTGTTTGCCTAACATGTATTTTTGGATATGTTGTAAGCATGAACAAACCAGGACATATGCAATAGAGAATTATTGATGGGCCAAAGACGATGTTATACAAGAAGATTTCTCTGAACCGCCTAACGACCTATCCGGAGGCTCGCATCGGGGGTTCCGCTGCCCGGTCAGCGGACAGGGGTCGAGGGGGTAGCGCCACCCGTGGGGGTTCGGGGCGAAGCCCCCGAAAGGTATTCAGATTTCCAGATCTGTTTATCTTTGGACGATCGTCGTCAAGTGAAAAAGGCATCTTCAAGTCTGCTCAAATATTTCAAGAAATGCATCATCAAAGGGCTCTTGGTTTTTCTATTTTATCAATATAATTTTTCATATTTACTGAGTCTAGGAATATGATGTACACTGCATCGTATGGCAAATAGGCTACCCAAGAAATGTTTTCAAAATATCCTTTTATTTTGAAAATAAGCCCACTTACAAAAGCCCAAACTACTTCCTAACTGCTTGATCTTTTCAAAAAGCCCAAAACCAATTTACAAAAACCCTGACAGAACTCCAGGCGAATTCGGCCCGAGTTCGGCCAGAGTTCGGTTAGTGAACGTTGCTTTTTGAACTTGGTCTTCCCGCAGTTACGGATCCAAACGAGATTTTCTCATAGAGTTCTGCCCGAATTTTATCCAAATTCTGTCAGAATTCTGCCTTTGAAAAAACTATAAATAGAGAAGAATTTCGATCATTTCAATTCACTCATACACCAATTCACTTTCATATCTCTTCTCTATAAGCCTACTACTTCCAAAGTGTTCTGAGCTATTCATTTTCAAATCCCAAGCCAGTTACAATTCTCTAGTCGATTTGCCAGTACGGTACGGTCTAGAAGCTTCAGAGCGATTGTAATCAGAGACTTGATTGAAGATAGACTCTTCACAGTTGAAGTTGGTATAGTACTTCGGATCAAAGCTCACGTTGTAGAAGTTGCAAGAACTTCAGATGAAAACTTATGGTGATTTTCCATAGTGGATTCAACTGGAAGCTAGAGTTCTTCTGACTGGACTAGTCCTCACAAGAGGGAAACCAGTATACATCCTTGTGTTTGTGTTTGCTCTCTACTCTCTACTTTTCATTTACATATCTGTTATATATATTATGTGATCTTGTTACTAACATTTTTAAATAGTTAATTTCTGCTGCCTACTCTATTCACCCCCTATAGAGTATTACACTTTACAACTCGTTTCTACAATTGGTATCAGAACGGGTTATACAGGTAAAGCAAGATAACACTGCTATTATATTGTTATTTATTATAGCTGTTACATAGATCACAGTTTCACATATGGAAAGTATATACTTCACAACTGAAGAGCAATCTACAAATAGACTCCCACTATTTGATGGAACAAACTATAGTTATTGGAAGACACGAATGAGCTTCTACCTGAAGTCTCTAGATTTTGACTTATAGTTAATTGTTGTCAATGGCAACAAAAAGCCTACTATCACTTCTATTCTCACATCCTCTATAATCAACAAGCCTTATTATAGTTACACGAAGGAAGTAAAAAAGTTAGCTAGCCTTGATGCAAAAGCTATGCATATCTTCTATTGTGCTGTAGACACAAATGTATTTAATCTTATTAATACTTGCACAACATCTCATAAATTTTGGAAAGTTCTTAAAGCTACTTATGAGTACAGGTTTGAAAGCAAAGCTAGCAACTCCAGAGAGAAGGATAGTCTTTATAATGATGCAAATATATGCATGATGGAATTGGGATTTAAGGTACAACATAATCCTTTATACGAAGAAGAGCTTGTATGTGACAATTGCAAGAAGATAGGCCACATCCAAGAAGATTGTACTACTACTAGAAAGGAGAGTAACTATGAACAATCAAATGAAGGAAGATCATCATCTCACAAGTACACTAGCACGAGCATATGGTGTGAAAGCGAAGCAATAGATTCTGAAGAAGAAGAGAGACCTCATCCAGCTGCAAATTTATGCTCAATGGCATTATCTAACGAGGTACAAAATAATTCTTTTTATGAATAGAGTGAATTTTCTCATGATGAGTTATCTGATGCTTTCAGTGATATGTTAGAAGAACACAAGAAAGTATTAGATAAGTATAATCAAGCTAGAAATGATATTCTATCCTATAAGCGTGAGAATGAAAAGCTTACTTGCTTATTGAATGATGCTAGAAATAGTTCTCCTTCTGATAATTCTACTAAGATTTCTATACTGAAGTTTAGATTGCATGAGACACTTGATTGCATTAAGAAAAGCACTCAAAAAAATGCTAAACTTAAGGAGGAATTAGAATCAGAAAAGAAGAAGTATTCTATTGCTTCATGTAGAATTGATGCTCTTAATGCTAAATATGATGAGATCTGTGCTACCTCTAAAAAGTTAGATATTATACTGGGAAATAGGTACTACAACCTACGATTCAGTCTAACACAAGACACGTAGCACATCACAAAGTCACACACGTCAGATCTTTTACAAAGGAAGCAAGCAAAGCTAAAGCTTCACATAACCATGCTTTCTATTAAAAGTATCCACGCACATCATGTCATTCCAATGCTCATTCTCATACTGCTGCACATAGCACTATTAATACTTTCTGTCATTATTGTGGTTTGAATGGACACGTTTCTAATCGTTGTCAGATTAGAAAACTAGTTGATATAAACTTGTACAAATGGGTTCCCAAAACTAACAAATGTAGATCCAAGTATTGGATACCAAAGTCTTCACCTAATATTGCAGGTGAAGCTTCTCATATCAAATAGAACCATAGAACATGTTGGTGATTGCAAAGCTACAAAGATCATCTTCCAAGCAATTGCACCAACAGAAGTGTGGTCACTAGAACCACTTCGGTAACATGCTTCCTAAATAGTTTTTAATATCTAGCATGTTCTTATTGACTTCTTACTATTAGCTTTCATTGATATCTTTAAATTGTTTATTGTTTGAATCAATATGAGACATAATCCTAGCATGGCTAGCTGTTTAGCTTAAATATTTAGTTCACACTATATAGTATTTTATTAGTGTGACACATTTGTCTATGTATGCTCTTTATTCTTAATCTTTATTCTTGAAGCATGCATAGGAGGGTTTTTTTTGAGTTAATATGTTTTTGACTCTTCGCCTTTAATATTTTTTTTAATGGTCACTTCGTATCGATTTGCCTTTAACATGTCACATTTACTTTGATCGATATTTTGTGAATATGTATGTTTAGCACAAGTCTCTTATTTACTTGAAAAGTATATACATATACTTTTATGTTAACCTTGTGCTTGCATAATATATTCACTATTGATTCTTAAATTTTATTGTGATTAACTTCTTATGAATCAATTAAATCTTTGTCTGACAAAGCATATTTATGCATGCTTTTGATCTTGTGATATTTTTTATGCTTATTAAGGATACATGAATAATTCATTTTCATTTATATATTGCTCATGTTTCTTATATTAATATATATTTTTGTATAAATATCTTTATGGGGATATATGAGTTAAGTTCAAGTTCTATATTATTTTAAAAAGTAGTTTTTAAACTTGTGTTTATCTCATACTTAAGCTATTGATTTTTTAAAACAAATTTATGTTCTTATCTTTATTAGCTTCTTCCTCAAAGCCTCTTTTTCTTGGCTTTTTGGTTGAGATTTTGGATACATGACACTTATTTAAATATATTTTTTAATATCTTGATCTTGATAAACCATTCCTTGGGTATTTACTTTTAGAGATTCTGGATTTCGATGTTGTTCGATGATACTGTATATATTCCTTTGAATCTAAGTTCTAAAGAGTAGAGATCATTTTGGAAACAAGCCAAAAGAGTCCTTCTTTCATACGGGTATAAATAGCCTGAAGCGACACGGTGTACTAGTCTTCGGACTACCGCTAGCTGGAAACCGGCCCCTACAGCTAATCCGAAGTGATTAATACTTTATAGACTTAAGATTTATTAAGGTGTACTTTTAACTATCGTCTAGTTCTGGATCCAAGGTACTGAACCTAGTCCCCTAGGTTCCAAAATACATCAACGTTTCTAGGTCCCACATTTTGATTTACAAATGTTTTATATTTTATTGTTACCCAATGATTTTGTAGCACATATAGATACACCTTATACCGTATGCTACATTGTTCTAAGATTTTTTAAGTCCATAGAATATAAATTTTTTTCATATTACACTAATTCTTCTTAAATCTCGGTTATTAAAGAAGAGATTTGTTTTGGGTACAAGCCTACAAAGGGTCTGTCTGCCACCACGACTACGGTCGAAGCGAAGCGGTACTAAGTGTTCCCCGGTGAACCTCCGTTAGCTGGGACAGTACCCCTACAGCTAACCCAAGATTGATTAACGCTTTATAAACTAAAAATTTAGTGAGATCTAGTTGCATTTGTTATCTGATGGATTTTGGATTTTAGATTTGATGGATAATATTATTTAATGGTTTAATTTTACAAAAGGTAACATATATTGATCTTTATAGGTTAATGTTTGTCATCTTTTGATATATTTATTTTTTTGTCACTCTATTCTATATTTAAACTTGATTTGATATTGTGACTAGTCATTGAATATTATGGTCTTGTGATTTCGTCTTTAACTTGTGCAATATTCATGATTTTGAGCTTTATATTATTATCTTCTTATTCAAGTTACCTACTGTCTACAACAGTAATTCTTTGCAAGGGAGAAGTCATGCATATTGAATGTCTCTCTCTCAAAGTGTTTCTTTTCTTTAACCTCACGGTTGTCAGGTGGATACCGTGCAACGGCTTTAAAAGGGAAGAAATAAACTTTGATAAGAAGACCTAATATTTTTGGATTAATTTTCTACTTCTGGAAATATGTCTCTGAAATTTTTAAATTTTTTATCTATACTATTTTTTTTGGATATAGCCTTGTAAAGGTGGAGCAGTTAATTGTTTCAAAACAGTTATCCCCTTGACATGCCATACACTTTTCTTTGGACATTTATCTAGTTATGTTTATTTGTTCAAATGGATTTATTTATGATTTATGAATTCTTTTTATTGAACTTGTTTCCGTGATTCAAATCGACAACTTTCAGCCTAAGGACTAAATGGACACATTTGAACATTTATTAAGACAGTTTTTCGTAATAAATTTTACATTTTTGAAAAGCCTTTTTAATTTCTTTTTGATTTATTGAATCTGTCCGGTACTGAAATATTATTATTAAAGACAGTTTTTAAAATCTTTTAATGTCTTAAAATATTTCTTTTATATATATATATATTGGAGATACATATTTTGTTTGTTCATCTTTAAGCATTTATTTATTGGATATTTCTTTTTGCCTAAAGATGATATTTGTTTTTGGAACTTTATATGCATTTGATCAAAGGAAAGAAAGATCCATATCTTGGATATTCCATAGATTTTGTTATTATTTGTTTTATCTATTTTTTTCGGAACTAGACACACATATTTTAAGGGGGAGCAAATTAATTGTTTCAATTATTTTATGCCCTTAATATGTAGAATACCTAGTTCACCATGGACTTATATTGTCTTAGTTAAATATCTTGCTGAGTTATTCATGACATTTGGATTTGTATCAGATGAGAGAATATATGATTATTATTATTATTTATTTATTTTTAATTCTCTTATTTTATTCAAGTTTCTAAAAAGTTATCTTACCAAATATATTTAATCATTCTTATTTGATTATTCCTTGAGTTTAAATTACTTTTGGCATTTCTTATTGAGATTTTATCTCAAAGTTCATAATTATCTATATTTAGACTGGTCATACTTTGTGGGGGAGCATTCAAGTCGACTGAATTTCTCCTTCTCAAGTATTTTGTCTTCATTACCTTCATATTTATCTGATGGATATATATCATGCTAAGGTAATTGAATTCAAATGCATGAACTTTGTATAGATTTTGCATAGAATCTAGTATATTTATTTTGATTTCTCTTGTCGATGATTATACTCTTTATGGAATTGATTCACTGATTTGTATGGCTAAATTATGAATCATACTTTTTTTGTGATCATTGTTAAAAGTCTCATTGTATTCTTGATTTTTTTATATATATACTAGATATGCGAATTTCTATTTCTCATGATTTATTTATGACCAATGATTGATTCCTACTATATTGATATATTTTTTTTGGTTTATTTCAAAACTCAATATGATGAACAAAATATGTTTTGAACGTCATTTTTGGATTTCTAGTTGGTAAACTTGATTTCAGTGTTCTTTGTTAAAGTTCAACCAACTATGTTGTGTTTTGATAAGTTTTTTATTCTTTAGTTATGCAATTTTCTAAGACTTGTTACACAGTTCTCCTAATCCTTGATCATGATTATTTTTTCTTTCCTCCTTACTTATGCTTGAGTTCATTTTAGCTCTAATTACGGGGGAGCTTATTTTTGATCCTGTCAAAGGGGAAGAAATAAGTTTAAATTAGCACACAATATTCTAGTATTATGTGTTTATTAGTGATACATGCATCTATTGTATATATATTAAACTTAAAGGATTTGTCATAATCAAAAAGGGGGAGATTGTTAGCCCAATGATTAATCATGTTTTTGAATATGGCTAATCAATTAAGTTTACCATAATGACATCACTAATATTCATGTAATCACTATCATGTTGCTACTTCAACTTAGCATTGTCCTAATATTAGCATTGTCCTAATGTTCTGTATCAGTCATATTGTTTTGTTTGCCTAACATGTATTTGTGGACATGCTGTAAGCATGATCAAACTAGGACATATGCAATAGAGAATTATTGATGGGCCAAAGACGACGTTATACAAGAAGATTTCTCTGAACCGCCTAACGACCTATCCGGAGCCTCGCATCGGAGGTTCCGCTGCCCGGTCAGCGGACAGGGGTCGAGGGGGCAGCGCCACCCGTAGGGGTTCGGGGGTGAAGCCCCCGAAAGGTATTCAGATTTCTAGATCTGTTTATCTTTGGACGATCGCCGTCAAGTGAAAAAGGCGTCTTCAAGTCTGCTCAAATATTTCAAGAAATGCGTCATCAAAGGGCTCTTGGTTTTCTTATTTTATCAATGTAATTTTTTATATTTACTGAGTCTAGGAATACGATGTATACTGCATCGTACTGGCAAATCGGCTATCCAAGAAATGTTTTCAAAATACCCTTTCATTTTAAAAATAAGCCCACTTTCAAAAGCCCAAACTACTTCCTAACTGCTTGATCTTTTCAAAAAGCCTAAAACTAATTTACAAAAACCCTGACAGAACTCCAGGCGAATTCGGCCCGAATTCGGCCCGAGTTCGGTTAGTGAACGTTGCTTTTTGAACTTGGTCTTCCCGTAGTTACGGATCCCAACGAGATTTTCTCATAGAGTTCTACCCGAATTCTGCCCGAATTCTGCCTTTAGAAAAACTATAAATAGAGAAGGATTTCGATCATTTCAATTCACTCATACACCAATTCACTTTCATATCTCTTCTCTATAAGCCTACTACTTCTTCCAAAGTGTTCTAAGCTATTCATTTTCAAATCCCAAGCCAGTTACAATCCTCTAGTCGATTTGCCAGTACGGTACGGTCTAGAAGCTTCAGAGCGATTGTAATCAGAGGCTTGATTGAAGATAGACTTTTTATAATTGAAGTTGGTTGAGTACTTCGGATCAAAGCTCGCGTTGTAGAAGTTGCAAGAACTTCAGATGAAAACTTGTGGTAATTTTCCATAGTGGATTCAACTAGAAGCTAGAGTTCTTCCGACTGGACTAGTCCTCACAAGAGGAAAACCAGTATACATCATTGTGTTTGCGTTTGCTCTCTACTCTCTACTTTTCATTTACATATCTGTGATATATATTATGTGATCTTGTTACTAACATTTTTAAATAGTTAATTTCCGCTGCCTACTCTATTCACCCCGTCTAGAGTATTACGCTTTACAACTCGTTCCTACAATCGGTCCTACAGTAACAGTTATATAAAAGTAGGGGAAGCCATGTTCTATCAATTAGTTGACTGATTGTAGTGAGGGTAGGATAGAAAAAAGGGGTGGCCTAATATACAGATAATTTAGACTATTGATAGGGTATTTGAAATATTCCTATATAAGGAAGTTTAGGTAATCTAGATAGGTAATAAAATTACCTAAGTAATCTAGGTAATAGATAACCACAGTATCCTAGGATATCTAGTATAGCTTAGATACTTAGTGTATGGTTCGAATATCCCAGAATTAGACTCATACAACTTAGACTTGGCTAGTTTAACCAAGTTGAACCAGGTTGACCCAGTTTAACTTCTATGACCTAGAAAAGACCTAGAAGCATGTAATTAATGCATTTAAATATATTGTTTACTCTAGAACACTAAGTAACTCTGTAATTTTATATTAGGTCTTTGTGACACCATTTCGGACATCAATCCTCAGTCGTTGTTTACGATATCAGGTGAGTACCTATCTATATTTGTTTTTATCATGATAGTATCTATATTACCTTTTTTAAACTACTTTATTTGATGTTGACACACTGTTACAGGGATTGATGCTGAATAAATCTTATCAGGAGATATTATCCCCTTATCGGGCACATCGAGTATTTTATGTTCATATACTTTATCATGTGCATGGTGTGCTCCTTGTATTCATATTATTCTCTCATGTACTTCAAGTGCTTCATGTGCTTTATGTGCAAATAACAATCATGTACGTAACGTGTCGTGTTCAGATCCATATGTATTGATTTTGGCGGGAGAGTAGAAGTAGTTATGTGATTAAAACCCCTAGTATAATCATGTACATGCCGATTATCCCTTTCACGTATAATCGAGTTACCGTAGAATAATCATATGCAACCTAAACCAATCACATAGCTGACTTCTGCTCTAAATCACTTATGTTTGTTCCAGTTTAACATGTTCCCTATCTTATTCATGTATTCAGTTTCCTTATATGTTCATGATACTATTTCTCTGTATTTCTATTCAAGTACATCATGTATATTCTTCTATTTTTAGTTATATATTTTCTATCATGAAATGGAATTGCTTTAGAGTTATGTACTTCGTTCCAATATCCTGACTGGATATATTTTTCAGAGGTTTTGGAAGACTTTTGCACGACTTATTATGGAGCGGGAGTCGATGACACTTGTGACTTGGATCACCAGGAGGATCCGGCTAGCTTAGAGGGGTCACCAGTAGTGCCTAGTTAGATAGCTAGGATATTTGTCTGAATTTGTCTCCAGTATCATCCTAAGATGTCTTATTATACTATTTACTCTTTGAGGTGTGTTGTCGACTCATAGACTTATTTCTATTTTGTTGTATTACACTTTTGACATCTATCTATTTCCTTATCCTGTTATTATTCTTCTTTAGCTATTTGTGATTGAAATTGTATCATTCTGTGATTGTCCTCCGTATGGAGAGTTATCATCGACATGTATATTTATATTGTGTCATAGTTAGTTTTGCAACCTAGGACAACGTTCTACCGTCGATACTGCGGCATAGGCTGGACGTACCGACGGCCTCGTGCCCTTTCACCGGGTGTGGGTTGTGACAGCAAGTACGAAATACAAAAATGATTGAGTAGATATATTGAATTGAGGAAAAGTTAAGGTGTAAAGAATGGATGACGCAGACGATGAATCGAGATGAATCGTATACAAAAAGTTAGCATGATTGGAAGTTAGCGTTCATGGAAATGATTCGAATATACGAAAATGACTCTAAGGATTGGGATAGATGTTGCTCGATGATTCGAGTTAGCATAGAATGATACGATTGGAGAAGATATGTTGCTCGATGAGTTAAGATAGACAGATGAACATATATGATTTTGGGTTTGAACGAATTGATCATATAACTAGTTCGGGGGATAATGATCGAACTTAATCTTGAATGTCGAGGAGATTATGGTATATCCAATTCGGATGGTAGCATCAGTTATACGACTCAGAATTCGTTATAGAGGAAGATCGTCGGGTTATGAATATCATCGATGGTATTAAGGCGTATCAAAGATTGATGTACGATAATCCGGGGGTACTCTGATTCGAGGAATGATGATCGTGTAAAATGTTATTGTTTCGATGGATGCTATACTTAGAATTTTGATAGAAATGAATGTTTGGATGAAAATAAAAGTGTCTTGATTGTTTCGAAGATAACCACAACGTTGACGTTCTTGTCTTGTGCGAGCGCAACACCATCCTCGCACATATGTTACGTCGAACTTGGGCGATCATTCTGCGGGAGTGCTAACATGATGATTTATGTCCAGCAGAATAGATCGAACTTGCGGGAGATCAGGATGTGGCAGTTGGATTGTTTTGACTTGTCATTTGATGCAAAGATGAATTCGAGGATTTTTGGGACTTGTGATTGACGATAAAGTAAGTTGAGGATTGAATAGATCCAATCTGTGTATCGAAAATAAATTAGTCTAGACACAAAGCAAGAGTTACGTCCCGAAGAGGACGATTATCCTGCGGGAGTGTTGACATGGTGATTTCATGTCTAGTATGGATAATCGGACTTGCAAGAGATTGGGACGTGACATATTATTATGCTAGACGACCTTGTGATCGAATATGTGAATTGTGCTAGGCGACGTTGGGAATATGCTATGATAATTATGGTTTAGTAACAAATCGTGTCGTAGTATACTTGACTTGGTTATAATGGATAGGTAGATTATATTCAACATGTTTGAAGAGATAGACTATATGAATTGCTAATTTAGACGTGCGATAGTGATATGCAGAGGATCAAAACTTACCGTAGGATGGCTTTGTTGAATGACTCGGACCCCTTGAACTAAGGGTTGCAAGTATGAATAGGAGAAAACTATGCTCAATGTTTAGAAATTAGAGTGATGCGAGCTTGGATAAAAATCCATGTACTATCTACTTTGGTTTGACCTTAGGATTAGGGTCAGTGTTGATATTATTATTTGGGAATGGTGATTCCAATACCGACGTTGACTTTAGCCTGGAGAGATGGCCTTATGGTCAGGCAAAACGTCCATATTTTGAGAGGTAGCATCGGTACGAGAGATCTTGAGGATTGATAGAATTGGATAATAGTATTGGTGGATAGAATGATTCAACTATGTGGAGACACCACTCACGAGGCTTGGTTGAAATGCATATATTTTAGGGGATACCTTGAATATGTGCACGATCCGACTCGAATGATAATGGCAGATTCTCTATCACGAGTCTTGGCTGAAATACATATAATTTGGGGACATATGGAATATATGCACGATCCAACTAAGTGATACATGAATTCAGGTAAGACTAAAAGAACGGGAAGGTATTTTGGATTTTGAAATCGTGTGTTCAAAGAAAATATTAATGGTAGTGCGATCGTTGGATTTGAAATAAATATGAATGCTGATTGATCTGGTGGTTTACGCTAAAACTAAGTTATTCGTGTGTACGATAAGTATAAGTTACCACAAGTCTGAGATATAGTTGTTTGATATGAAAATAACTAAGGCACGAGCGTGGCTTGGATTGAAGATATGCACATGTGGAGTGTGTGCGAGAATTATTGAATATTGAATCAAATGACAAGTCGATGAGGTTGTACTCAGTAAGTTTCGAATACGAACTTTTTCTGAATGGTGTATAATGTAATGCCACGTCCTACTCAGTTCAACTGGAGGAATCAAAATTCTAATGGCGTTTGGACTTCGCCATGCGATGTCCTGCTCGATCGAGGCAACTGTTCGCTCAGGTGGGTGGCTTCAGTAAACTTGCCTCAGCATAGCCTTCACACTAATAAAACAGAAGTTTTTAACTGCATGAGTAGGCTTGATAATAAAAGAGACGAATCCATATAGCTAAGAGAATAATCCCAACTTGGGTCAGATTGAGCTAGAATATTAAAAGGTCCCACGGTCGGCTTAGAAGTGTTGCACGGCGTGCTTTCAAACTGACACTCGATCCTTCTTCCCGTGGCTTGGGAGAAAGGAATGTTGGTATATATTGTCACAAGACTATGAACTTAGCGTAGTCATAGGCGTCGTACGATATAAATGCTTGATAAAGCATGCACTGTCCCACTGTCCAATGCTGGGCTTAGTAAAATTGTCCCACAAGTCTCAATGCACGTTTCCACGGTGCAAGGCTTGGCTTAGCCTTTGCTCGTCCCACAGGTTAATTTGTTGCACGATTATGTTAGGCAAAGTTATGCCATGGGCTATCGAAGTCATAACAAGCATGGTCCCATATTTTTTGTGGTTGTTATAGCCACACAGTCCCACGATCTCAAGGCTCATCATATAAAGTATGACTTGGACGGTAGTGTCGTACAGAATACAAATTAGTTTAAGGCACGAGCCACGGTTGATTTAAAGATAAGTATGCCACGATCTATGGCACGTATGGAATACGCTTTGTTAAAGTTATGTTGGAAAGTATATCTCTTGTTCAAGTCAAGTAAAAAGGCTATGTAGTAGCCGTTTCTAGGGTTTCAAAGATAAGAATTTCATACGACCAGTAGTCGCCAAGGCAATTCCTGATTTGGGCTCTGCAAACATGTGTAAAGAGTAAAGAAGGATGAAGAAAAGAAAACAAGTTATATGATCTGTAGGCCTTGCTTTTACGTCAAGTCTAGAAGTCGCCATAGGTGCGTGGTCATGGACAACTTGTACATAAGGCGTAGTCTTCCTCGACGTGATCGACGGGGCATTGGGATCATGTCGGCCCGGAGGAAGCGAGATGGCTAAAGCAGGATCCTGGATGTACCACATAGGAGATTCGGGTCTTCCATGGGCTAGCTACCTGCGTTGGATGATCACCATATATCCTCAGCCATGTCCAAGATAGCTTGACATCGCTAGTAACCCTTCATATAGATGAGTCAGTGTGCTGTGAGTCAGTGTACTGAGCGGTAATTCGCATGCACGGTGTCGGTTGAGTCTCAGAGATTATAACTACGTCACGAATTATTCATAAAATGTGTGCACGGTCTACACCACAAGTTTTATGAAGCCTAAGATTTGGTTATAGCAGGGACACGTGCTTCAATACGAGATGTGGCATCGTATTTGAGTCGTCAACACAAGTTTCAAAAGTTTTGGATTGAGTTTCGAGATTAAGTCAGAAAGAGCCTTTAAGACAAAGTTTGGCTAAGTCATGTAGAGTTGTGAGACACGGCATCGACGTTCTATGGCACAACCATGTTGTTGCATTCATAAAATGAGCCAAAAAGGCAAGCACGAGTTATCATGATGATATTGTTGGCACGAGAATGGTCTAAAGCCACTAAGATAAGTAAGTTGTTGGTACAAGGCATGAAGATGGTCTAGAGACACAGATATGGCTAGTAGTCAATTCCATCGAACTAATCCTAAGGCAAGATCAGAAAGACAATTAAAATTAATATTGCACACAATTAAATGAACGTGTTGGTTTTATTTGGGTGGGCGAAGTGCTCGCACCACCAGTACAGTTGTGTACTGACACCCACATAGTGTTTATGTGCAAGCACAGGTAGAAATCATTTGGCACGAAGCTCGCTTGGATGCGTTGAGGCACAGAGTCCCTTGACATTTCGAGGCATGCGGCTGCATGGAGTATGGACTTATATGGGAAATAATGTATAGACATCGCCTTTTGAAGTATCGAAAAAATTATAAGCCTCCGGGCATGAGCGACTGTAAATGAGAGAAGAGAGAGAGAGAGAGAGAGAGAGAGAGAGAGCTGAGCGATTGTATTCAGAGAGATGGTGAGCTTGAGTGAATTGTAAATCTTGGCATCGCGCCTTTGTAATCTTAATTTTATTTTTAATAAAAAGAGTTGATTTTGTTCGAATATTTCTGTTGCCTTTGTGTTATTCAATTTTTCTGCCTGGGACTTCTGTGCGATGATCCCGTCGTAAGCTGTTGTAATTGGCTATTATGGAATTCGGCTTGTACGAGCACAATCTAGGTTCGTGCGGCATCATGCCTTAGCGAGGATGATCGCTCCTCCGAGAGCGGGGCATAACAAGGAACCCTTCACAAGTATCCAGTCTTTGTCCCCAAATAAACTGTGACATCCATCATCTACCAGCCTTCCTACCGAAATCAAGTTATAGTGTAAACTTGGTACATGTCGCAAACCCCTAAGGATGAGCTTCTCACCAAACTCCATCATTAAGTGCACATCACCAATGCCTAGAACTGCAGTTGTCCTATTGTCGCCCATCTTCATACATCCAAACATGCTGCCATGGTATAATATTAAGATCCTCCTCTACGGAGTGACATGATACGACGCCCCCAGATCCAAGACCCAGTCACTTTTATGACACATGCTACATGGTTTCTCTGCATCGATCGCTGTCCATTATCGTGAGATCCTTCTGATCATCTGTATCTTTGGCCTTCTCAGCTTTGAGCTTCATGTAGTTCTCTTGATATGACCTATTTTACCACAATGATAGCAGCCCTCCTTGCGTTCTACAGTCACAAGATCCCGAGAACTCTCCTGTGTCCTCGCATGTGACTTGAGTCTTCCCTTTCTGTAGGAAGCCACCAGAGCGGGCTCTTACGATGATTCAACTTGCTTGCGTCAGACTTCATCATTCAACAAGCTACTTTTGACTTCCTCCATCGTAATAACTCCATACGGTGCAGAGTTGCTCATCGACACCACCAACGTATTCCAGCTTTCTGGCAGAGAACTCGAAAGCAGAAGGGTCTGAAGCTCATCGTCAATCATCATCTTCATCACAGACCTCTGATTGATGATACTCTGAACCTCGTTCAGATGTTGTGCCATCGAGGTATCCTTTGTGTACTTTGAGTTGACGAGTTTGGGAATAAGAAACGTCTTGTTGTCATTCGTCTTCCTTTCGTACATGAATGTAGCTTATCCTATAATACTTTTGTCGAACTATCCATGTCACGTGGTGAAACACCCATTCGTCCAGCCATTGGCGGATGAATCCAACGGCCTTTCGATCTAATAGCTTTCAATTTCAACAGCTTTGTCCGGTGACTTTGCGCTGTCACCCTCCAACAGACCATACAAGTCATTGTACTAGAGTAGATACTCTATCATTGACTTCCAAATTGCCAATTCCTCCTTGTGAGGCTGATCATATGAGTGCTTATATACTCCGTAGACATGGTTGTCAAAATTCCAAAAGCTCTAATACCAGACGTTGGAAATCGAATACGCCCTACAAGCGCTCGGATACCGTGTCTGAGACGTAGCCGCAGAACTTAGGCCAACCCACCTGAATAACCAACTCCCGATTAACAAAATCAAGCACAGATAAAGACAAGTATACGGCGGTGACTACGTCACCTAGACAAATCCTAATCTATATAACTTAGGTGAAATTACAAGATTGACAAAAACTCAATATTGAATCCTTTGTCCTAATAGGTTCAACCCCTCACCACACTCAAGAAGAAACGACAGGGATAACCATGAAATTACTCACCAACCCGTAGCAATCTCCTAACCGAAGTTGGCGACTCTTAGATCAGATCTCCTCATTCTGTCTTGTATGACGAAGCCCTAAGAGAAAATTACGGACTTAATTTCTTTTAGATCTCCTGCGGACGAGCACCATGAATCTCATTTGTGTTATATTTTGTGCCTCGACCCTCAACCCATGTATAAGATAAGAAAAACCCTATTTTAGATCATAATATGATTTTCTAAATAGGAAACCCTAAAATAAGAATCTTATTACATCTAAAATAGCTCAACACCAATTATGTACGTCCAAATTTAATCAAATCAAATATTTAATCAGATTTGGACTCTACAAATATGTTGTTGACAATCTTTGACTTCAACAAGAGGAAGACACTAAGTGTCAGACTTTGACAAGAACTAAAGAAGCTATATCACTACAAGAAATTCAGATTTTCGTGATAATTAATTTGTGATAAGTGTAAAATTTGTCACTGAAAGGGATATTTCTGTGACAAGTAAATGTTGTTGTCGCTCATAATTTGGTTCTGTGACAACAGTTGCTTATTGTCACACAATTAAATCATTCAGTGACTATAGTTTTATTGGTCGTCACAAAATGTTGTTACTGAAATAAAATTTTAATTTTTGACGCATGTCAAGGCAAGTTTTATGTGACAAATGAAAATACATGTCACTTATGGTATATTCTATGACATCCATAAAGAATTCATGTAACAACAAGTTCTATGTGACAAGTGAAAATACTTGTCGTTTAAGGTGTATTATATGACAAGTGAAAATTATTGTCACTTAAGGTGTATTCTGTGACTTTTTGTTAAAGAATTGTAACAACAAGTTCTTTGTGACAAGTGAAATACTTGTCACTTAAGATGTATTATGTGATAATTAGAAATCTTTGTCACTTAAAGTTTATTTTATGACTTCGTTATAGAATTGTAACGGTAAGTTCTATGCGACAAGTGAAATACTAGTCACTTAAAGTGTATTTTGTGACTTCCTTAAAGAATTGTAATAGTAAGTTTGTCACTTAAGGTGTATTATGTCACTTAAAAAGTATTCTGGCAGAATTCATATTTTTTTGACAAACTAATGGTTGTGGTGTAATTGTAGGATATTTAATTTTGGAGTAAAATGTTGCGTGTTCGAATCACATAGGATCAAAAAATATATATTTGTTTTTATTTACAATATGATGCTATTTGTGACAATATTGTACGTCACTTATAACATTCATAGTGACGATGTATGTTGTCACGAAAAAATACTATCAGTGACAAGATTCGCTTGTCACAGTCGAAAATATTTTGTGACGCCATAGTGACAAGGTGTGCTCGTCACAGTTAAAAATATTTTGTGATGCCATGTTTTAGTTGTCACTTTTTCTTTTAGCTATGGAGGAATATGTAACGGAAGTAAATCATTGTTGTACTCATCACAGAAGATATGTTGTGACTGCAAGTTCTACAACTTCTTTGACAACTTTACATGTCACAGAAACTATATTTTCTTGTAGTATGTATGATGTAATATTTTTGTCACGTCCCAGAACCAGAATACTGGAGAGCGGGGGCAGACATAGCCAGCTACGTATATTGAAATAGAATACATCTCAACTATACGGTCACGGCTGTCTAGATATGAGGGTTTACTACAAGCCAGCAGTCTCTTAAGGTCAAGCCTATTGTCTCAATCTCAAGCAATTAACAGAGTTACAAGATATTAGAGCATCAAATATATATATATAAGGCGTCCCAAATATTACATATTGGATGATCATGAAGCTAGTCGTACAAAATGATAGGACTAGCAAGAGTTCAGTCATACATGATCAACCCTAGGATTTGTTAATCATGTTTACAGCCCGTAGGCAGACAATAAGTAAATGTGCATCGAGCTAACAGGTGCTCGTCGGCTAAACGCCTCAAAAGAATAAATTTACATATAAGTGGGTGAAACAAAAAGGAAAACCCACTCTTGGCTCGGGTTCCGTCTAGTTGTCACCATTGGGCTGGAAGCTTGGTAGATCGTCGGGAGCTGCTCCGAAATCTGGCCACACAAAACCAGCTGGGTCAAACCCCAGAAAGAGCAAGTGCCACAAAGGAGGCCACAAATAAGAACAAAAGCCAGCATATCAGAACATAAGAAATAAAAGAAAGTACAAGTAGTAAGGTACACAGGGCGATAAACGACTAGGGACGTGGAACCATTCCGGGAGCCAGGTTACAATCCTTAAACCAAACAAGGACCGGGATTGTAACCCTTCGCCTGAATAGCTCACTGTCTCCACTCATTTATCGTTAAGATAAGTAAAACAATCATGATCAAGAGTTCCAGGTACAGGGGCTAGACAAGACTTAGACAAAGCTGGACACCATTCATTCACAATCGGCCAAGCAAGTACTACGGCTTACTACTTTAACTAACTAGGGTTATCACAAGCCTAATTACTAACAAGATGCAAGTGAGAATTCCAGTCCCAAGCCCTGCAGACTATCCAGTTATCCTTCCGCGGGTTGAGAGTTATAGGTGGGTACATTGCCCGGGAGACAATGTACCCTTAGGTGACTTAGAGGGTGCAACACATGACAGTGTGCTGGAAATGTGCTCTACTCGTCGGCAAGCTACAAGTCCATTAAAGTGTCCAGATAACGAGATTGCCTGTGACTGGGAATTCTCCATGTTCTAGTTTGATCTAATCATTAGCCTAATCCAATTTAGCGCGAGTCCCTAGCCGTGGTACCCAGGAAGTCACGTCCTAGATATGATGCAAGACAAGACAAGTGGATTGTGTAAGCAAGCAAGCAGGAACACCCACGGTGTCAAGGCAAGTTAAGTCAAGTTACAAGTTACAAGTCAAGTCAGGAGTGCGCCGCCACGGCCACTATCAAGTTATCAAGATAAATCATGTCAGGGTACTGTCAGGAGTGCGCCACTACGGGCCACTATCAAGTCAGGTTGGTCATGTCAGGAGTGCACCACTACGGGTCACTGTCGTGTTATGCTAGTTCCTTGTCATGCCATGCCATGTACAATAGTCATTCCAAACATATTAAGTAAAATCAAGTTCATGACAAAACTGCACAGGTGTCAGTGCGCCAGGAGGCCAACTGCGCAGGGTGAGCTGCGCAGGGTACCAACTGCGCAGGAGTGAGCTGCGCAGGGTACCAACTGCGCAGGAGTGGATGGCGCAGCAGATGGATTGCGCACAGGAGGATTGCGCAGGGGTGGATTACGCAATGGTCGATTGCGCAGGGGTTACTTTGCGCATGGCTGGCTTGCGCATGGCTAGCTTGCGCCAGCGCAATCCAACGCAGCGCAAAGCACTGGCCAAGTGATTGCGCAATCGGCCATACGCTAAAAAGCACAGGCCGGGGGTGCGCAATCGGCCATGCGCTAAAAAGCGCAAGGCAGAGGGCTGTTCTCCCTGGCCGAGAGCAAGTCCAAGAACACTAAGAACTTCAATTCTTCCTAATTTAGCCAAATTAAAACCAAATCTAGATTTTCAAAGTTCTAACTTGAGTAAAATCGAATTCTCTTCCACATGGAAGCATCAAAACATACAAAAATCAAAGTTAAATAGATCAAAACCATATAAATCCGAAAATAGTAAAAACCTAGATCTAGAACAAAGGAAACTCCAAATCACAAAATGTCAAGTTCTAAAGTTGTTCTCCATGGCCTAATCTAGCTAATGGACAAATAAAAAGTGGTGCTTATTTGATGGCAAGGTGCACTTGCCTAATGGGTTGGGGAGTTGTGTGGAAGAAGGAAGAAGAAGAAAATTAATGGAGAGTAAAGAGGAGAGAGAAAGTTTGGTGGAGATATAATGAGGGTGGTTGTGTTGTATTGAGGGTAGAGTATAGGTTAAAGTGTTCCACTCATGATGAACCAAACCAAACCAACTTCCACAAAATAAAACCAAGCCATGGTCCAAAACCCATTTACGAGAAACCAAAATTCGTAAGTCGAGAAAATAAAATACGTGCCAAAATCAAATTACGAGTACAATTATGAAATACAGGAATTGGGGGTGACAATTTTAAAAATGATTTACTTGAATGGATAATTTTTCACACACCTAGAATCGAGGATGGAACTCCAACAGTTTTGGGTTGTAGCCAACTTTTTTCTAACTAATACAATTTTTCGTCCGAATATATATATATATATATATATATATATATAATTTTTTATATCTAACATCACAAGGAGAAACTGTGGTAGATTATCTGACCATACAAACCATTTGTTGGGTGCATGCGGAAGCGTTTGCCAACCCAACAATTGGTATCAGATCTTTGGAGGTTCTGGCAACCATGTGTACGGAGCAGATGAACACTCGTATGATCACCCTCATAGGAGGAAACTAGGCAATTTGAAAGCCAATGATGGAGGATCTACTCTGGTGCAAGGACTTGCATGGTCCGTTGGAGGGCGACAGCGCAAAGCCAATGAACAAAGCTACTGAAGACTAGAAACGACTGGATCGGAAGACCATTGGATTCATCCGCCAATGGTTGGATGATTCGGTGTTTCACCACGTGTCCATGGAGAGTTCGATAAAAGTATTGTGGGAGAAGCTGCATTTGCTGTACGAAAGGAAGATGGCTGGCAACAAGGCATTTTTATTCGCCAACTTGTGAACTTGAAGTACACGGAGGGTGCCCCAGTGGCACAACATCTGAACGAGGTTCAGGGTATCATCAATCAGCTGTCTGCGATGAAGATGGTGATTGATGATGAGCTTCAGACCCTACTGCTCTTGAGTTCTCTGCCGGAAAGCTGGAAGACGTTGGTGGTGTCGTTGAGCAACTCCGTGCCTGATGGAGTTGTCACGATAGAGGCAGTCAAAAGTAGATGAGGAGTTTCAACGCAAGCAAGTGTAATCGTCGCAGGAGTCCGCTCTGGTGACTTCCTACGGGAAGGAAAGACCCAAGTCACAGGCGAGGACAGGGGGAGTTCTTTGGATCTTGCGATTGTGGATATCAAGAAGGGCTGCTATTACTGTGACGAAAGGGGTCATATTAAGAGGAACTGCATGGAGCTCAAAGCTGAGAAGGCCAAAGGTAAGGATGATTAGGAGGATCTCACAACAATGGGAGATATCATAATCGCAGCGATCGACACAGAGGAACCTTGTGGCATGTGTTATGGTGGCGACTATG
>JANAVB010017998.1:5855703-6061417 GCA_029216955.1 Iris pallida
GCCTACACCGTTCCTCCACTCGCCCTGTCCTCTGCGCTCTCCGCCTCTTCTGACACCCATCCAATTCAACCCTCCCAGACCTTCATCCACCCCGCTCCTCCCGCCCCTGATCTACCCTCCGTGGCCCCCGGCCCCCCTCATGTCCCTACCCTTATCCCATCAGAGGCCCCAACCCCCCCTCATGTACCCTATCTTAGCCCAACCACTGCCACATTGGTCCCTGCTCTTCCTCCTTCCGTCGCTGTTGGTCCTCTTGTGGCATCCTCTGGAGGCGTAGCGGGCCCCACTCCCGAGAGGTCTCCTCCGGCCATCCTCCATTCAGAGCGCTTTCACCAGGTGGCCCCCTCAGACAACACCCTCTGCCCCGTGCAGATCCCCCCAGGTGCCCCCCGCCTTCCAGTAGCTCCTCTCTGATCCCCTCCCCGGCCGTCCCCTCTCCGCCGACGTTCGCATCCATTCTTCGTCCTGACCTGGCGCCTACCAAGGCGCCTCTCGTCCCAGACTTCATCCTTCCGGACATTGAGTACTCTCAGGAGTCACTGGTGCCATCGGTTCCATTCACCGACATGGAGATGTCCTCACTATCAAAGTCATTCCCCCACACTTTCATCCTCAAATTTTCTTCCGGATGTCCAAAGCTCCCACGGGTGCAAGAGACGATAGCAAGCTGGAGGCTCACTGCGGATTACCGGGTAGCCCCCCTTGATCCCAAACACATTCTTCTTCACCTCTCGTCCGACGTAGACCATAAGACGGTCTGGTCCAAAGGCACGTGCTGGATTGATTCCCATCAGATGAAAATCATCAAGTGGTCAGCAAGCTTTAGCACTAAAGAAGACTCAGCGACTGTCGCCGCCTGGATCACTCAACCTAACCTGGCCCTCATCTGCTTCATCCCAGCAGCTTTCAGGCGTATCGCCAACTCTTTCGGCACATATGTGGCCTCAGCCCCGGAGACAAGCAATCTCACCAAAGTCCACTACGCCAAAATCTGCATGGAACTCGACCTCACCACTGAACCACCCAATTTTATCAACATCGAACTGGGCAACCGAACCCGCACCCAACAAATCCTCTACGATAACCACATCATGTTCTGTAACCACTGCCACTTAAGAGGTCATCTCCCGAAGCACTGCCACCGACTTCATCCAGAACTAAAAAAGAAACCACCCAGGAAAGACAGCGAGCCAACGAAGGAGAGGACTGTCACGCCCCGATTCCATAGAATTGATAGTCATCCCCGGCTAACGTGATGCCGTGCGAACCTAAGTTGCGATCGCACAAGGCGTAGTCATAAGGTCATCCGAAACACAACATCAAGTTAGAGTACGCAGAGAAATTGATTGACACCTTTGAAATAGAAGTAGACTTTTTATTGATATTAACATTTCATTTACATTGACTCCTTTACAATCATTGTCGCGCGGGCTACAACATGACTCGACTTAAAAAATGAACACTGATGAGATAGTCGTTCCATACATTACATTCCCTTTTTTTACAAGCAAAAACTATTATACATTTTCCACCTGCTATCGTAGGAAGTCGAGTCGCCATCTTTTCTTTTGGACTGAATGTGGGGTCTTCTTCAAAAGGAATCCAGAAACAAGCCTTTAACACACAGACGATGCTTCAAAAGTGTTTGTGCCGCCTTGAGCTTTAAGTGACACGCCTTTCGTGGTTCGGGGTACCTGCGTGGAGAGCGAGGATCAGTATATTACACTTTGTACTGGTGCGTGGCTATTTGAGTTCCAAGCTCTCATTTGGTTGAAGAGTTTATATGACTTAGTTCATGAATGTTTCTAACCATCCTAATGAATTTCAACAAGCATATGATAAGCATAATGAAATTTATGTTGAACTTACCCGCGACGGACCGCGCCGCGCCTTATGAAACTTACCATGTTCTTCCCTGTCAATTGTTATCATTTTCATACCAAGTGCAATATTTCGTGTGGTTGGTCACTGGCTCCCAGAGCCATCATGGACTCCTCTAGCTTTTGTTAGACGGGGTCCTTTCAGCGTGAGTAGCGAGCCCCGCTGCAAGTCCTCGCCTAACCCGTGCCCAGTACAGCTAATTATTTGTTTCCCTTATTACCCGCAACGGTCCCGTGGCCTCGGGTTGCCATGCGGGGAAACGCTCACCTTGTCGACAAGTTGTCCATGACCGTGCAAAGACATATTTTTAGTTGTTAAGACAGCCTACATTTTCTTTAAAAACTTGCTCATTCATTCGTGTTCGTGCACTTGCATTTATCTTTTTATTCGCAACAACACTATCGATTTTTTCAAAGAAGGGGGTCGAGAAGAGAAGGGTCAGCCACTCAGTTGAGTTTACTTCAGGCGAGAGAACTTGTTGGTCACGCTAGACGTCGCCTACGCGATTACCTAAAATCGCACAAGAAACTGATTAGAACACTGCATTATTCAAGAAGTTCGATAGGAAATGCGAGTTCGAAATGCAAGCCATGAAACCATCGAAAATATTCACGAAAACGCATTCAGAAAACAAAGCCAAAACCAACGCAAGAGGCGTAAAAAGCAGAGCAATGGGAGGTCTCTTCCGACTCAGCCGTAGAGTCAATCCTTGAGGCGCAACCCGCTGAATATGGGACTTGGTTCCGAAGAAGCCATTCCATAACGGGGAATGGATCTTAATTCAACCGTTCCCGTTCGATCGACTCGATCGAACCCGACCTATCGGTCCCGACCGAATCGATAGCGACAGTGTTCCTTTCTCGCGTACCCCGTGGACGGAGTACGGGGCACGATGTAGGGACGGGACACTACACCATAACCAACTAAGAAAAAGTTTCATCCTCGAAACTTAAGAATAGAACCTACCTCTACGAGAACAATGAAAGAAACTTCTCCTTTATTTCTGACTCAAGCTCCCACGTCGACTCCTCGGCCGAATGGTTTCTCTAGAGGACGCGAACAAGAGGGATCGTTCGATTCCGTAGTAGCTTATTCTTGTGTTCTAAGATTTGAACTGGCTCTTCAACGTAGGATAAGTCAGACTTCAGCTCCAGCTGGCCAAAATCCACCACATGGCTAGGGTCGTGCACGTACTTCCGCAATTGAGAGACGTGGAAGACATTGTGCACACGTTCAAGCATCGGTGGTAGGGCAATTTTATAGGCCACTGGGGCGACCCGTTCGAGTATTTCGAACGGTCCAACGAATCTTGGACTCAGCTTTCCCTTCGCGTCGAACCGAGTAACTCCTCGCATGGGCGACACCTTCAGGAACACGTGATCGCCCACCTGGAACTCAAGCGGTCTTCGATGGGTGTCGGCATAGCTCTTTTGCCGACTTTATGCAATCTTCAGTCTTTCCCGAATTAGCTTGACCTTTTCCACAGTCTATTATACCAGCTCCGGGCCGAGTACCTGCCGTTCCCCGACTTTATCCCAACAAGTGGGTGATCTACACTTCCGGCCGTACAAAGCTTCATACGGTGCCATTTGGATGTTGGACTGGTAGCTATTGTTGTATGCAAATTCCGCCAGCGGTAGGTGGACGTCCCAGCTTGATTTGAAGTCAATTATGCAGAGTCGTAGCATGTCTTCGAGAATCTGATTAACGCACTCCATTTGGCCGTCGGTCTGCGGATGGTAAGCTGAGATGAACTGCAACTTGGTACCCAGCGCCGACTGAAGGCTACCCCAGAATCGCGACATGAACCGTGAATCCCGATCAGAGACGATGGATACGGGAACTCCGTGCAGCCGTACTATCTCGTCAAGATAAATCTGCGCCAGGCGATCAATGCTCTAAGTAACTTTGATGGCAAAAAAGTGTGCTGACTTGGTTAATCGATCGACGATGACCCAGATGGCGTCGCTCCCCCATGGTATCTTCGGCAGGCTAACAATAAAGTCCATAGTGACGTGCTCCCATTTCTACGCGGGAACATCGAGGTTCTGCATCTCCCCGCCCGGTCGCTGATGCTCAGCTTTCACCTGCTGACAGGCCATGCATTGTGACACGAAGAGCGCCACATCTTTCTTCATCCTGTGCCACCAGAAGGTCATACGGAGGTCCTTATACATCTTGGTACTGCCTGGATGCAAGGTATATTTCGCGTAATGTGCCTCCGCCAATATCTCCTTTCGTAGTTCTGAATCATTCGGAACACATAGTCGGCCATTCAATCTCAGCACGCCGGTCTTATCTTCCGCAAAGTCGATCGTACTACCTGTTGAAATTTGCTCGCGCATCTTCTTCAGGTACGGATCATCCTTTTGAGCGGTCATGATCTTTTCCAGCAAACTCGGCTCTAACTGCAACTGTGCCAACCGTACATCCCTGAATCGAACCCGAAGGTCGATGCCCATTTCTTCTAGATCTTGTAGTAGTCTGCGATTGATGGATAGCGAGGCAAGATATTTTTGACTCCAAGCGTCCGCCATAATATTTCCCTTGCCCGGAGTGTAGTCGATCGTCAAGTCATAGTCTTTGATCAGTTCGAGCCAGCGCCTCTGTCGTAAGTTCAATTCCTTCTGGGTGAAGAGATACTTGAGGCTCTTGTAGTCGGTATAGATCGTGCATGCTATACCGTATAGATAGTGACACCACAATTTCAATGCGAACACAATCGCCGCTAACTCCAAGTCGTGCGTAGGATAGTTCTTCTCGTACGGCTTCAATTGTCTGGAGGTGAAGGATATCACCTTATTCCGCTGCATGAGCACACATCCCATGCCCTGGCCTGAAGCATCGCTGAATATCTGAAAACCCTCTGGCCCATCCGGAAGTGCGAGTATAGGTGTCGAAATTAGTCGTTGTTTTAGCTCCTCGAAGGAAGCTTCACAGTCATCCGACCACTCATACACGACTTCCTTTTGAGTGAGACGAGTCAAAGACGATGCAATCTTCGCGAAGTCTTTCACGAAGCGTCGATAGTATCCTGCCAAACCAAGAAAACTTTGAATCTCACTAGCAGACGCAGGCCGCTTCCTATCAGCAACAGCTTCCACTTTCTTAGGATCGACTGCAACGCCTTCGGACGAAATGATGTGACCAAGAAAGGGTACGCTGCTTAGCCAGATTTCGTACTTACTCTGCTTCGCGTACAACTCATTCTCTCGAAGTGTCTGGAGCACGGCCCGTAGATGTTCTGCATGCTGCGCCCTGTCCTTCGAGTAGACGAGAATATCGTCAATAAAGACTACCACAAATTTATCAAGAAAGGGTCGAAATACCCGATTTATTAGATCCATGAAGGCGGCAGGGGCGTTTGTCAGGCCGAATGGCATTACCAGGAACTCGTAGTGGCCGTACCGAGTACGAAAGGCTGACTTTTGCACGTCGTCTGACTTGATCATGAGTTGATGATAGCCCGAACGGAGATCAATCTTCGAAAACACCGAGACGCCTTGCAGTTGATCGAATAAGTCATCTATGTGGGGCAATGGGTACTTTTTCCAGATGGTGGCCTTGTTCAGCTCTCGGTAATCGACGCACAGACGCATGGACCCATCCTTCTTCTTCACGAATAGCACGGGCGCACCCCATGGCGAGACACTCGGACGGATAAACCCTCTATAGAGTAATTCTTATAGTTGTGCCTTTAGTTCCTTCAGCTCGGCGGGGGCCATTCTGTACGGGGCTTTGGAAATCGGTCGAGTATCGGGGAATGTATTGATGCTGAACTCGACTTCTCGGTCGGGGGGCATGCCTAGTAGCTCGTCCGGGAACACATCGGGGAATTCTGCCATAACGTCGGTCTGACCCGCGTATGCACCATCCTGTTGCATGTCTCGGACGGACGCCAAAAATCCTTCGTACCCAGAATGCAGCATCCTTCGAGCGGAAATTGCCGAGATCAGCATGAAGGTCGACGACACACGAAAAGCAGAATTCAGGCACTCCTGGCATGCGGAAGGTGACCGTCTTTCCAGTACAGTCTATGGTTGCGTTGCACGGCCCGAGCCAATCTATTCCCAGAATGATGTCAAAGTCCTTCATGTCTAGAACTATAACGTCAAGATCGATCTTTTGACCGCCGATGCAGACGATCCCGCCGGCGCAGGCTAAATTTGTGAGAATTGGTGTGCCCGAAGGTGTGCTTACTCTAAGGTCGAGATCTAATGATATTACAGAAAATTTGTGCTCGGCGACAAAATCCATCGATATAAAACTATACGAAGCGCCTGAATCAAATAACACACGAGCAGGCACATTATTGAATTTTAGTATACCTGACACTACTGTATCTGATGCCAGCGCTTCGTCTCGAGTCATGGCGTAGACGCGGCCCTGAGTGTTGGCGCGACGGTCTTGGCCATTTTGCGGTACGGTTTGAGTGGGCGGAGGAGGTCAGGGCGCATGTCCTCGATTCTCTTGATGGTTTTATTGTGGTCGGGCGTTACGAGTCTGACGAAAGCTTGGACAGTTTGGAGCCGTGTGACCCCTCTGTCCGCAAACAAAATATTCAACATTGCGGTAATAGCAGTGGCTTTTACGGTGTCCAAGTCACCCGCAATTGGTGCACTTAGGTATCATTTTCTCACCCTTGCAGCCACCGTTATTTGGACGCTTTGACGCGTCGTTGTTGCCTCCCGTATAGCTAGGACGTTTGTGATTGGAGTGGCGCACAACGTCGTCAGCACCGGAAGGATGCAGGTTCTTAAGGCGGAGAGCGTGATTCAGAGCCTCGCCCACAGTCTTGTACTCTAGGACCCCGACATGCGCACCGATAGAGTGTCGTAGACCCACTTTGAACCGTCGCATGCGACACTCTTCAGTAGGCAGAAACTGACTAGCAAACTTAGACAACTTGTTGAATTCTACGACATACTGTTCCACTGTCCGGCTTCCTTGCTTCAACTGTATGAATTCATTTTCCTTCGCTTGACGAACGGCTGACGGAAGGTACTGGACTTCAAAAGCTTTGTGAAATGTGGCCCAAGAGATCGGCGCTGTAGTGTTGTCCGGTCGGATCGCTCGCTTGCGCACGGCCCACCAGTCGTGCGCGTTCAACCGTAGTTAAAGTTGTGCGCAGGCGACTTGCTTTGATTCTTCAATGTCGAGAAGTTCGAAGTGACCTTCCAGCTCTTCCAACCAGTCGATCGCCATGGAAGGGCCTTCGGTACCGCTGAAGGAAGTGCGGCACGCCTTCTTGAATTCTGACACTTCAAAGTTGTACTTTTTTGGTGCCGCTGGTTGACGCTCGGGCTCCTCCATATCGACTTCAATGGGTTGGATCGTCGGCACGGTGGCAGCAGGTGCGGTGACAGTAGGCGCAGTCGCAGAATTTTCGTTAGCCGCTATTGTCTGTACAATCTGCTGCAGGGTATCCAGCTGCTTTTGTTGAAGTTTGGCATGTGCAACGAAGCGAGCTTCGAACTGGACCTGTCGTTCCTCTGTCTGTTGATGTCGGTTCTCGGACTGGTTCCGCTGCGCCTCCATCATACACAACATCCTTTCGATGGTATCGTTAGAAGGTCCGGCCCGCGAACGATACGAATTACTAGAGCCGCTAGAAGTGCTCTGTTCTTGCTCGGCCGTGGGTTCCAGCACTTCTGCTATACGAAGGCAAACACATCAGTCTCAGTTTATTACGGACTCATTGTATGGAACAACTTATCTCATCGATGCGAGGTCAACGGTTTGAAACTCTAGACGCGAGGCCAAAGGATGTAAAGCCGTGCTCTGATACCATTATGTCACGCCCCGATTTCGTAGAATCGATAGTCGTCCCCCGGACATGATGTCGTACGAGCCTAAGTTGCGATCGCACAAGGCGTAGTCATAAGGTCATCCAAAACACAACATCAAGTTAGAGTACGCAGAGAAATTGATTGACACCTTTGAAATAGAAGTAGACTTTTCATTGATATTAACATTTCATTTACATTGACTCCTTTACAATCATTGTCGCACGGGCTACAACATGACTCGACTTACAAAATGAACGCTGATGAGATAGTCGTTCCATACATTACATCCCTTTTTTTTACAAGCAAAAACTATTACACATTTTCCACCTGCTATCGCGGGAAGTCGAGTCGCCATCTTTTTTTTAGACTGAATGCGGGGTCTTCTTCAAAAGGAATCCAGAAACAAGCCTTTAACACACGGACGAGGCTTCAAAAGTGTTTGCACCGCCTTGAGCTTTAAGTGGCACGCCTTTCGTAGTTCGGGGTACCTGCGTGGAGAGCGAGGATCAGTACATTACACTTTGTACTGGTGTATGGCTATTTAAGTTCCAAGCTCTCATTTGGTTGAAGAGTTTATATGACTTAGTTCGTAAATGTTTCTAACCATCCTAATGAATTTCAACAAGCATATGATAAGCATAATGAAATTTACGTTGAACTTACCCGCGGCGGACCGCGCCGCGCCTTTTGAAACTTACCATGTTCTTCCCTGTCAATTGTTATCATTTTCATACCAAGTGCAATATTTCGTGTGGTTGGTCACTGGCTTCCAGAGCTATCGTGGACTCCTCTAGATTTTGTTAGACGGGGTCCTTTCAGCGTGAGTAGCGAGCCCCGGTGCAAGTCCTCGCCTAACTCGTGTCCAGCACAGCTAATTATTTGTTTCCCTTATTGCCCGCAACGGTCCCGTGGCCTCGGGTTGCCGTACGGGGAAACGCTCACCCTGTCGACAAGTTGTCCATGACCGTGTAAAGACATGTTTTTAGTTGTTAAGACAGCCTACATTTTCTTTGAAAACTTGCTCATTCATTCGTGTTCGTACACTTGCATTTATCTTTTCATTCACAACAACACTATTGATTTTGCCTAAGAAGGGGGTCGAGAAGAGAAGGGTCAGCCACTCACTTGAGTTTACTTCAGGCGAGAGAACTTGTTGGTCGCGCTAGACGTCGTCTATGCGATTACCTGAAATTGTAGAAGCAACCGATTAGAACACTGCATTATTCAAGAAGTTCGATAGGAAATGCGAGTTCAAAATGCAAGCCATGAAACCATCGAAAACATTCACGAAAATACATTCAGAAAACAAAGCCAAAACCAACGCAAGCGGCGTGAAAAGCAGAGCAACGGGAGGTCTCTCCCAACTCAGCCGTAGAGTCAATCCTTGAGACGCAACCCGCTGAATATGGGACTTGGTTCCGAAGAAGCCATTCCATAACGGGGAATGGATCTTAATTCAACCGTTCCCGTTCGATCGACTCAATCGATCCCGACCTATCGGTCCCGACCGAATCGATAGCGACAGTGTTCCTTTCTCGCGCATCCCGTGGACGGAGTACGGGACACGATGTAGGGATGGGGCACTACAAGGACCCCCAAGCCACCTCTCCTACCTCGCCCAAATTCGCACACTCGATTCGGCTCCGGAGGCGCATCGTCGGACATGAGCGAATCTCCCAGCAAAGCATTGGTCCCCCACAGTACCCAAGCTATCACCCTATCCAACCAATTCGATGTCCTTGATCCAGAGAAGGCGGAAGACCCCTAGGAGATAGCCTCTCCCCCAACCGAACGCGCGCTCACCGAGATTCCTTCCAATACAGTAGGTGTAGAACAGTTCACCGACATCACCGAAGCCAATCAACAGCTCACCAACGAAGACCCGGTGGTAGAGGCCTTAGCTATTCTAGGGCCAGGCCTAGTTGAGAGAGGGCTCCAGGTCCTTGCCGCAGGATTCCCTCTCCAGCAAACCAACCTCCTGACAGGGAGCACCAGTGACTCCATAATCATCCCACCAGAGAACCCCATCCTGGACTCTGCCGGAGAATCGGTCCATCAGCTATAGTCCCTGTAGGAGCAATCTTGTAACGATCACCCCCCCAACGGAGGCATGACCTTCCACCTCGAGTGAAGCCAATGCCAACCTCGGACCCACAGTAACCACCAGATCCGCCGCCAGGCGAAAAAAAAACCACCCCACAACTTCCTTAATGCTTAACATCCTATCATGGAATATCCGCGGTCTGGCGAACAAACCGAAGTTAAGGAGAATAACCAACCTGCGAAATATCCACAAGATAGACATCCTCATCATCCTTGAACCCAAAATCCCTCCCAAAAGATTAAAATCAATCCAACTGCAACTGGTCCTCCCTATGGCCATAGCTGGCAGACACGACATTTGGATCCTCTGTACGAAGGATGTCAAATTGAGAGTCATCCAGGACTCCCGGCAGGCCCTCTCCTGTTGGCTAGATCACCCAAGACTCCCCAACCGCGCTATCCTTTCAGCGGTCCACGGCAGCTGCGATGTTATGGAGAGAAAACAACTCTGGGATGACCTCCTTGACATCCATCTACTCCACACCAACTCCCCCTGGCTTTGAATTGGGGACTTCAATGCGATCACCTGCAGCGCGGAGAAATCTGGAGGACGCCTCCCTCCAGCTACGGCCATGCTTGACTTCAACAACTTCATCTTCAATGTCCACCTAACCACACTCCAATTCACTGGCAACGCATTCACTTGGTGCAACATACAGGAAGGCGACCGTCGTCAATAATCAAGGCTAGACAGAGCCCTCACGAACGCCTTCTGGCACGAAATGGGGTTCACCACCAATCTGTCCCACCTCAACTCCACAGAATCGAACCACACTCCCCTGTTAGTTGAGATCATAAACAAGACTAACTCATCCAAAAAGAACTTCCAATTCCTTGACTTCTGGACCGGGCACCCCCATTTTATGGGCATCGTCGCGGAAGCTTGGAGCCGCGAAGGCTCCCCCAACCCCCTTGTTCGGGTGAGCAACAAGCTTAAGCCCACCAGGAAAGCCTTGTCTGTCTAGAGCAAGCTCGCCTACGGAGACATCTTTCAAGCCGTTCGCGTCGCCGAGGACGACGTCACCAGGGCCGAGGCCCGGGTCGTCACGGATCGCTCCTTAGAGGCTAGAAGGGCCCTCAACCTCACTAAGGCTATGCTTAAATTCAGGATCAAAGTGGAGACCGATTTCTGGAAACAGAAAGCGAGGTTGAAATGGGACAGCGAGGGGGACAAAAACTCGAAGTACTTTCATGCCTGCGTTAACGGGCGCAGACAAAAGCTCTCGATTCACAGTTCTGCCGATAACAATGGAAACATCATTACCGACCAAAAGAGTATCCACGAGGCTGCCACTGACTTCTATTCCAAACTATTCACCAAAGAAACGGTCCACAAAGATAGATCCTTCCTTGACCAAATCCCTCTCCTCATTAACGACACCGACAACGCCCAGCTGAACCGCCTTCCCTCAGTTCAGGAGGTTAAAGATGTCGTGTGGGCCCTGAACGAGCACAATGCACCTGGTTCGGACGGGTTTTCGGGGGTATTCTTCCGCACATGCTGGGATATTATCAAGCAAGACATCACCGAAGCGGCGATCGCCTTCTTCGAAGGCGCTATATACCCATTTCCAGTGCCAACCTGATCCTAATCCCGAAAAAAGACAACCCGGTGTCCTTCCGTGACTTTCGACCTATCAATCTTTGCAACTTCACCAACAAGATCATATCCAAGGTCATCGCGACCAGAATGGCTGGTATCCTCCCCAAGGTCATTTCGAGGGAGCAAAGTGGGTTTGTTCGTGGGAGGAACATTCAGGACAATATTATGCTGGCCCAAGAGTAATCACCTGCATGAAATTTTTGGTGAGGGGAGGCAACATTGCCGTTAAAATTGACACGGAGAAAGCTTATGACATACTAGATTAGTAGTTCATGATCTGGGTTTTCAGAGCCTTCGGATTCTCGAAAAATTGGACCAATATCGTCTGGAGATCCATCAGCAACTCGTGGTTTTCCACGGTCATCAATAGCCATGCTGATGGCTTTTTTAAATTCCACCGTGGGGTTAGACAAGGCGACCCACTTTCCTCTACAATCTTCATCATAGCTGGAGATGCTCTGAGTAGGAACCTTAACAATATGGTCAACACTCCTAACTTCCAGCACTATAATACATCCAGTGGCTGCCCTATCGTCACCCATTTGGCTTTCGCTGACGACCTACTCATCTTCTCCTCCGGGGATGAAGGCGCAGTAGCGGTGGTTCACAATACCCTGATGAGATACTCTAGATGCTCCGGCCAGAAAATCAATCATTCCAAGAGCGTTATCTACGCCCACCACAAAACCAATAGAGACCACGCCAACATGACCTCTCCATATTAACTTCCTTCTCAGTTGCTAAGCCCCCGTTCAACTATCTCGAATGCCCTTTAGTGTACGGGAAATCCAACGTTAGCATTTTCGAGGACTTAATCACCAGAATCAGGAAGAAACTGGAAGGGTGGCACAATGCCACCTTATCCCCAGGCGGCAAAATGATCCTCATCAATTACGTGCTATCATCCATCCCCATCTACACCCTAGCAGCGTGCTCGCCGCCCATTAAGGTTCTTTCCTCGATCGAACAGATCTTTTGTAATTTCTTCTGGGGGCATAGCAATGGCCAGGATAAGCATCACTGGGCTAGCTGGGATTCTATGGCTCACCCGACAGGCGAGGGGGGTTTGGGATTCACCAAACTCTCTCACATTGTTAAAGCATTCTCGATGAAACTGTGGTGGAATCTCCGCACGAGCAACAACTTATGGAGTAGGTTCTTGAAAGCCAGATACTTCAAACACATCCACCCCTCTTTGGGTATACACAACTGCAGATCCTCAGCGGCTTGGCGTCACATCCTCATCGGTCGCGACCTGGCAGAGCCAGCGATGCGGCTTCAGCTGGGAAAGTATGACTCGAACCCATTACTGGAACGATGGATTAGAGACAGCATGATCCCGAGTCTTACAGAGACCCCGAGAGATTGTAGGATCAGAGACTTGTGGAACCCCTCCACCGACGACTGGAACTGGGACCAGGTTCTTCGGTGGTCCGGTATCGAGGCGGCGGATGGCATCCGCGAGAGAGGGTTACGCATCAGTGATGAGGAGGATGCGTTGAGATGGTCCCTCGAGGCGTCAGGGGCATTCTCGGTGAGGTCGGCGAGGATCGCTATCCAGGACGCGGGCCAGCCGTACCTCCCCATAGCACACTATTGGCATTCCTGCATCCCTAAAAAGTGGTCCTTCCTCGTATGGAGAGTCATCAGGAAGAAACTACCGACAGACGACATCCTTAACACCATCGGGATTAGCTTAGCGTCTGCTTGCTCCTGCTGCTCCGAGCATCAGACGGAGACTATCGATCATATATTCCGCCAGGAGACGCTGCCAGACAGGACTTGGACTACCCTTAACTAGCTATTCAGCATCGAGTAGGGCGGTGGACGCTTCCACGATCTCCTGGACTCCTGGGGTTTTGCCTCACATGGCCACCAGATCGTCGCAGCGGCCGCTACTTGGGTCCTTTGGAAGAATCGCAACAAGGCGAGATTCGAAGGTCACCTATTCTCAGCTGACCAGATCCTGCGGGAAGTAACCCGCCAATGCCGTAAGCGGAGCACCCTGTGTTCCCACAGTTCTAGAGCATTCTGGTCGGTGCTCCCCTAGCCCCTAGCGTTTGTCCCCCTCCTTCCTTTTGCGGTATACCTGTATAGGCTTTGGCATTTTGCGCCTTGTATACGGTTTGTCTGCGGTTTTTGAGCTGCCTTTTATAAACGAGGGGGTTTTCTTCAAAAAAAAGAAAGAAAAAAGAATATATATATATATATATATATATATATATATATATATATATATATATATATTAAGAGTAGTATTTCTTGTCATAAGATAAAAAAAAATATTAAAAAAATCAAAATTAAAAGATAAAGAATATATTATACTATTAACATCAAAATCTTTTACATTAAATTAAAATTATGAATTTAATTTAAACATAACTAATATTTTGATTAGGTTAATTATATTTTAAACTATAGATTATATTGGATTCCAATTTTACCTCTCAATTCTATATTCAAGATTTACCAAATTATATATTTAAATTAAATCTTATTGGTATCAAAAAAGATATATCATAGTTACAACAATTAGATTATAGTAGCCTGTAATTTAAAATTTAAAAGTATCATATTCAATAGATGATTTAAAAGAGACTCCACACAATTATGAACTGAAATTACAAAATAAAAAACAAGAAGAAAAATTAAATGTGATATAATATAGTTAGTGTACAATATAATATTTATTAATTAAATTATCTATTTTTTGAGAGAAAAAAGATATCGAAAAGTGACAATGGCATGGATACAACTAGTTATATATAAAATGTTCTAAGGAATGTGAAGATAAAATCAGATTAACTCTTCCTTTTATGACCAATCAATAATAAGACTTGTGACATTGTTGTTTGTTTTTATCATGATCTCAGCAGCCACACAATACTTGAAACTCTTGAGTTGCAAGTATGCAACAATGCGACAGGGACGAGAGATATATGACGATACACGATGTCCATGAATTCATCCCCATCAAAACTGTACTAGGAGGATTGTGTGACTGATTGTATTAGAAGCAAACAACATTTTCTAAGTCTTCTCAAATGATAATGTCAAAACTAAATAATCCAAGTCACACAACTTCCACTATACAAAACTAAATATTGTATTAGAATTTGTAATTTTATAAATTCCATGGTGAAGTACAAAATTTCTACGATGGCTTCGAATGTCCATGCTTTCATCCATGAGAAATCGGTTTGTTAGTGCCACATATAACAGTCCTCTGATGCCGTCAAGGGAATAGAAGTACATTTAGGACTCATGCTGTGTGTGGAATAGAATAGGAAAAGGAATACAAAATACCTACATTTCATCATGAGAATAGTATTCACTTGTACAATGAGAATAAGATGACCAGAGAACGATCATTTGCCAAAAAAAAATAAAAAATAAAAAAAATAAAAAATAAAAAATCTTGATTAGAGTTATAGAACATAAAGTTACATATATACCACTGCAACAACAACCCTACTGGTTTAGATGTTTTTTTTTTTGAGATGTCCGATGATATGCACGGACATATGCATGAAATTTACTGTACGCTGCATTGTATGTCTGTTGGGTCCAATGTCCTCAACTTCCACCAAATAAATAAAAGAAATAATACGTCCCCATGACTCGATTCACTGATCTTCTGCTACCCAACCGGAATCTTATACCTCTACTCGGTAACCACAAGAACCACTCGAGTTCGGTTACTGGTTTAGAAGTTGATCCTTAATTGTTACATGATACAAGTTACAATTGATAGTATGTTGGAGCGTCATGCATCCGGTGGAGGAGGGTAGTGCAAAGTTTAGTCCCCACGATAGATCCACCAAAACGAAATTCAGTTTACAGCAACAAGTCAACAGGAGCTTTCAAGGGAGCCTGGAGCTCTGGTGTGGGAGCTAACGTCACAGCCTTGAAAATAAGGATAATTAGCAGTAGTAGGTAAAGAGGGTTATTAGTTTATTTTGAGCAAGTGCTTGTTTGGTTGGGTAAAAGATGGGGTGAAAATGAGGAAGTAGAGGACTTAATTTGAGAGAGAAAAATCCACTGTAGAGGAAATTAAGTGAAATACTTCAGATACAAAGTACGAAAATTTGTCTGTAACTTTAAAGTCAGCGGCGACGGCTGAGTTAGCCTAGCCTCGTCTACTTTTTGGAAGTAGGCAAGTGACAGCAAGAAGGTATCAACAAAACTATCTTTCCATATAGATCATGATGGCATTTTTTAAATTCTTTGTTTTCTCATTTCAACTATTGTCTCTGCTTTTGGGATCGTATCCTTTGCTCAAACCAGTGCTCGTCCTTGACCACAATTGTCTCACATATACTACTGAAAGATTAGAAACCTATCTTCGTTCAGTGAATTATTAATTTAGTTAGAATTATATTTCATTATTATTACAATTTATTTATTTTTAAAAACTTCTTTTTTTTACCTCCTTTGTATTGGTTCACACACAAATACGAATTTGCTTAATTCCAAGGTACAAAATATTATATATTTAAATATTGAAAGTATCATTCAACAGTCGAGAACTAAAATGCAACTCAAACACATTCGCAGTTACTTCACTTAGACAAGCAGTCAGTCACCTTTACACTTTTACACGGAACTAAACATCCCATAACTGTAGTAAAAGTTGTTAAAATTTGTGGCTTTTGTATTTGTCTGTGTGAAGCAAACATAGTCACTCTTAAAATTGATGTATCAAATTATTGATTTTGACCAAAACTAAAATGGCTGCATATTTAGCTTGGTCAGCTAAATATCTATCCAATTATGTCGCTACTGATTATTGAACGTGTATATTGTGAAGAAAACCAGAGCATTACTTTAGCCAAGAGTAGTAGGGGTTTAGGGCTAAGGACTAGTCAGAAAGAAAAGAGAACAAAAGAACGGAAGAAGAAAATAGAACAAGAGTACATATATACCAAACCATAACAGCTGTGAGAATTTGTCTCCTAAATGTGAAGGTTTAAGAAAAAAGTTAAGAGTTTTCATTAATGAATAGTACAAATATATATAATTCAAGAGATAAGGTAGAATAACAAAGAGAAAGATATCCTAACTAAAGATATTAACAACTAGAATATTTGTTGAAATAGGTTTTATATTTTATTGATAATCTCTTGTCTATTTATAGCCTTACAACCTTCTCATTACATTAACTTTCTATAGGAATATCCTATGACATATTCTCATTACATTAACTCTCTATAGGAATATCCTATGGCATATTCCAACATACCAAATATACTAATAGGATATTCCAACACATATTCCAACATACCAAAAATATCCATAGGATATTCCAACACCCCCCCCCCCCCCCCCCCCCTTAAGATTGACGAAAGATATTCACTAAGTCCATCTTGTCACATCCTCTCATCATGCTGACAGAGCTAAACCCCTTGGTCAGTCCTTCTGCTACCTGATCTTTGGTTGAAATATAGTCCAGCTCTAATAGTCCACTATCCAGCTTTTCTTTGATGAAGAATCTGTCAATCTCGATATGCTTTGTCCTGTCATGCTGTATTGAATTATTGGCAATACTAATAGCTGACTGGTTGTCACACCATAGCTTCATCTTGGCTCCCTGGTCCAGCTTCAGCTCCATCAGCATATTCTTCAACCACAATAGCTCTGTGACTCCCAAGGCCATAGCCCTATATTCTGCTTCAGCTGTTGATCTGGCCACCACTGACTGCTTCTTACTCCTCCAAGAGACCAAGTTGCCTCCTACAAATATGCAGTATCCTGAGGTGGATCTCCTGATGTCAGCACAGCTAGTCCAGTCAGAATCACAATAACCCTCGATGCTCACATGATTATTCCGTCTGAAAATCAGTCCCTTCACAGAGCTTCCCTTCAAGTACCTCAGAATCTGGTACACTGCGTCCATATGACCCTTCCGAGGGTCATGCATGTAGCAGTTCACTACGCTGACCATAAAGCTGATATCAGGTCGAGTGCGGCTCAAGTAGATCAATTTGTCCACCAATCTCTGATATTTATTCCGGTCAACTGGTTCTCTGTCTTCAGCATCCAGCTTGAACTTCTGGTCTATCGGTGTCGTAGCTGGTTTGCATCCCATCATCCATGTTTCCGTAATCAGGTCCAGTGCGTACTTTCTCTGAGAAAGAACAATTTTCTCTGTATCTCGAGCAATCTCAATCCCAAGGAAGTATCAAAGAGGGCCAAGGTCCTTCACATCGAACTCCTTGCCCAGCTTTCCCTTGAGTTGGGCGATCTCCTGCTCATCATCGCATGTGATAATCATATCATCCATATACACCGCAAGCATGGTGATGTGGCCTCCACTTCGTCTGAAGAACACAGTATGATCAGCATTGATCTGTTGATATCCCATTCCTATCATTGCTCTCCTGAACCTATCAAACCACGTTCGAAGAGACTGCTTCAGTCTATAGAGGAACTTCTTCAGCCTGCAGACCTTGTCTTCTGTCTGATTGGTGCCAAATCCTGGTGGTATCTCCATGTACACCTCCTCTACTAGATTCCCATGAAGAAATACATTCTTCACATCCAGTTGGTGTAGCATCCATCCTCTATTTGCTGCCAGAGAGATCAAGGTCCTGACAGTACTCATCTCCGCCAATGGTGTAAAGGTCTCGTTATAGTCGATGTCGTACGTCTGACTGTATCCTTTTGCCACCAGTCGAGCTTTATAGTGCTCAACCTGTCCATCTGGGTTCTGCTTCACAGTGAAAATCCACTTGCATCTGACTGCTTTCTTCCCTTCTGGAAGTCTCACCAGCTCCCAAGTTCGGTTCTTCTCGAGAGCTCCTAACTCCTCGTGCATCGCTGCTTTCCACTTTGGATCATTCTTGGCTACCTGCCAATTGTTAGGTACAGTAACACTATCCAATGATGCAATAAAAGCTCCACGAGAAGAAGATATATAATCATATGAGACAAATTTAGCAAGGTCCCAACCATATCTATCAGGAGGTTTTCTCGCATTGCTGCGAGTAGACCTCCATACTGATGATCGTTGGGAAGGAGGAGAAGGAAAGATATCACCTGAAGGGGAAGGTGGTGGTGTAGGTGTCTCAGGAGTCAAGACGGGCGCAGACAAGGAACTTAGCACTGGCACTGTAGGAACTGGTCCTGCAAGTTGCTTCTCTCACCTGCTGTAGGTAAGTATCTCCCCCCTGAGATGTGGGCCTAACACCTCTTATTTCCTCCCCTTGTCCCTTTTTACCTTCCTGTACCCTATTTGTTCCTCCAAGCCATACTCCGAGATCAGTCGAAATGCTTTCCAACAACTCCCCCTCTCGCCTCAAACTTGCAGTATTAGGTGAGATATTTGGGTTTTCCTTCTGACTGTATTATGGTTCATGTTCCCTGAAGTGAACATCTATACTTACAAATTTTCTTTTTTTCACTGGACTCCAGCATACGTAGCCCTTCTGAGTTTCCGAGTAGCCCACAAAGATACACTTGATTGCTCGAGGATCAAGCTTCCCTACCGACGGTCTGTTGTCCTTCATGAAGCATACGCAGCCAAACACCTTTAGTGGGAGCATCCCACTATTATTTCCCTGCAGCATCTCGCATGGAGACCTCCATCCCAATACCTTCGAAGGCATCCTGTTGATCAATTGAGTTGTTGTCAAAACTGCATATCCCCACAGACTCTGTGGGACATTCATGTCTATCATCATACTTCTCGCCACTTCCAGGAGATGTTTGTTCTTCCTTTCCGTTACTTCGTTCTGTGATGGTGTATATGCACATGTGGTCTGATGTTGTATCCCTTGGGCGGACAAGTATTCCGCAAGTGTCTTGTTGGTGTACTCCTTTCCATTGTCAGACCTCAGTATTCACCACTTCCAGGAGGTGTCTGTTCTTCCTTTTCGTTACTTCGTTCTGTGCTGGTGTATATGCACAGGTGGTCTGATACCGTATCCCTTGGACGGGCAAGTATTCACCACTGTCTTGTACTGAGTCTGGACATGTTTGTGAAAGTCCCGAAAATAGGAGAGGACATCACTCTTATTTTTCATCAAATACAGCCAAGTAGTATGAGAAAAATAATCTATGAAGATAACAAAATATTTGTAACCATTCATAGGAGTAGTACAAGGCCCCCAGACATCAGAGTGTACCACATCAAAAACAGACGAGCTCCTATGACCGCTACTCACATATAAACTCCTAGTAAGTTTGCCTAACTCACAAGCATCACAAACTAGTTTCTCTTTGTTAACTTTTTCTTAAATTGCAGGATATAATTTGCTTAAAATACCAAATAAAGAGTGTCCCAACCTCCTGTGGTGGAGTCGCAATGTATCTTCCGTACTCATCTTCTTCAGTGCTTCCATTTCTGCCTTTTCTGCCATAGATAATAATGCTGAATCCAGTCCTTCTCGATTCAGGTACCACAGTCCATCATGCCAAGTGCCAGTCCCAAGTCTTCGTCCCGTCTCCTTCTCCTGGAAGATCACCTTAGGAATATCAAAGCAAACAGTGTATTTTAATTGGAGGATTATAGAACCAATGGACCAACATGCCCTATCGTTCGCTCAAGTTCGACATACATTCAGTCTAACTGTACCTTGGTGATCGTATCGATCGCACACGCAACATTCGCTTATTCAAAGCTCAACGCCACACACAGCCAACATAAACGTTCGTCAACTCAACTCAACTTAGCTACCAACTCGACTCGTTATTATCGCATCCACGATTTTCCAATCTTGCTCATTGCAACTCGTGCAACAACTCATTCTCGGTACTTAAGGTCATTTCTCAATCTCGTCCAACATATCGCTATCCATCCGCATAGCCATACAACACGTATCCTACCATGTCGACTCGTTGCATTGATGCAACGAACGATTCACGACTTGCTGCACTCCGTACAACCAACAACACACAATCGTTCGCATAGCAACATAACACGCATCGCCTCACATATCGACCCGTTGCACTTCGTGCAACCAACAACACATATCTCCTCGCACTTCGTGCGACCAACAATACATAACTCCTCGTACTTCGTACGACCAACAATACATAACTTCTCGTATTTCGTGCGATCAGCAATACGTATATCATTGTACCTCGTGCGACCAACAACACCATATTTGTTGCACTTCGTACGACCAACATTCCATAACTCGTTGCACTTCGTACAACCAACGTTTTTCGATGACACCCGGAGATAGAGTGATAGTCACGAAATACTTGTGGCAGACGTACGCACTTAATATAGACTTATTGTATAGAACATCCAATGTAGCGTCGAGCAGATCCATGAGCCATGCGGTTGCGAAAACAACTTAGAATCAACTGAATTCGATAGCGAAACAACTGAGGGTCAAAGAGATTCATGCACGGTCCAGAGGATGGAACCGCTCTGATACCAACTTGTCACGCCCCGATCCGAAAAATCGCTCGTCCTCGCTAGATTTCACCCGAATCATCGTCCTCGCTGGGGCGTGATGCCGCACGAGCCTGGAGTTACACTCGTGCAAGGCAAGATAACTAGTTCATATAGTGTTTATCTTAAATTGATAACATAAGCAGCGGAAGGAAAACGAAGTATAACATAAGAATCTCTTTTATTCATAATAAACTGAAAGTTACAAAGGCTTCGAATCGCCCAACTTAACATGCCAATTGGCTACAACGCTCATGATCTCTCTAGCTCACAAAGGATTACATTGTTCCATACATTATGCCTCTTTATAGCCACCAAGTAGTCTTCGGCCGAACATCTCCATGTCGCAAGTCCGAACGCCTATGCGGTAGCTCCTCTTGAACGCCAAGGACTCCATGCCTCGGCACGTCCAAGCCAAGCTCCGCCCCGAGCCGAACATACCTGAACCTGCAGGCAAACTAGTGGAGGATTAGTGCTTTCGTCCTCGCTTCGCACTAATCAAGACCCGCTCGCACCCAAACCAAACACTAAATATCTTTAGTGAAACATGCATCTATTTGGTGATCTTTCTACTTAGCCTTAGGATCAGTTTTATGGCAATCTTCATATATAGCAACTTATCATAAATGTGTCCCATACCGTATTCCTGCAGCAGATACAGTTAGCCATAATATTAACATAACATAGTATTTCGTGCTCATCTCCATTCCTCTTTGCCTAGCCTACCATGGTTAGAACTTACATAAGCAATCATACGATTCGTGCAACCAACCAATCATAACCGTAAACATATGCATAAGCGTGGCAGGCCCTGCGCCTGCACCCAACTCTCATCTCAGCCCACCGGCCCTAACTATATGAAGGTCACGGTGTTTTGCACCGTAATGGACTTGGCATCTCTTATGTATAAGCCTGTGATCGCTTCGTTACGGGTTGCTTGCCCAGTATCTGAAGGATCCCAAACTTACGGATATCATAGCTTATCACAGCACTGGACGGTCGTAATCCGTCCGAATGTTTTGCACCATAAATACCACACATAATTCTCTCCTAGGTCGAACGGTCCCGGTGCCCCGGTCGTAACCGTCCGAGGGAAGCCGCACCCGTGTACGGGCCATCCGAGTCCATTGACCATGCAATACGCGCCATAGCAAACACACATAACATTCCAACCAATCCTCCGTTCCATAAACATAATCTCATTCCGAACATATTCACGTTCCATAAACATAGTCTCGCTCCATAAACATATTCGCATCTCATAAACATAATCTGCCATCCCTATCTCAAGCTCCTTCGGTGTTATGCCCCAACACATCCTTATTGATGCACGACGCCCAACGGCTTAGTCATCTCATTTTCATATTCAGCGCGTACCATTCTTAAGTTGTTCTCATAGCCTAATTCCGTAGTTGCTTAGTTATTCCCTAGCTTCCGTGCACGAGGATTCTCGGAGGCGTGCACGTGATGCACATCTCGATATTGTCTTTCAATGTTCTACCATCACCGCCCTACCGCGACTCGTACACTTGATGCACGTCGCTTCAATTGTTCGATTGTTCAATATTCTATCTTAGTGTTCGACACATATTTAGACCTTTCATCGCCGAGCCACGCTCGCTAACTCGATAACATCTTACACATATAATGATATCTTTTATTAGACGTGAAGGAATAGGGAGAGAGAGTCAAGAATCCGCCCACCTTAAGCCGATACGCCTTGTCGTCTCACCGATTGAAGCGGCTCGCTTCCATAACTTGGTTGCATAGCTAACTCTCGGACTTAGCCATTCCTTCGAACTACTCTGTTGATTTGGCCTATCGAGCCCATACCACGATCCGTAATCCAGCATAAAGGCATAGCCTGCACACCAGATCAACTAACATCAGCACTTGCTCAAACGGGACTTATCCTTTGCATCGATTCGATTCATAGATTCCAATCGACTCAAAGCTTACCTTTGGCCAACATAACTCTCGCATCGATTTGCATCGATACCTCATCGGGTCAACGCAACTCTTCGAGTCAACGACTCATCGTAATGTACCGTACGGAGCGGGGCATTACATAATATACCACTCAAAACAAGGTTCGTCCTCGAACCGAAACCAACACTTAAGCCAAGTGTCTTGCTAGATCGTTTCATGATCTCGTGCTACTATCGTTGGAATCATAAAACTTAGTTTAGATCATACACATATTTTAGGCGTCCTACCAATATATGCATTTCAGTCAAGCTTAGCTGTAGGATATCGGGACAACTAACAAGCTCAACTTAAATCCTCAAGTACCAATCAGTCCGTACTCGATTTAGTCATATCTTAGCACCTATTCCCAAAATACTTCCCGTATGTTTATTCCATAACATGCGATCATCTTCCAACACTCACATTGTATCGAGCTATTGCGCATTCGATCGTAACAATTCTCTGTAACGCCTATTCGCCCAACCGTTTCCTATCTCTCGCATAACTCAAGTCTTTCATCCAATCATTTATAACATTTGGCCTTAACGACATGGACTACGTCCAACATGTCATAAATTCCTTTGCCTACAATCCGTACTAAGTCTCGCACACAACTATCCCAACACGATCCACGTTCTCGAACTGCCTACGCATCGTGTCTGGGGCTACCTCCGCTAGGTAACTTATCCAGACATCATGCTTAATCTCTTCCGACATAAGAGGTCTACTTGAGTCTATGATGCTCAAAGTCAACAATCTTTCCGACCCAAGGTCTCTTACGATACGTTCATCTCTGATTCTCGACAGAGTACGAATCCTTTACTCAATCTTCGATTCAATCCTGACTAGTTCATTTCGTAACATAGATCGCACGTCCAACACATATAGCCTAACCGTTATTCAAGCCGATCTACGACACAACTCTTAGGGTCGTTCTACTATCCGTCGCTCTCGCGTATTGTAAGATTCTTGCAATCGCCTTACCGCTTCACTACGCTAAGCATGTTCCTCAACATATACTCGATCATCGACTAACCAAGTCTACTCATGTACTTATTCGATTGATCATAGATTTTCTAACCATATCGATCCCGTCGAAGGCTACTCGCTAACTTCTTAAACACAATACTTAATCGCTTAGACTTATCCTCAACATGCACTACATCTTATCGTTGGTAAAATTTCTTATGCGACTTCTTTAGGGTCATCCTATGGGACTTCAACATTCATTTGATTTGGCAGTCAAGTCTTCTAGGGTCATCTGCCCCGAAACTACGCTCGATAATTGAAGATCATCAACGAGGGACAGTTACAACGAACCATGCTATATCCTATCGCGAAGCCAAATCAATTCCCGATAATTCCTATAGGACTTTACCCAATTCGACATACGAATCCATAATTTATCTACTCCCGCGCAATTGATGTGCCATAAACTACTTGAATCACTTGCGTATTACCGTCGACTATCCTTGTTAGTCGTATGACATCTACTCGTCTCAGGTTCGAGTTCACCTATTCGTGATCATAGTTTGACACATTCCATACTCATCAAAACCATCCTCGAGCAACTTTCGCATCAAACCACAAGTCAAATCCAATTTGCCACGCCTTGTAAGTTCGATCATCCCCGCTGGACGAATCACCATACCAGCGCTCACGCGGAATGATCGCCCTAATTTGGCGTGATGCATGTGCGATGCTGGAGTTGCACTCGCATAAGACAAGAATGTCGACATTGTGGTTATCCTCGAAACAATCAAGCACTTTCATTTTCATCCAAGTAGTACACATCCACTCTCCAATTCCCCGAAGCGTTTCTACCGCTATCATCCAAATTGCCATCAACTTAACTTGCATCTTATTCATCCAACAACAATGCTCAACATAATTTTCATTCATTCGATCAGAGTATCCACGAGTTATTGCATATCGTCTTTGATATGCCTCAATACCATTGTCGATATGTATAACTTGAACATCTTCCTTTCTCATAAGCTCAAATTCGTTGAAATCACTGCCGTCATCCAAACTCGAATACAAATCAAGTCTCATATACCAAGATCCATTTCGTTGTAACTAACCACCATAATCGCGAAATAATTTCCAACTCACGTATCCATTCTCATACACCTAACTCGCACTTCCCGATCATGCTACCGATTCGTCGCACTAACCCAAATTTGTTCACACGATTTCTTTGTACCTACTCAATTCATTTCGAACGGTTTTCGTACCGACTTAACTCAATTCGACCGAGTCAACTTATCTCTTTAACGCACATTTCCTCGCTATGCTCAGCCTATCGTTCGGCTTATACTTAACGAATCTTCGTCCGACGTATTATCTATGCATACGACTCGCGCATAATCGTTCAACTCAATTCATCAAGGCATACTTGCATCGACTTCTATCAAGTCATTCCCACTCGAGTCTCGGTACTACTTCGTCCGTTGAGGACAAACATATCGTGACAACATAATCGTATCGATGCATTCTTCTGCAAGTCACAAACGGCTTAACATAGCTATCGCTAAGTGGTATTCCATATACCACTCAGAGTCGAGCCTACCGTTATCGATACAATACTTCACCATGTTGTTCGCACAAGTGGTATCGCATATACCACTCAAAATCGAGTCATTACTCGACATCACATTTCGTATAGGTCCGACATCTATTCTCAATCAACTATCCCGTATGACGATCTTTCTGATCACAGCTCTAGCGTTCTTCTTACTCAAGTTGGCACAACAACTGGACCAACATGTCCTATCATTCGTTCAAGTTCGACATACATTTAGTCTAACCGTACCTTGGCGATCGTATCGATCGCACACGCAACATTCGCTTATTCAAAGCTCAACGCCACACACAGCCAGCATAAACGTTCGCCTACTCAACTCAACTTAGCTACCAACTCGACTCGTTATTATCGCATCCATGATTTTCCAATCTCGCTCATTGTAACTCGTACAACAACTCATTTTCGGTACTTAAGGTCATTTCTCAATCTCGTCCAACATATCGCTATCCATCCGTATAGCCATACAAGACGTATCCTACCATGTCGATTCGTTGCACTGATGCAACGAACGATTCACGACTTGCTGCACTCCGTGCAACCAACAACACACAACCGTTCGTATAGCAACATAACACGCATCGCCTCACATATCGACCTGTTGCACTTCGTACAACCAACAACACATATCTCCTCGCACTTCGTGCAACCAACAACACATAACTACTCGCACTTCGTGCGACCAACAACACATAACTTCTCGCATTTCGTACGATCAGCAATACGTATATCATTGTACCTCGTACGACCAATATCACCATATTCGTTGCACTTCGTGCGACCAACATTCCATAATTCGTTGTACTTCGTACAACCAACGTTCTCCGATGGCACCCGGAGATAGCGTGATAGTCACGACATACTTGTGGCAGACGTACGCACTAAATATAGACTTATTGTATGGAACATTCAATATAGCGTCGAGCAGATCCATGAGCCATGCGGTTGCGGAAACAACTTAGAGTCAACTGAATTCGATAGCGAAACAACTGAGGGTTAAAGAGATTCATGCACGGTCCAGAGGATGGAACCGCTCTGATACCAACTTGTCACGCCCCGATCCGGGAAATCGCTCGTCCTTGCTAGATTTCACCCGAATCATCGTCCTCGCTGGGGCATCATGCCGCACGAGCCTGGAGTTGCGCTCGTGCAAGGCAAGATAACTAGTTCACATAGTGTTTATCTTAAATTGATAACATAAGCAGCGGAAGGGAAACGAAGTATAACATAAGAATCTCTTTTATTCATAATAAACTGAAGGTTACAAAGGCTTCGAATCGCCCAACTTAACATGCCAATTGGCTACAACGCTCATGATCTCTCTAGCTCACAAAGGATTACATTGTTCCATACATTATGCCTCTTTATAGCCACCAAGTAGTCTTCAGCCGAACATTTCCATGTTGCAAGTCCGAACGCCTATGCGGTAGCTTCTCTTGAACGCCAAGGACTCACTACCAAAATAAGTCATATCAGCGACGTATTTAGCGACTCCGTGAAATTTCATCGCTAATTTTTGGGGTTTTAGCGAAGTTAATAAAAGACGTCGCTGTTTGTCGCCAACAGCGACTAATAGCGACGTCTAGCGGCTACATTTTGTTAAATGGGGTAGTGCATCGCAAGTTCGTCGGTACCCGTCGCTGATATAGCGACGTGTACCGACGCATTTTAAGTTGCGTCATCGTTTATTATATATCAGCGACGTTTAGCGACGTCCTATAAGGACGTCGCTAATCGTTTTATATAGCCAGCGAGGGTTTCCTTTTCGATCATTCACAATTTCCCCCTCCCCCCAATTTTGGGCGCGCTCCTCCTCCGCGACGCTCCTCCGGCGATTTCCCTCCTCCGGCCTCCTCCTCCGCGGCGCTCCTCTGGCGATCTCCCTCCTCCGGCCTCCTCCTTCTCCTCCTCTTCCTTCCTCAGGTAGCTCCTCCTTCTCCTCCTCCTCCTTCCTCTGGTAGCTCCTCCCCAGTTTTTCCTCGTCTTCTAGCTCTCTCTCTCGCTTCTAGTTCGTGTCCACGAGAGCGTGAACTCGCTGCGGGGGACACGAGACTGACAGTGGACTCGCTGCAGGGGACACGAGAGCGTGGACTCGCTTCTAGTTCATGTGACACCTATTTTGTTGGTTTGGACAGGTCATGTCCCACTGTGTGGACACGAGATTCACAGTGTGACACCTATATACTGAAAAATCTCATTTTTTTGGGCATATCAACTGTCAATTTGATGTTTTGCTTGGATTCGAATTCTAATTTAGGGTTCGAGCCTATTTACTGATACTGGGAGTTTTTTTGGGCACTTTCAGGATTTTGAAATGATGAATAAATTGACTAATAGTTATTATCGAGCCCTATAAAATTTTAGCTATGTCACGAAGGATGGATACTAATCCTGTGAATAAGTTTTCTCCTAAGTATTCTCGACAGTTGAGTATGATTTAGCTCACTGACATTACTGAAATATGGAATAATTAGATTTTCTGTTCAGTACCCTTTGACTGAATTAAGTTGACCTGAATACCATATTTTAAATCCTAAATCTACGGTACGACATCGTGATCAGGACATAGTCCCTGCAGCCATTCGACTGGCGAGGCAGAAACTATGTAGCCATAGATAAAGTTGACTGTCCTCCGACCCTCATCCCTCGGCAATGATAATATGACAACCTATTACTATATCTTATATATATAGTAGTAGATGATGTCTTAGTATTACATTATATGAGTCCATCTTGATTCTGTTACATTCTTCAGATACTACATACGATAAGAACATATACTACACCATATGTACAGAACATAGATGATTCACACTAATGTATGCTAGAATGAATTTTAGGGTTGTGTTCTGAGCCATCCGTTCTGCTACTTGGCAAAAAATCGAATTTATTGTACTTTATCTGCTTTCGAAAATGTACTCAAATTACATGATGGTTCCTTTAGTTAGCTTGCTTATGTTAAAATTATATTAGCTTGCTTACCAGATGGCACCCATGACCCGAGGAGCGGCACGTCGTTTGAGGGAAACAATGAATGCTGAGGTGGCTCCTCCTACAATTAAGGAGGAAGTGGCACCGGTTGCTAGTGAGACCGGGAGTTCTATTCATCCAGCACCGGTAGCTAGTGAGACCGAGAGTTCTCTTCATGCAGTCCTTGCAAGGGACGACATCTCTTATCGCGCCAAAAATCTCTCTTTTTCGAGGTGGTTGCGTGAACGTATCAATGAGCGTTTGCATGAGCAGCGTGGTTCTCATTAGCTATTAGTACTTATTTGTATTGGACTAATTGTATTGGGTTGCTTTTGTATTAGACTATTTATATTGGACTACATATATGAATTAGTACTATGTCAATCTCTGGATTGTATTGGTACTACGACCCTCATCCCTAGGCAATGATGATACGACAACCAACCAGAGAGGAAACTCTGAGAGATCCATCTGAGTAGGACGTATACTCTGAGAGATCATCTTTACAAGTATGATATCAGTAGTGGGATTGAGTGTGTACGTCCTACTCAGATGGGTCTCTCACTGTTACTATTTTTTTTTGACAGCATGGTGGATGTGCTCCGTCAACAGATTCTTGCTCCGAGCCAAAACTTTGCCCCGGAGCTCAAGTGGACATCCTTGGTGTAGAGCTCGAGTGAGAGGTTCCTGACAGCATGGTGGTCTCCTTTGTCAAAGTATCCGTGCTCATCACACATTGGTTGTAGGACGAGCACGGATACTTTAACAAAGGAGACCACCATGCTGTCAGGAACCTCTCACTCGAGCTCTACACCAAGGATGTCCACTTGAGCTCCGGGGCAAAGTTTTGGCTCAGAGCAAGAATCTGTTGACGGAGCACATCCACCATGCTGTCAGAAAAAATAGTAATGGTGAGAGACCCATCTGAGTAGGACGTACACACTCAATCCCACTACTGATATCATTCTTGTAAAGGTGATCTCTCAGAGTATACGTCCTACTCAGATGGATCTGCAGAGTATCCTCTCCGGTTGGGTTGTGTTCTGAGCCATCCGTTCTCACACTTAAAATACATATTAATTAGAACTGTGTTTTGTATTTTCGGGGAAACCAGGGATTTGATTCTGTATTTTATATTTTGGTTTCTGTATTTTGGCTCCAGCTCCATTTGCATTAATCTACGGTACGACATGGTCCCTGCAGCCATTCGACTGGCGAGGCAGAAACTATGTAGCCGTAGATAAAGTTGACTGTCCTCCGACCCTCATCCCTCAGCAATGATGATACGACAACCTATCACTATATCTTATATATATAGTAGTAGATGATGTCTTAGTATTACATTATGTGAGTTCATCTTGATTCTGTTACATTCTTCAGATACTACATACGATAAGAACATATACTACACCATATGTACAGAACATAGATGATTCACACTAATGTATGCTAGAATAAATTTTAGGTTGTGTTCTGAGCCATTCGTTCCCATACTTGGCAATTAAGTTGTGGACCATTATGTTTGACATTGTTGTTACAAATTTTTATATATCTGTGTTGATTAATGAGATTGTGTTTCAAACGTATTCGTGATTGTGTGTATCTGTGTTGTTTGATACTGTGTTCGTGATACACACCGTTGTTGCTGTAACAAATGGTGTGGGGGATGCTGCAAATGCTGCAGGGGATGCTGCAAATGCTGCAGGGAATGCTGCAAATGCTGTATTTTTTTATTTAATATTAGCGACGTTCAGCGACGATTTCCGACGTTCAGCGACGACAATAACGTCGCTATCAACATCGCTAACTGTGAGGAAAACCGTCGCTGATCGTCACTAAACGTCGGTACTGTAGCGACGTAGAAAAGTCGCAGAACGTCGCCATATGGCTCTCAAGCCAGGTCAGTATCGATGCATGTCAAGTCGCTTAACGTCGCTAGTATACGTCGGTAAATGATGACGTTTTACGTCGCTGGCAGTCGCTGAATTAGCGACGTAGCAGCGTCGCTAAAGCTGGTCGCAATAGCGACGTATTACGACGTTTTCTTGTTTAGCGACTAGGTTAATCGCGACTACGTGCATACGTCGCTAAATACGTCGCTAATAGGAATTAGCGACGTATTTTCCCTATTTAGCGACGCATTGAGGCGTCGCTGATTTGACAGATTTTAGTAGTGACTCCATGCCTCGGCACGTCCAAGCCAAGCTCCGCCCCGAGCCGAACATACCTGAACCTGCAGGCAAACTAGTGGGGGATTAGTGCTTTCGTCCTCGCTTCGCACTGATCAAGACCCGCTCGCACCCAAACCAAACACTAAATATCTTTAGTAAAACATGCATCTATTTAGTGATCTTTCTACTTAGCCTTAGGATCAGTTTCATGGCAATCTTCATATATAGCAACTTATCATAAATGTGTCCCATACCGTATTTCTGTAGCAGATACAGTTAGCCATAATATGAACATAACATAGTATTTCATGCTCATCTCCATTCCTTTTTGCCTAGCCTACCATGCTTAGAACTTACATAAGCAATCATACGATTCGCGCAACCAACCAATCATAACCGTAAACATATACATAAGGATGGCAGGCCCAGTGCCTGCACACAACTCTTATCTCAGCCCACCGGTCCTAACTATATGAAGGTCACGGTATTTCGCACCGTAATGGACTTGGAATCTCTTATGTGTTAGCCTATGATCGCTTCGATACGGATTGCTAGTCCAGTATCCGAAGGATCCCAAACTTACGGATATCATAGCTTATCACAGCACTGGACGGTCGTAATCCGTCTGAATGGTGTGCACCATAAATACCACACATAATTCCCTCCTAGGTCGAACGGTCCCGGTGCCTCGGTCGTAACCGTCCGAGGGAAGCCGTACCCGTGTACGGGCCATCCGAGTCCATTGACCATGCAATACGCGCCATAGCAAACACACATAACATTCCAACCAATCCTCCGTTCCATAAACATAATCTCGTTCCGAACATATTCACGTTCCATAAATATAGTCTCGCTCCATAAACATATTCGCATCTCATAAACATAATCCGCCATCCCTATCTCAAGCTCCGTCGGCGTTATGTCCCAATAGATCCATATTGATGCACGACGCCCAACGGCTTAGTCATCTCATTTTCATATTCAGCGAGTACCATTCGTAAGTTGTTCTCATAGCCTAATTCCGTAGTTGCTTAGTTATTCCCTAGCTTCCGTGCACGAGGGCACGCTTATCGCCATAATCAATGTTCTAGACTTAGTGTTCAATGTTTTCGGAGGCGTACACGTGATGCACATCTCAATATTGTCTTTCAATGTTATACCATCACCGTCCTACCGCGACTCGTACACTTGATGTACGTCGCTTCAATTGTTTGATTGTTCAATGTTCTATCTTAGTGTTCGACACATACTTAGACCTTTCGTCGTCGAGCCACGCTAGCTAACTCGATAACATCTTACGCATACAATGATATCTTTTATTAGACGTGAAGGAATAGGGAGAGAGAGTCAAGAACCCGCCCACCTTAAGCCGATACGCCTTGTCGTCTCGCCGATGGAAGCGGCTCGCTTCCATAACTTGGTTGCATAGCTAACTCTCGGACTTAGCCATTCCTTCGAACTACTCGGTTGATTTGGCCTATCGCGCCCATACCACGATCCGTAATCCAGCATAAAGGCATAGCCTGCACACCAGATCAACTAACATCAGCACTTGCTCAAACGGGACTTATCCTTTGCATCGATTCGATTCATAGATTCCAATCGACTCAAAGCTTACCTTTGGCCAACGTAACTCTCGCATCGATTTGCATCGATACCTCATCGGGTCAACGCAACTCTTCGAGTCAACGACTCATCGTAATGTACCGTGCGGAGCGGGACATTACAAGGTTAGGGTTTGTGGAAAGGTGGCTCTGATACCATGTTGAAATAGTTGTTATATTTTATTGATAATCTCTTGGTTATTTATAGCCTTACAACCTTCTCATTACATTAACTTTCTATAGGAATATCCTATGGCATATTCTTATTACATTAACTCTCTATAGGAATATCCTATGGCATATTCCAACATACCAAATATACTAATAGGTTATTCTAATATACCAAAAATACCAATAGGATATTCCAACAATATTGTTATAACAAACTAAGAGATAATAACAAGACTAAGTCTAGACTCTATCTCAACATGTCCCCGCAAAACGGACGTCTGATCGAATAGGCCAATCTTGGATATCAACATTTCAAACCGAGATCGAGCCAACGGCTTTGTAAGAAAATCCTTAAGTTGGTCGCTCTTTGAGACATAAGTGACACGAATAGTACCATTGTGAACTTTTTCATGAATGAAGTAATACACAAGTGCTAGATGCTTCATTCGGAAATGGAAAACCAGATTAGCACTAAGATGCATGGCACCTAAGTTGTCACAATAAATGACCAGAGTACTAGTGAGCTGAATATCAAGTTTGCCAAGGAGATTTCGAACCTACATGATTTCGGCAGTGGTAGAGGTAACAACCTTGTACTCGGCTTTTGTAGATGACTATGGTAGATACTTTTGCTTCTTGGATGTTCAAGTAATCAGGGTGCGACCAAGAAAGACCATTTGACCCATTGTATAAGTGTAGTCATCATTGTTTCTAGTCCAATCTACATCTAAGAAAGCATGAAGATTGAATGGTGAGTGGCTAAAGGTTGTGAAGCCTTTGTCGAGAGTGCCACACAAGTAGCGAAGGAGCCGTTTGAGAGCATCCCAATGAGCGCTTCTTGGCTTGTGCACGAACTGAGATAGCTTCTTTACTACAAATACAACATTGGGCCGAGTGAGGTGAGGTATTGGAGACCCCCAACTGCTGCTCTATAATCTGTAGGAGTGTCAAGTAGTTCACAGAAGTGAGAGTTAAAGCATTGTTGACCACCATGGGAGTCAGAACCGGCTTAGTATTGAGCATATTCATGCGCTCAAGTAGATCAACAATATACTTCTTTTGACTGAGGAAGAGACCATGAGAGGTAGGCGTGACTTCTACCCCCAAGAAATAAGAGGCTGCACCAAGGTCTTTCAAGGAGAACCTGCTAGAAAACTTTTAATTAAAGTATTTATGTTAGTAGCATTATGACCAGTTACTATAATGTCATCCACATACACAATGAGATAAATAGGTGAAGTGGAATGATGTGCCAGCAGGTGGAGAGGGTGGTAGAGTGGTGATATGAGATGGACTGCTGGGCTGGGGAGTAATGGTCGGCTGTGCTGTGGCTGCTGCTCCGTAGTGGATGTGGCTGGGCTAGGTTGGGCCACGGGGAGTCTGAGGAGGATTGCTGGTTTGGCTGAGGGGATTTGGGCTGGACAGCAGTTGGGGTTAGCTGGACCAAGGGGGTGTTTGTCGCTGTGACAGTGGCTAGACCGTTGTCATTGTCTAGAAAATTTTGGACGAGTACTGGCTGAATTATGGGCAGCGACAAGGGGCACCAATGGTCCGGATTGGGTACGGGAGTAGCATGAGTGCGGGTGCTAAGACGAGCATAAGAAAATTCTGTTTCTATAAACCGAACATGCCTAGACGTGTAGACTTTGTGGGTGGTGGGTTCTAGACAATAATAAGCACTATGAGTCTTAGAATACCCAATGAAGATACAAGAAATATAATTGGAATCCAATTTTTGTGTGACATAAGGTCGTAACCAAGGATAATTTTTTTAATAATATTTAATATATGTAAGTCCAATTCCGAACAAAAGTCCATCATACTTACTATAATCCTTTTAGTCCGCATAATTTTTTTATACTATTTATTATTTTATTTCTTTAATTTTGTGTTCGTAATGCTATTGTATCATCGTCGATGGAAATAATAATAATATGAACATTAAGCTCTGATGACACCACTTTTAGAGTTCGTCTCAGATTACAAAATCTAAAGTCAAATACTATCTCAAGCCGAGCACTTACCTCCTTCATAAAGATGCTATACATTGACTAGTTGATCTATGTTGATACGAATTCGATCAAGAACCTTAGAGATCACATGATTGCACATTCTAAATGCATTTGTATATATAATCTTGATACGCTTTATTTGGACGATAATGGGTCCATTGTGGAGCAACAAAAAAAAAGTAAGTTAACCATTGCTGCGTCGGAGTATTGTCGAGGAGCGGAAGGGATAGTTACAAACATCCACTCACTAAAACTGACTCCATTGCCTCTCTGTCCAATAGTTAGCCCATGCCACCAACACCTTAGTTATATAGCTATGCACTCTTCTGATTCCCAAATTGATCCCACGCTCCTCCTGGCTAGCTATCTCCTTGCTGCAGCGCTAAACATGGCAATGAGAAGTAGTACTGCAGTAGTGGTTCTCCTCTTATTACTCAGTTCGTGGCTCGCAGTCATGACCATCACTGAGGCACGACGACTATCGGAGAACGATACGGCTGTGTTTGTCAGCAGAGGACGCCGCGAAGTACTGTACCGTGGCAGGAGCATTAGATGGAGTGAGAGAGCTCTTCTGGGAGGCCAAGGTATCAAGAGAGAGGTGCCCGGGGGGCCTGACCAGATACACCACGGGCTGCCGCCGCAGTCTCCTTAGGTACGTAACGTCGCTCCCAGGCATCATCGAATGAGGCTACAGTGAGAGAGGAGGTCGGAGACTTGTCGATGATCGGTCCTCTCAAGGATCTCGATAGGCTCTGAACTAGTGAAGATCGACTCCATGGATCAGGACAAAGAGCACGATTTCGTAGAATTGGTTCTACGATTCTATATCTAGTTATATAGTAGTTTACTTTGTCTTTTGTAGCATTTGTACCTCAAACCTTCATTTTACTCAAATGAATATGGATATACAACTTTATGCATCACTTTCCAATATAAGTTCAAGCATAATCTATAAATTTTCCAGAACTTCTGTTTTTGGTCTGATAGACGTCTCTTTCACTATTTTAACAGATCAACTTTGTTTGGGTCAGAAAAGTAGAAGGAAAAGAAAACTGCCAAATCAAACAATATTTTATATATATATATATCGTCACATCTCTTGAGTTTTTGATAGGACCTTGAGCATGTATCAGCACAATCGCATTTTAAGCTAAATTTAGGGTTAATTAGTTGTACCCTCTATAGTTTGTACGTATTTTGGTAATTGTTTCTGTTGTTTTAAAAATAAAGAACATCTTCCTGGTTTATAAAGTTAATTAGTTGTACCCCCTGGTGCATAGAAAAAAATGAGTGAAAAATTAAACAGCCAGGAGAGTGTTCTTTATTTTTGAAACAACGGAGACAGTTACCAAAATATATACAAACCATAGGGGGGTACAACTAATTAACCCCTAAAAATATATGCCTCTGCACAAATTCAGTTCTCAGGGTCGGCTTGCATTGAGGGTTAAGAGGGTTAAGTGAGGGGAAGTTAAGTGAGGAGAAAATAAAATCATGCTTGGTTTGAGGGTGGGGTTTAGGAGGGAGGGTTATAGAGGGTTAAGTGGGGGTTTATTTTACCATCTTTTGTCCATTTTTTTAACCCTCCAATTCGGGGGATTAACGAGGGGGATTGAGGAGTTTTGTTTAAAAAAGTCATAAATACCCCTTATTTGTTCTATAAAATATCATGATTTTTTTTCTCAAATTTTTTTTTTCAACATGTTGCTCCGTACCTTTCTAATTTTTGAAGATATTTTGACAAGTTCTTATCAAAATTTCAATCAAATTTAATATTATGACATATATAATAAGGCTATTTTTGTAACTATCATATTTTTATTAATCATCCACTCACTCAAAACCTCCAATCCAAGCAAGAGGTATTAAATACCCCCTACTTAACTCTTCCTCCAATCCAAACAAGATTCTATGTATTGACTCTACTCCCCCTCACTCTACTCCTCCCCATTTAACCTCACTTAACTCTGCTTATTTTTTTTCCCCTCAATCCAAGCAGACCCTCAGTACAAAATTGACATTCGACCTGCGGATGTAAATATATAATCCTCAAATCTCACTAGAAACATGGGTGATTCTTTCTGCAACTCTGTTCCTTGAAACTTATCCTTCTCTCTCCTCGTAATGTTCAATTTGAGAAGTCAAAACTGGCATTGTTCTTGTATCCTTTCAAAACATGGGATGGTTCTTCTATACTTGTATTGTAAGCCTCACGGGTAAAGTGCATTTAAACCCTCCCTAGATTTGTCTCGTTCGCAAAATAAGACATTTTAGAAAACTTAAGCAGTATGGACCTCCCTAGATTCTGCTTTTGCTCAGAATGGCCATTTCCGTTAAGTGACCGTTAAAAATGGCCGTTAGTCACATTTTTTTTTTCAAAAAAATAAATAAAAATAATGACTAAACTACCCCCCAGCCACCCCTACCCCCCCCCCCCCCCCCCCCTCCCGGAACCCCACCCCTCTCCTCCTCCGCAGGCGAGCGCCCCCCCCCCCCCCCCCCCCCCCCCGACCCCCCCCCCCCCCCCCCCTCTTGCCGGCGCCCGTCCGCCCCCACCACCGGAGAGAGAGGGGGGCGACTCCCCCCCCCCCCCCCTCCTCCCGTCGCCAGCGAGCGCCCGCCCCCCGAAACCCCTCCCCCCCTCCTCCTCCTCCCCCCTCCTCCTCCTCCCCCCTCCGCCGGCGCCCACCGGCCCCCACCACCGGAGAGAGAGGGGGGAGTGAGGGAGGGATAAAATCGTCTTTTTAGGCCATTTTAACGATTATTAACAGCGGGAGGGATGAATTGAGCAAAATCGATGGAGTGAATTTTTCAAATTAGGGAGTCTTTAATTGCGTTTTCGTAACATCTAAGGAGGGTTTAAATGCACTTTACCCTAAGCCTCACCGAGTGCATGAGTGAGCCACACACCAATCATCCAATATGGGTTTTTGGTGTTTCTGAAGGTTATCATTAGCTGTTAGCATGAGTTGCTTACAAAAGAACCCTCTGCTCCCTGCTTTCAGCAGCAGTCCAAATTTGGCAACAACATTCAGTAAAAAAAAAAAAAAAAACAGAAACGGCTCTTACTTAGCATACCTTTAAAAATAAACAGATTCTTTATTTTCTTCTAGGAGCATAATTTCTGCTCATCCTTTCTCTTATGACTTCGCTGCTGCTGCTCTTCTCTCTGAACCGAGCATTTGATTGTAGCAGTGCCAGGCCAGCCATCGAACAAAGTTTTCCAGGCCGCTTAAACTGCTACAACAACAAATCCTTTATTCCAAATTTTAGGGTCAGCAATTTCAAGTAAAGAGAGCTAACAATAAATTTGTATATAGTTGCTCATAGGATGCAAGGCGCAAACCCAATAATACAATCATCATTCACTTATGTGTTGGATATGCATAATCGTCTGTAACAGGTGCCAATGTTCTTCACGAATCGATCCAATTTGCAACAACATTTCTGAACAAAAATTAAGGCTTTAGCCTTTAATGGTCTTCTGCTCTATAGCTTGCCCAACAAAACAGTTACGGTGTAGAACAGTAAACAAAAACAAAAGGCCCATTTAAAGTAATGTGTTCTTCCCTTACAAAACATTTCATATTCTTAGGCATGCCCATGGCAGGGACAAAATGACGAGCTTCTGAGACCTTAATTTTTGAAAGCATCTAGGGGATCAACAAGGTCAATCTCACTAAATAGAGGCTGATCAGTAGGGAGGGTCTCGAGACTCAGGCCTTCCTTTCTAAGAGTCTCCACCACCTCCTCGAACAAGACCCTGTTGCCGCTAGCAGTCAAGTGCAACCCATCCCTGCAATTCCATTGTTTAAAATTGCAATTAGATGTAAATAACCATATATTGCACTTTTGTAGTTAAAATGCCAATATCCTTTTAGATGCTAGAATGTTGAGTTGTCCAAATCAAAAGGATACATCACTACTAGTAAATCTGTTGGCAAGCAATGATTCAATAAATAATGGGAAAGCCAATATTTTGCGCAACATTAGATTAAATTCATAGGATCCTCCATGTCTAACATATAAGAAAAAGGAAATAGGTTTTGTGGTAGGGAATTTTAGCTTAAATGACTATCAGCTAGGTCCCTGAGTATGGTAGAAAAAATGTCACAGGCAAATCAAGACCACCTAACTGGAAGTGCATGCATGTATATTTGTATATACATGTGGCATGTGTTTGTATGTGTGTGTGTCAGAGAGAAGGCTACGATGAGAGAGAAGGAATTTCAGTTTATCGTGCCAGTGAAGAAGATTCAAATCAACTCAGGCAGTGTAAGGAGATGACTGTTAAAAGAATCCCTTTCAACTCTGAAAGGGAAGGAATGATGTCTGAATGAGCAGTATCAAATATTATCTTCACACATCTGAAATGCTTCTGCAGGCAGCTGGACAAAAAATAATAATCTGCAACTAGGAAGGGATTGGACAGCCTTTTGCCAATTTTGTTTCAGTTGAGGACTGGGTTTGGGTTTGTTCCTCTCCTTTCCCCCTTTCCTCGGGGATTAAGAGTTTTAAGTTTTTCTACCATCCAATGCATCTTTCATAGGACCAACATGCATGCCTAGTTTCTGTCCACTAAAGGAATAAATAGATAAAAAAGAACTGCAATTGTACATTTTCATCAAAATGAAATCCTTGAAATTAACACATCTTATTTGGGTAAGGAGGACTGGCAGAGAATATGATTGGTAACCACCAAGATATTAGTATTCGATCCATGGAAAACTTGAGATCTATCTACAAGGAGAAGATTAGTATTGGACCATCTGTTAAATATATTATTCCATAGTGTTTGATGTCCTGCTAATGGCTTTAAGTTCGGGTAAGAGGAATGTTGAATCATTGGAAGAGCTTTTATCGAGAAGGGGCTTTCTCTTGTTCAACTATGTTTTTGGTTACTTGGCAAGAGGTAGCAAGTCCAAAGAGCAGGGGTTTTGGAGGCTCCAAATTTACATGATATGAATGTCGGATTATCGGCAAGATGGTTGTGGGGAGGTAGTATCTGATTTAATAAAACTGAGAGAATTGTGATTCAGCAATATACAGAACATATATTTGGGGGCTAGAGAGCACATCTTAATGTCTTTTGTAATTTTTATTCAAGAAGTCAAGTTGTATTCCCAATTTCTAGTGCGAAATCAAGGTCGATGTAGAATACGGGAGTAGTTCATAAAATTTGCTTGCCTGTTAGTGATGGCTAGAGATAATAAAGCCCTTCTTTGTTCTCAATACAGAATAAACTGTGAGGTTGGAGATGGGTGCTATGTTAAATCAGGAAGGCTCTACAACTAAAAACATCATTAAGTAATCCCATCAACTTACTGATCTAACGAATATCAAAACTAGGAGATGGGTTTCTGATGGAGTTTTTCGTATCTGACTGACCTTTGGTCCTGTTCCTCCTTAACTCAAGTTACTCATGTCACTGGCAATAAAAGGAAAGTTAAATCTATTGATGAACTTGAAATGTATATGATTCAGTTGAATCACAAATGTGCACTTTGTGGGTGTTGACAAGTAAGAATAAAAGAAGGGAAATGGGATCTCTCACATTGTTATGGGATTTATCCATTATTCCTGTAGTTCTGTGGTGTGCTTAGTAAGGAGTCCCTCTTTTTTTTTGCATGCAAGAGTTGCTCTTCACTGGCTATAATTGATTAGTTTCTCATAACAATAGATTTTTGACAGGTTTCTCCAAATTAAGGAAGAGCAGAAGATTTTACTACTTTAAAGACTTATGGAGCTGCTGGTTGCGGGATTTTTGCATGTGTTTTTTCTTCTCTGATGACAGTGAGTTCATTGTCTTAGATGACTATCGACTATGTTATCCTTTTTCTGTTAGTTGCTGGTTTGTAACACTTATGAATTGAGGCGCCTTTTTGTTTTATCAGAAGAATTATGCCTGATAAAGTTTCAGTAGAAATATCCTGTCACAGTGAGCCGATTTCCTCAAAAAAGAAAAGTTACTCCATTCTAACAATAATAATCAACATCTACCTAGATAAATCCGATACCGTTCTCACTATTTAGTGCCAATATTAAAATTTTAAAATAGAACACCACTCAATATTATCAAATGCATTTCCAAAGGACAGTCCTCAAATGTCTGTAGAATGCTTCCTATTAGAATTTCTTGCATCTGGATGTCAATTCCTTAGCACATGCATCATCCAGGACAGCTCTTTCTAATGTCTACAGTAAGATAATTGAAGCTCTCAAGCATGATATATTCACACTTTATGCTCTGTGGAAGAAAATCGATATGCTTATCGGCAGTCATATATTCTCCTTACTCCCATTGTTTTATTATTAAGGAACTTTATCAAAGATTACTCCGAAAACATACTGTACTGTCACATAATGCCACAAACTTCCCTACCGTTTGAAAGAATCTTGTTTACAGCTGCTTGTTCTTCACAATGGAACCTTAAGGTGCTGTTTGGTTGCCTGTAATCGGCAATCCCAAGTAGCATTTGTTGCTGTAATTGAAGTTGCAACCGAAATGGTTGCAACAAATTCTGCAGGAATTTTTTTTTATCTATTGCAGATTTTGTTGCTTTAGTGGCTCTATTTACAGCCAACCAAACACCAGAATTGGTGTAAATGCTGCAACAGATGTTGCTGCAGTTTCATTTACAGCCAACCAGACAGCCCCTAAATTTAAAGCCAATACAGAGTTTAATTACATATCACATTCTTTTAAGGCTTTCTAGTTTTCCTTGTCTACATAACCAAATTCTTCTCTACTTTCTTGTCACCTTCCTCATCAACACTGCAAATCCTTCTTTCTCAACTTCATCACAAACATGGCAAATTTCCCTAAATTTTCTTAACCTGATCCCCAACATAGTACAACTTCATATCTTTCAGTCTACATCTCACTTCCACTATTGAAAAGAATTTTCTGTTCGAGCGTAGAAAAGAACTGAACTATATCCTTTTGACTACCTATACATTTTGATCAAGCCTTACGGATTTGAACAAATATTCATGTGAACTCAGCTTCAGGTAGCCAAAATTATAGCTATGAGAATCAACGGCATGCCCTACTTTTTATTCTCTGTTTGCTGCTATTTATGCATGGATAAGTTCAATGTATCATGCATGCCAGCAAGGAGGATTAAAGAATATTTGACTTCACCCTCCCCAATTGATGTCAACAAACACTTACAGTCACAAGATGTTGCTAATAGAGAAATTACCTGACGTAGTATACATTTGATGATTGTAAGAGTTTTAAGTACCTTAATAGGTTCTTCTCCCAACCAGGAATCTGCTGCATTTTGGACCAGATATCTATTACTGGTAAGCCAGATTCTTTAGCAACAGAAATGCATGCCTTCGCATAAACACCAGCAGATTCATTGGTCCTTTCTGGCAGGCCTGAAGTGTCTTCTCCATAAGGATTCCTACATGAAATTAGATGGTAGATTTTATCTCCGAATGTAGAATAAGGAGGCCCAGTGTCTTTATAATGATCAATGTGGAATTGTAATTCCAACTTATTAAAGTTAATACAAGACGTGAAAACCTTCAAATCCTAATTAATCGACCTCAACTAATACATAGATGTAACTAAACAAAAGAAATTTGCTCATTACAAGATTTTACGGTTAGTATAACTATAACAAAAGGACATATGCCTGGCAGAAGCCTAATTAATTAAAAGTCGTTTTGTAATCAACTTGGTGTTTTAACTTCTGCCTCCAAAAAGGCAATGGGTGACTCTGTCCCATACTGACAAGCCTCGTAAGGATTAGAAACGGCCAAAAACAATATTATGTAGGTCACATTAACCAGGTTTAAGCCGGCACAATCAGAAAGGGCTCAATAAAATCGGCTTCACCAATACCCTCTGCTATCGGGATACTCTGAAAGTTTCAGTCTCTTTCAGGCGATCAAAATGGCAAAATGTGCACTTTCTTAAATTGGTCTCAACTTCCCAAAATTTTCATAATATTCCTGAAACGGTAAAAAGGACTTCCTGAAACTAAGTCGAAGTAGAGTGAAAAGACAAATTTAGTTGTGAATAGATGAAATATGCCATGTTACTTTTATTCATAATTCCTTTAAGAAACAGCTCAAGCTTTGTATACGGTAAGTCTCGAATTAAAATTTGCTATATCAAGTTGTAATTGTATAGAAATCATACAGTCGTCCAATTACTGGCAGAAAGAAACATAAAACTATATTATTATTTATTAACTTATGAAATTACATCTAAACCTTAACTTCCTTGTTTAAAGTTTAGTAAATTTTTGAAGTTTTCCTCTAAAATGCTAAAACTCAATAAACTAACAATCCAATCTGAAAAGCTACTAAAAGCACCGAAAATGATGATCATAGAGAAGGTCAAAAGAAACCACCAACATAAGAATATATTACTAATTTATGAAGGTACGTCTAAACCTCAAGTATGCTTTATTTTTGTTTTTTTTGAAGTTCAGTAAAATTTGAAAAAAGTTTTCTAAAATGCTAAAACTCCATAAACTAACAAACCAATTTGAAAAGCTACCAAAAGCACCTAGAAAGATAATTATAGAGAGGGTCGATACAGACACCCTATTTTGCACAGATGCTCCTCGGGAGTACCGTATCGGTTCCCCTATCTGTATCCATATCCATTTTGACACGTATTAGGCACAATACTTCTTTGATACTCCTTTCGGAAATCGCTCACCCATGTCTAGGCTCCAAAGAGACCGAAACCATAGTCAAACGTAATTTTGATATATTTGTGATCATACGAAACATAATTGAGATATTAGAAATCAATATTTCTTTGCATTGAATCATCTCTAGAACATTTTAGAACCTAGTTAGTAGTTACTACCCAAAATATGTTTAAATGTAGATATTATTAAGATGCAATATATAAAATATGATTTCATGTGTAATATATAACCGTATCCATGCCGTATCTGTATCCCAAAATTCAAAAAAATGTCGCATTCCGTATCCTTGTCGTGTCCGTACCCGAATTTGTGTCTATGCAACCTAGCCGACACCACATTTTTAAAACTTGCATCTCACTCAGTCTGATAAACATATTGACAAAGAGGACTAGTGTTGATCCAGGCTAGATTCAACATAGCTTCCCATTTTCAGGTTCAGTAGGTTATAATGGTTAATCCAAGGTTGGACTCTTATGATGTAAATCTAGTCACTGGTTTTAGTAGATGCCTATTGGGGTTGATACGTAGCCGGCAAGTGCCGAAGCTCCCTTCACCACTGATCCACCGCCAAAATCTTGTCCAAACACAATAGACTGAGGCCAGCTTAGCAGCAAGGTCAATATGGTACCATCCCTAGAATGATTTTCAGACTGCAAAATTTAGGTTCCTAAGTTTTTTTTTTAATGGTTGTAACTGTACTGGCTAAAATTGTTTTAGCTTGTATAAAGATGGAGAGTATAGAGGTTGGAGAATATAGGAGATGAAGAAAAGACAGGAGACTAACAAACTAAAATTTATTGCTTTGTGGTCCAATTCTAATGATTTCTTAGAGGAGACGGCCCAACCCAATTCCAATGATTTGTACAAACTAAATTACAGAGTTGAATGGAAAAGTTGGATTCAGTAGCCAAACCCAAACAGTTGTAGTTGTTTTTGTTGTATGATCCAGTTTTAATGATGATGATCGAAATTGGGGAACTTGGAGGGTGATCCTTGGTTGCATGAGCTTAAACAACATAACTAAAGGTAAGTCTACCTACCTACCAACTGGCCCCAAGGTTTTATGGCATGAATCCCTCGTGCTCATACCTACCTCGGCTAGAAATTTAGCGCCAACATAGTGTTGACTTCAAGTCAACAGCCGGATTAAAACTTTGTCAAATCCTTTATGGAGGTTTCTTATGCTGTATAGCCAACCACATTCTGATAGGAGGCTTGGAGATGATCCAGGTTTGTGAAACAAAGGTCCAGTTCTGTCTACTCTGCTTCAGAACCAACGACATCGCGCCAGTGCCTTTGGTTTTACCAACCGGATTTGTCTACTTGTACATTCAACTTTTAAAATCCTCAAGCAAAGCATAAATGTTTGGCATGAGAGCTTAACCAAAAAATCTAGAACATCTGCCTAACTTGTCATTATTGAAAATAGGGAATAAATATGGGCAATTAAGTGGAATCTTGTATACTTGAAGGCCCTTTATGTTTCCGTGTGGTACTAAGAAGATAATAGCTTAGTGAAGCTTGTCAAAGGTTATCTTATTTAGAATTTTGTTGGCGCCTTGGGCAAGGAGAGATTGATCATAAGAGTACATGTATCCTACATTGATTAGAAAAATAAAGAACCAGATGCTTGGATGATTAACATTTTGATATTTCTAATAGATAGAAAGGAAATTAAACTAAAAGATTTGAAGAATATGTGATAATCTAGACTAACTGTGATACAGAGCATCTATCCCCAATAATTTAGTATGCTACATTGCATCTAGAAGCTTCTTGAGGATTCCTACAATTTCTAAAAGGTTAGATATTTTCTTGGTTTCAAATATATTTCTTATTTGCATTGCAAATATCTAGGTTCTAGATTGTTCTAGCCGTTAGATTTAGGACAAATGACATCATCTTGACCATCCATGTAAAACTCTTGAGACTATATAAGAGGGGACACCTCATTTGTTCCTCACCACCAAAAAGAAAAGCTGTAAAGTCTCTCTAGTATTATGGAAGCTCTCAACATTTCGATTTCTCTCTTTTGCTTCACATTTTTTCATTCTCGTCTTTGCGATTTGCTAAGTAGTTTGGGAAATGCTTGCACGGTCTTCGAGGAGGAAGAATGTTTGCCGCCCGAGTGAAGTGTAGGCAAAAACATTAAGTCCGTAATAAGTGGTATCCGAGCGAAAGATCGATTGGTTCCATGTCGACATCTGAGAACATCCAACACATGCCCGCACCGCCTAAGGAGAACGATACCAATAACAAGAGGGACAAGAGCAAGGAACCTAAGGCGGAGTGTACCCTTGTTGATCTTTTGGAGTGCCTTGAGATCTTGGAGATGGGTTCAAAGAACATGGAGGTGTGCATGATGTCATGCACAAGATTTTTTGCTCCATCGAGACGATGTTGCACAACATACCAAACCAATAGGTTTAGTTGGAAGATTCTAGAATTCTACAGAATATGGTAGAGTGCTTTTGAAGTCTCATGAGGTTTTTTCAAGTTTCTAGAAGTTTAGAATCTTCTTATCATGTAAATATCTTAAGCCTAGAATTTTCTTTTCTTAGATTTTTTTTTTGTAAAAGATAAAAAGTTTCTTGTAAGGCCCTTAGGAGCCCATAAATAAGGTAGGGAGTCTCATTTGCTCCTCACCATCTAGGAAGTGATAAACTCTCTCTAATATAATGAACTTTTCAATATTTCAATCTGTCTCTCTTTTGCTCCAGATTTTTCCATTATCATCTTAGCGATCTAGATAAGCATTTTGGGAAGGCTTGCACGGGTCTTCGAGGAAAAAATTTGTGCGCCGCATGGAATGAGGTGTAGACAAAAACACTAAGTCTGTGACAATGGACTCCGTTGAGAAAAGCATCACGAGGCTAGGCCGCTAGATGAGTTCTACGATGGAATGGAGAGTGACAGCTTCGTCCATGGCAATATTCCAGAAGCAAGTTCAAGAGATCCGATCCGCACTTAGGGAGGAGCTCAAGGCACATTATGCGAAGATTGAGGACTTGTATAGGAAGGAACAAGACTACGAGGAGCTGAAGACCTTGATTGAGAGTTGCGGAGAATTCAAGACCAAAGTTGTCATTTTGTAGAAGACCGTTGCAAAGTGTAGACCTTAAAGTAGGGATGGACTGAGGAGAAAGTGTAGACCTTAAAGCCGAAACCCTTCAACGGAGTACGTGATGCCAAAGATGTAGATAACTTCTTGTAGAACGTAGAGCCATATTTCAAGACATTGCACATTGAGGACGAGGACGAGTCTAAGAGGGTGAATATTCCATTCTCTGCTTCATGGAATATACCATAGGAGGTGTCAATGCACGTAGATGGAAAAGGGTCTCTCCTCAATCGAGACTAGAGAGGAGCTCAAGGAAAAGGCAATTCTCAGTTCTAGTTGAAAAACGTGGTGTTCACTGCTAGGCGGAGCTTGCAGCGACTAAAGCACATTGGGTCGGTCAAATAGTATATTATAGATAGACTTTACACATTTGATTCTTACGATATCTAGCATGGCGAGGAGGATCGATTGCAAACTTTAATCGTAGGCGGTTCAAGAATTGCAACTACAAACGGTGCAAGACTTAAACGTCGTTGTGGCAACAACCAAGAAGTTCATTGAGTACAGATGGAATGACAACAAAGCCAAGACTAAGCAGAAAACCACCAAGAAGACTGTTGGAAGAGAATGAGAGCTCTCCTAAGAAGGATCCGTCGGAGGTGAAAAGTTGGAGAAGGCCCAACCCGAGCGAACGATTTCTTGCTACATTTGTGGAGAGAATCATTATGCTCAATAATGTCAGAACAAGAGCAAGCGAGTGAATGTCGTCTGAAGCAAGGAGGTGGAGGACGAGGAGTACGAAGTGCACATGGGAGCATTGTGCTTACTTAACATCATTAAGTCCAAGTTCACTGGCAGGGAGCTCATATACGTTGATGTGAGGATCAATGGCATGAGAACACACGCGTTGGTCCATACGTATACTACTCATAAATTCATCTCGAACATGGAGGTCCTTTGCTTGGTTCTAATGTTGGAGAAGAATTTAAGTAAGAAGAAGGCAGTTAATTCAGAGACACATCCTATGCATGGAGTAGCTAAGAAAGTTCTCCTAGAGGTGAGACATTGTCGTTTGTTGTCAATTTTACCACTACACCATTAAACGACTTCAAGATATGACTTAGCATCTTGGTCTCGACAAGGGTAATTCCAATGGCACAATTAGGAGTCATCGACTTTATGGAGGAAGACTCATCGTGCATAATAAGTGTTGCATGAGGTAAGCCATCAAAAAGAAGTCTATTTATGTCATTTAACTCGAAAGAAGGCAGTAAGCAAAAGGAGACGACTTACTTGGTAGTACTTGAAATGAAGGAGGACTTCAGGAGGAAGATATTTCGAACGAGACTGATTGTGTTGTAAAGGAGTTTTTCGAGGAGACTTCTGGGGAGGGAGGTCGATCATGCTATTGAGATGGGAGCGACTAAGGAGAAACGAGAGTTACAAACTTCGAGAAGGAAGAGATGACAATGATATGTGTGCGAAAGAGGGATGGCATTGATTGTCGAGGAAGACATAGCCGAGGATCCGACGGTACGAGGATTGGCAAAAATGGATGCTCTCAAACACGTCGAATAGAGTGTAGATGAGGATTCCAAAGAGCGGGAGATGGTATCAGTCATGTCGAGAAGGGCAGAGTTGAGGATCCCACGGAACGAAGATTGGCGAGGAAGGATGACCTCGATCATGTCGACGAGGACATAGTCACGAAATCAATTGTGCAAAGATTGATCAGGAGGGATAACCGCGGTCGTGCCAAAGAGGACACAGACGAAGAATAATCAGCCCAAAGGCTGGTGAAGCTCGCTCGAGTAGGCAAGACACATAGGTCCAAAGGAGGAGCCTCACTATACCTAGGGTAAGAGACATTAATGCAAAAATGGAGTGGCTCATGCAAATAGTGCTCTAGGATCGTGACAATACAAAATATGATAGATGTTCGAGTCGACAAAGTTGTAATAGGATTTGCATGTGCGAAGGTTGGAGGACTATGTATGGCCACGAAACAAGGTGGATCGGTGACCTGATATCCCACTCAAGCCTATTTCTATGTCAAGAATGATGCACACCATAGAAAAAATTGTTGTGGCAGACCAATTTATTTCCGATTTTGAAGAGAAGATGGACCAGTCTGAGGAGGTCCCCACGAGAAAGAACAAGATGAGTCGATAAATAGCGATCATGAATGTGTCGAGGGACAAGGAGTAGAAGTCGTTCGGAGACTTAGTAGTTAGTACACCTGGTCGACGAGGGCATCGACACATTAGGCGAGGGAGAATATCATGCACGATATTTTCTACCCTGCCAAGCTAGCTTTGTGTAACCTATCAAGCCAGAGAGTTACTTGAGAGAAGCCTAAAAAATACTCGAGAATTTCCTGTACTCTTGGGAAGATTCCTTGGATATTCCTCTTGAATATTCCTTGCATTTAGAAGCTTTTTGAGAATTACTATCATTTCTAGAGGACTCGATCTTTTCTTGGTTGTAAATACTTTTCTTATTTGCATTGTAAATATCTAGGTTCTAGATTGTTCTAGTTGTTAGATTTAAGACAACTGGCACCATCTTGACCATCCATGTAAAGTCTTTGAGTCTATATAAGGGGGATGCCTCATTTATTATTCACCACCCAATGTTGTAAATTCTCTAGTATAGTGGAAGTTTTGAACATTTGAATCTTTTTTGCTCTACATCCTTGTCTTAGCTATTTAGATAAGTCATTCGAGGAAGACTTGCACGGGTATTCAAGAAAGAAGGAAGTGTGCTGCAGAGATGAAATATAGGCAAAAATATTAAGTCTGTGACAATCAGCTTAACAATTTATTTAAAAAAAAAGTTAGCTCCATTTTAGGCAGCTTTTGAAACCAAGAGGGTGGCTACTTCCAAGAAGTGCTACTGGGGCTGATTTTTGAAAAGGAACAACAATCCCAAATTAGGCCTAAATTGTCAATATTTTTCAAATTTGACCGAAACTTCTCTAAACAAGGCCGTTGATATTGGTCAAACCTACAAAATTTTATCAAAACTGCCCAAAATATGTACTTGACTTGGGTGTAATATCATTTTATGTTTCAAGAGACATTTTCAAACATACATGGTAAGTCGTCTTTTAAAATAACTAGTATGTTATAATTTAAAACTATAATGCAGTTATCAATCAAACCCAATATGGAAGTGCACAAATAATCTCTGAATTTATTCTTAGACTTTAACCTTACATTTCTTAGATTTTAGAAAATGGTAAAATTTTTAGTTTTATATGAAATTATGAAACTTGACATTCTGAGACTCCGACAACGAGACTAAATCCTGAAAAATGTCTATCAATACTAATAGAGGGGGTCTGATACCATATTTGAAAACATTTCCCTTATAACACACAATATTATTGACAAATTGATCATAGAACTTATCCTATTAATTGCGTATAGAAAAGTTAACTCAAAGAAATGAACAATAGAAGAAACAAATTCTCTCCAAAAAAATGTTATAAAAAACAAACTTCCAACTAATACCACTCGCGACTATTAAGTGGATTTTAGAAAATGGTAACATTTATGACACTCCGACTCCGAGACTAAATCCTCAAAAATACCTATCAATACTAATAGAGGGGGTTTGATACCGTATTTTAAAGCCTTTCCCTTCACAATATTATTGACAAATTTAACATAGAACTTATCCTATTAATTGTGTATAGAAAAGTTAACTCAAAGAAATGACAATAGAAGAAACAAATTCTCTCCAAAAAAATGATAGAAAAACAAACTTCCAACTAATACCATTCGGGATTATTAAGTGGATTCATTATTAGTTCCCTGCAGCCTAGGGACCGCTTCAGTTACAGTTTCATATATATACACTACAATCGACAATTTTTTATAGCTGGCTTAGCCATTATGCATCCATCATGATATAAGGGGTAAATGTATTGCATATCATGATGCATGTCTTTAAAGTTGACATAACCATACGCATATCCATCATGATACAAAAGCGTTTGCTCTTCACTCATTGCACTCTTGATACTTGCAATTCATGAAAAATCTATAAATAACTATATTTTAACTCAAATCTAGAATGTTAATATTCTTCAAACTCAATGGTGATGATGAGAACACCACAAGCTAAGCTAATCATCTAGTAAATCTGCAACAATTGTTGTCGTTGCCAAACAGCTATGTAAAACAATTGTTTATTAAATATTCCTGCATGTGCCCCTGACTACTAAGAAAAGAGAACATAATATAGTGTGCTTTCTACAATAGTAAGAAAAACACAAGGGATTGCATGCTAAGAACCCCAGCGTTATCAACAATTATTACAGCACATATAAACTTTTGCAATCTAGCTTCTTTTACTGATTTCTTCTAGAAGGACCAGCTAGATATCACTATCACGCAAGTGTATGTGGACCATACCATCCAAACTGCAACAAAAAATAAATTGAATGGAAGGAATTCATGTTTAGGAGTTTTAAACCTTCAAAAAAACGTTCATGAAAAGGACTAACGAAATAGGAATGTTGAAATGAATATCCAATTACAAATTACTAACGTCATTATGTATAGAGTTGCATTGTCTAAGAAATTGTGTTCTAATTCATCCTTATTGTGTTCACCGTGCTTCGAAGGACATAAAATTTTAGCATAAAGGTCTGGCATTATTCAAAAGTAGATTGACAATTGTGCATTTTATAGGTAATCATCAAATATATCAAACAAAATATTAATTGGAAAGACAATAATGAAACATTTTTTATAGTTAATATCTTTAACATGATGTAAGAAAATATATTGAGGACAAGTTAAAACTTCTACAAGGTTTAAGGTTGTGTTTTAATTTGTTTTAGGCTTCAAAACATTATTTAAACCAAAAATGGAGTTTTGCTAACAATGATCAAGACCAAGTTAATCAAACAACTTTTTGGTTACCAACTACCAACCAAAGAAAGTTACTACCATATAGCATTTGAAAAGACCGAAAACTCCAATAGCATATTGTGCCATCGTACTTCTTGGTCTAGACGTTTTATAGTCTAGGGAAACTTGGAGTGGGCTTCATGTTTGCATGAGTTTAAAAACTACCAACCAACTAGCCATCTAAGTTTTATAACATGAGCTACCTCGGATATAGAAAATGGGCGTCAACTGGTTCTTATACTTTACCATTTTGATGGGAGTGGCACATTGGTATCCGCGTCCATGTTAAAACACATATCGAACACAACGAAGACACTCCAAAAAAAAAAAACCTTAATAATCAATAATCACGTGCTCGTGTCCACATCCAACATAGCAAGGGAGTCAAGAAATAACATTACTTTACTCGTCCGTCTTCATCTATCGGAGGTGGCGTGATAAGAATCACAACAGTCTTGGGCCATCTTTTCTGCAAATAAAATAATAATAAAAATAATAATAATAATAATAAATCAATAAAAGAATATTCGCGAATCTTCTGACACAGGATGACGAACCAAAATGGGGTAGTGTTAGGTAACCTTGATAGAAGAGCACATGGCGTTGAGGTTGTGTCCGTACTCGAGGACCGGCACGTGCTGGAACCCGCCGCTCCGGTCCGGAAGCGACGCGTCGTTGGCGCCGAAGAAGACGGTGACCGCCGCCGGAGGATCGTCCTCCGCGCCGCCCAAAGCCTTGTCCAAGATCCGCAGCGCCCATCGGGTGTTGTATCCGCTGTATCCTCGCAGCACCACGTCCACCTATAGCACAGCACAGCACACAGAAGAGGAAGATGAATCTTGCTGTTGTAAAGAAGGAGAGGAAGAGGAAGAAGAAGAAGTGGTAAGGTTACCACCGTTCGGGAGAAATGGTGGGCGAGATTGGCGCCCCATCCGCCGTCTGAGAAGGACTCCTCGGTGATGGAGTCACCGAACAGGACTATATTAGGACGCATATTATTACTACTACTTGGTTGGGGATGGAAATCCTCCTCTCAGTTCAGTTATGGACCCCTCTCTCTCCCCATCTGTTTTCTTTCAACCACTCTTCCTACTGACAGCTCAAAGAGAGTGAGTGATTAGTGACAACCACATGTAACCTAATTACAGGGGCCAGCATTATTAGATTTTGAAGGGACCGAACCGAACCGAACCGTACGGAACCGAACCAAAACCGAATCTTAACTAAATGGAACCGAATAAGAGATTTAAATTTAAAAAAATTCGATTCGATCTTATTTTTAAAAACAAAAAATTATTCAGTTTAGATTTCGGCTTTTGGTTTCGGTTTCGACCAAAAAAAAAAAAGAAAAATCGATTAAGACTTGCTCAATTCTATGATTACCTTCAATTTTATACATATTTAATGATTAAAAATGATGTATATTTTAAAAATATTATTTATATAAATGTGTTTTAAAGACCAACTTGGAAAATCTAATAACTAGTTCAACTTTAAAATATAACAAACTTATGTATAAAAATTATATATTTTTAATATTATTTGACAACAATTCCAACTTTGGATCCGGTTCATTATGACCATTTTTTTATTCGATCGATGTCATCATGTCCTCAAACTTCTTGTGTCAGCCTCTTATAATTTTGTCGAGATGTTAGGACTCTGAGGAGAGATGTGTTTTCAATTTGTATTAAATTTTATACACTACAAAAATACTGTTAATTAGCGACTGATCTTACCGAAGGAAGTAAATCAGTCGCTAAGTAGCGACGGAATAGCGACTGCTGAGGAACTAATATCATATGTTAAATACAGTATTAAGTTCTGTCGCTAATCCCGTCACCAGTTCGTCACTAGCGATATACCGACAACTTAGCGGCGGATAATTCTGTCGCTGTCCACGAGTAAAAATGAAGCAGTAACCCTTTTTTACTCATTCTCAAAATTTTACCAAAGTTTATATTCCCCCCCAAACTTTCCTCCTCCCCGACGACTGCGACGACCCCTCTGCAGCTGTGCAGTGACCCCTCTGCGGCGGTGCGGTGCGGCGACCCCTATGTGGCGACTCCTCTCCAATCTCGACTGCCGGCGGTGTGGCTCCCTCGCCCCCCCCTCTACAGCCCCTGTCACCCTCATTTTTTCGTATTTCCTGTATTTCGTAATTGTACTCGTAATTTGATTTTGGCACGTATTTTATTTTCTCGACTTGTGGATTTGGTTTCTCGTAAATGGGTTTTGGACCATGGCTTGGTTTTATTTTGTGGAGTTGGTTTGGTTCATCATGAGTGGAACACCTTAGCCTATTCTCCACCTCCATCCCATCACAACCACCCTCATTAAAACCCACCAACCTTTTCTCTCTCCTCCATAACTCCATTAATTTCCTACAACTTCTTCTTCTTCCTTCTTCCACACAACTCCATCACCTATAGGCAAGTGCACATTGCCACCACATGAAAACCACTTTTTATTTGTCCATTAGCTAGATTAGGCCATGGTGATCAACATTAGTGCTTGACATTTTGTGATTTGGAGTCTCTATTGTTCTAGATCTAGGTTTTAACTATTTTCGGATTTACATGGTTTTGATCTATTTTGGTTGGATTTCTGTGGGTTTTGATGCTTCCATGTGGAAGAGAATTCAATTTTACTCAAGTTAGAGCTTTGAAAATCTAAATTTCGTCTTAATTTGATCAAGTTATGAAGTTTTGAACTTTGGAGTTCTTGGAGTCTTCTTCTCGGCCTGGAGAAGAAGACAGCAGCCTGCGCTCTTTAGCGCAGTGCTGGATTGCGCATCCCCCTTGGCCAGCGCTCTTTAGCGCAGCGCCGACTGCGCAGCTTGCCTCTTGGCAAACTGCGCTCAACCCGAGTGTGCATGGATTCTTGTGCAGTCTGCTCATGCGCAGTCTGCTCATGCGCAGTTCACTTCTGCGCAATCCATCCATGCGCAGTCCGTCCCTGCGCAATCTGACCCTGCGCCATCCATTCCTGCGCAACCTGATCTGGCGTAATCCATCTGCTGCGCAGCTCACCCCCGCGCAGTTGGTACCCTGCACAGCTCACCCCTGCGCAGTTGGCCCCTGGCGCACTTGACTCATGCGCAACCCGACCCTGGGGACCCTTGCGCAATTTGTCCAATCATGGAGATTTGGTTTTATTTTCTTTAAGCTTGACTCTTCTACAGCCCTATGTATTGATATTTTATTAGATATTTTACGCCCATTTTATTTCCTTACACCTTTTGTCATGAACTTGATTTTACTTAATATGTTTGGAATAACTATTGTACATGGCTTGGTATGACAAGGAACTAGCATAACACGACAGTGACTCGTAGTGGTGCACTCCTGACCTGACCAACCTGACTTGATAGTGGCCCGTGGCGGCGCACTCCTGACTTGACTTGACTTGATAACTTAACTTGACCTGCCTTGACACCGTGGGTGGTTCTTTCTTGCTTGCTTGTTAAATCCACTTGTCCAGTCTTGCATCATGTCTAGGATGGGACTCCTGAGTACCATGGTCAGGGGTGCCCACTAAAATGGATTAAGGCTAATAACTAGAATAATTCAGTACTCATAAGAGATTTTCCCCAGTTACAGGCAATCCTGTTATCCCGGCCGCAATCGTTTGGACTTGTAGCCTGCCGTCGAGTAGGGCATATTTTCAGCTCACCGTCGTGTGGAGCACATAATTATTGATAACTGCTTAGTGAATCCAAATCGCCTGGATAACCTGGATTAGCTGTAGGACTTGTGGCTGGAGGAACATCTCATTGCATCTTGTTAATAATTAGGCTTGTGATAACCCTAGTTAGTTAAAGTAGCAAGCCGTAATTATTGCTTGGCCGTGATTGATTGGATGGAGTCTAGTTCCGCTTGTCCTGTCTTGATCCTGTGCAAGGTTATGACATGACATGCTTCTCGTGCTTTAATCTTAATTCTATATCATGAATAATTGCATACCTTGATTTCTTATATTCACCTTGCCGATAAATGATGGGAAACCAAGTTCCGTTCAGACGAAGGGTTACAACCCCGGTCCTTGTTTGGTTTACGGATTGTAACCTGGTCATCTGAATAGTCCCATGGTTATCTCATCGTATATCATCCTGTCATGCTTTTCATATGTCCTGTCTTTTTAGTAATTCTATACAAGATTGTCTTTTATATTACCCATCATGCTTTTCTTAAATTACTGTCTTTTATTATGTAATTATATTATTGTGCTGATTGCTGGCTTTTGTTCTTATTTTGTGGCCTCCTTTGTGGCACTTGCTCTTTCTGGGGTCTGACCCAGCTGGTTTTGTATGGCCAGATACCAGAGCTGCTCCAGAGGATCTACCTGTCTTCCAGCCCGATGGCGAACACTAGATGTAACCCGGGCAACGAGTGGGTTTCCTATTTTGTTTCGCTCACTCTATTGTAAAATCATTCTTTTGAGGCGTTTAGCCGACGAGCACCTGTTAGCTCGATGCACTTTATTTACTGTCTGCCTACGGGCTGTAATCATGATTGGCAACTCGAGGTTGATCATGTATGACTTAACTCTTGCTAGTCCTTACATTTTGTACGACTAGCTTCATGATCATCTGGATATGTAATGTTTGGGATGCCTTACAATTGTATATTTAGTGATCTGATATCTTGTGATTATTATTAGTTGGTTGAGATTGAGACAATAGGATAATTTATGACCTTAAGAGACTGATGGCTTGTAGATAAACCCTCACATATCTAGACAGCCGTGACCGTATGGTGAGATGGATTCCATTTTATCATACGTAGCTGGCTATGTCTGCCCCAGCTCTCCAGTATTCTGGTTCTGGGGCGTGACATGGTTTAAGTGGTGGCCCATGCCGGTCTTGTCAATCAAGATATGTGAAGGTTTACCAGATAGATGTCTCAATCTGTACTCGCCTTTGGTCTCCACTCGTATCTTCTTATCTCTTTGGATCCCTGACTTGATAACATGCTTGCATCATTGTTCTATCCTGGTCCTTTCTTAATATCCCTGATGTCATTGCTTCAGTGGCATCATTCCTGTTGATCAGCAGGAAGGAGCTCAGCCAGCAGCCCAGCGACAGCAAGAAGATCAAGATCAGTCCTCAACAGCCGCCTCTCGAGCCATGCCTTCTAGAGAACCAGTGGCATCATTCCTTAGTTAATCTTGTTGTTCCTTCATTATCTTCATGTCTTATGATCATGGTAGATTCTAGTTGTTCTAGTGATATTGTTATTATTTCTTGTCTTATCTTCCTTAGTTTCGTGATGTGACATGAGTACATTTCTAGTTATGGATTCTTAGATGTTGTAGTTAGTATAGTGCACTTGACAGCGTTCTACCGCCGATACCGCGGCATAGGCTGGGCGTGGCCCACGTATTCGTACCCGTATATCCGGGTGCGGGTCGTGACACAGTCATAGTGTCTTACTCGATTCCCAGTCACGATAGTTCACGGACTAGTATACGTTGGATCATGACATAAAATGTTGTTCCTAGATTTCTGGGTATATTGGTACACTTCCCGTCTTGTTCCCTGTACTTGTATAGATATCGATTTCTAAGGGGACTTGCTAGCCTCTTATAGAATCACGTGCCATGATGTGTCATGTCCAGATCCATTGTACTATTCGGGGATGGGGAATTATTAGGGGCTATGTGATCCAAGCCACCCTGTCACTATTCTTGTGCTCGCGCCACTCTCCCCTCACGTAGGGTGTAGCGAGATCCCATTTACCTTGTGCTCGTTATCCAGGTTGGCCGGCATGACTTCTCGTTGAGGTCACCGCGGATTACCGGGCCAAGTGGATAGCCTGTCCTGTCACTTATCCCAAGCCGATCACATAACGCTCTAATAATTCATGGCACATTTTATATTTACTTATCTTATCATATATCCTATTATGTTCTACATTCAGTACTTTCTCACCATGCAATGATATCCAGTTACTCACATGTTCTACATGCCTTTATATTGTACCTTGATTGGAGACTAAGTTCTGCTCGGGAGAAGAGTTATAACCTTGTTTGGTTTAAGGGTTGTAACTCAGCTTCCGAACGGTTCCCAAGTCTTCATATATCTTTGTCTTGTAGTTCATTATACTGTCTCGTATAGAATTTGTCAATTCACATGGAACTGCTGTTAGTGCTTGTACTTACTCATTTTTCTGACAGGTTACCGTTGATATATATTACAGATGATTCTGAGTCGGACTGCTCAACCTATTATGGGCTCGAGCTAGATGGAGTAGTCTAGGACCGTGGCCTTATAGTAGAGCCACTAGACTTTTTACTCCCAGAGTAGTGTAGATTAGCTAGGTTTGTCTGGACTGCGATCCAGCTAGTATTATCAGACTGTAGCTTTCTATGTTATATTTTGAGACCCTGTGATGTTGTATATATCTGGGATTGTGTTAGACACTGGACTTATTTCCTTTTCATCTATCATATGTTTTCCTTCTGTGCTATCTACCTTAGTTTTATTCTGTGATTGAGACTGTATTGCTATGTCACCTCCATTCGGTGAGTATATACTGTACATGTACCTTTATATTGTTAGTCGTAGTATTTATAGACGTTATATACAGCGTTCTACCGCCGATACTACGGCGTAGGCTGGACGTACCCACGTGCTCGTGCCCCTCATAAGGGTGCGGGTCGTGACAAAGATTCCTTACATATTCTTGACACATATTATTCCCGTCCAAAAAATCCAAAGAATAACATCGATATCTACTTGCATCCATTGGTGGGCGAGTTGAAACAATTGTGGCAGTTTGACATTCAAATGTATGATATATCGATGGAGAAGAACTTTCAGATGAGAGCGATGCTGATGTGGAATATCAATAATTTTCTAGCATATGGGATGTTATCGGGGTGGAGTACTCATGGTATTATGTCTTATCCGATATGTATAAAAAAGAGTAAGGCATTCCGCCTTCAGAGCAGGAAAAGTTTTTTTATTGTCACCGTTAGTTCCTTCCTGTGTCGCATCCATGGAGAAGGAACAGAGAAGCCTTTAGAGCTGGTAAACATGAACTATCTCCTCCCCCGTTGTCACGCCCCAGAACTAGAATACTGGAGAGAGGGTGACAAACGCAACCAGCTACGTACGTTGGAGTGCTATACACTTCACAATACGATCACGGCTGTCTATATGAATGAGGGTTAATCTACAATCCATCAGTCCTTTATGGTCAAGAACAAGCCTAGTGTCTCAATCTCAAGCAAGCAAATAGATATTACAAGATGTTAGATAATTAGACATACAAAAGTAAAGTGTCCCAAACATTATATATTCAAATGATCATGAACCTAGTCAAACAAAATGCATAGACTAGCAAAAGTTAAGTCATACATGATCAACCCTATGATTTGTCAATCATGTTACAGCCCTTAGGCAGACAAAAATAAAGTTACAACACGAGCTAACACATGCTCGACGGCTAAACGTCTCAAAAGAATAAGTTACAGTAGAGTGGGAGAGCAAAATGAGAAGCCCACTCGTTGTCTCGGTTACTCCTGGTGCTCACCATCTGGCTGAAAAGCAGTTAGATCCTCAGGTATCACTCCAAAATCTGGCCATACAAAACCAGCTGGGTCAGACCCCAAAAAGAGCAAGTACAACAAGGGAGGCTATACTTATGAACTAAAACCAACATATAAAGGACTGATACGAGAACATAATTATAATACATGAATGACAAGAGTTAAATGAGCATACTTGCTTACTTCAGGAAGTATAAGAGGTGGAATATAATTCCCATGTTAATCATGAGACAATCATTCAGGCACGACCAATCAAGTCATACAGCTTGCTATATCATTAGCTAACTAGGGTTATCACAGGCCTAGTTACTAACAAGATGCAGTTGAGATATTTCTGCAGTCACAAGCCCTATAGACTATCCAGGCTATCCAGGCAAAAGTTACGAGAGTTATCAAGTTACAAGAGTTATCAAGATTTTTGGTGTACTTGAGTACTTAGGATACAAGAAGTACAACACATGATAGTGTGCTGCAAATGCGTCCTACTCGACGGCAGGCTACAAGTCCACAGGTGTGGTCGGGATAACGGGATCGCCTATAACTGGAAAATCTCTCTATATGAGCTACTCGATCAATCTAGTCATTTAGCCTAGTAAGATTCATTATGAATTCCTGACCGTGTTAACCAGAAAACCATATCCTAGACATGATGCATGATAAGACAGGTAGCTTGTACAACCACAATCGAGAAATCAACCACGGAGTCAAGACATGAGTTGCACTAACAAGATAGGAAATAGCTATCGCAACAGCAAATCAAGTTATACATGTCATGTCAGGTTTACTTGTCATATCATAAATACTTGTCAGAATAGCGTCTCGACGGGCCACTATCAAGATTATCAAGATGGGATCATATTATCATGTTCAAGTTCAAGTTACTAGCTCAAGATTATCAAGTAGTATCGTCGTAATTTAGGTAAAGTACAGAAAACATGCAAGGAAGATTAAGAACCTTTACATCATGAAATACGAAAAACTTACATAAAAATAGTTAACATCGCTAGATGATTGAAACTATCAGTCGTATATGGACTCCAACTAAAGTAAGACAGGAAGATTTTTGAAGCCAAGACAAAGATCTACAACTTTCATATTTTGAGTTTTATAATATTTTAGCTACAAAATAGCTTAAACAGGCAAAAACAGTCATTTAGAGATTAGCGTGCGTGGCGCACGACAGAGTATCGCGCACACGACAGATAATCGTCATATGACGCACAGAGCATGGGTGCACAGCGTGTGGGGTGCACGGCACGCGAAGCACGCACGCACCACTGTTCATCGTCTCGGCAGCACCAAAGATGTGGGGGACCATGAACATGAGAACGGCCATAATTTTCTCAAAATAAATCAAAATCGTGCGATTCAAAAGCCAGAATTGGGTAGAATTGAATTCCCCACAACATGGAACCATTAGTTTTTGTAAATACCAAGTTTTTAGAGATCAAAACTATGAAAACTTAAAACTTATATCTACAAAAATATAACCGTCAAAACCAAAAGTTTCAAGTTCTAAAGATACTTAGAATCATGCGAGGAAGATAATAGAACAATAAAAAAAAATAGGGATCCATCATGTTCTCCATGGAGCAAGTTATACTTGCCTTAGGTTGGTGGGAGGAGTAATGGAGAAGTAGAGGAGTTAAAGAGAAATAATGAGAGGAGAGAGAAGAAGTTAATATAAATATCAAGCCAAGTCATGTTAAACCAACCCAAACCAAGCCAAGCCAAGACAACATGTCATGTAGAACCAAGGTGAACCAAACCAAGACTAGCCAAGAATAAACTAAGACTAAACCAAGCCAAGACTAAGCAAGATAAGTCTAACTACGGGTCACCTGACAAATGTCAGAAATCCGTACACGTATACCAAAAATACGTATAACGAAAAACAGAAGTGACAACTCTATCCACCTTAAAGAATTCTGTCCTCGAAATTTAATCAAGAGGCTAGAGGTGTCAGGACAAGATATACTAACCACATGCAACCTATGTGTAGCAGTCAATCAAACAATCATTCATGCAAGCAAGGAATTCAGGACATAAGGCATAAGAAAGACATTATACCTTATGAGTCAAACATGTGTGGATATCGTGATCGGATATCATCCTTACGTTCCTAGGTTAATTCACCCAAAGAGTAATGACCCCAAGCGACACTAACTAAACTAATAGTCTTATTCTTGAGTACCTTCTCTGTAACTGCTTGTCTTCAAAAATGAGGGTAATTTTATTATTTTACAAATTATCACATATATTGTAAATATTAATTAAGAATACTATGTGAATATTTGGATTATTTAGGTTTTGTTAGTTGGGTTAGGGGCTAGTCTAGATTTTGACTTGTGTTAGTGGCCCTGTTAGCTTAGACTCTAGTCAGAACCCATAGATTAGCTAAGCATGGCCCACAAACTCATCTCATTAGGCTAGTACATTTAGACTAATCATACATGACAAGTTTAGTCATTTAGAGTTTAGAACTTTGACCAATTTGACCCCAAATTCTTACATGACTTAAGTTAACCAAAGGGGAGCTATGGGGGGCAACTTAGACTTTTCATTAGCCCCAATTAGGGCTCCATATGGCCGACCACTTGGGGAAGGAGTTTCTCCATCTTTTATTTTTTGTAGCCTTTTTTTCTTCCATTTAGTTTTCTTCCCCAACTTGAGAGCAATCCCTTTGGATTTCATCTCCTAAATCCACTCATTTGTCCTCCATTCCTCTCAATCCATCAAGGAGAAGGAGCCTACAAGAATTGTGGAGCCAAGAACAAGGAAGGGAGTCAATTTTCTAGAGGAGTTCGTGTCGGATTCGTGTTCTTTGGTTGTTCATTGGGAAACCACTCCTAATAGGTATATCTCTCTCTCTAAAACTCTCCATTTCCATACATATATTTGGTTTTGAACCCATAGAAACCCACCCCCATGTAGGGATGACCCTTAGGAATGATTTATAGGCTCATTTAAGTCCTCATTTGGAAGTTGGGATATGTTTTGTGTCACCCATGGAAGAATTCCGAGGGTAACACACCATGTGTTTGTAGAAATGCCCAATAGGCTATTTTGATTTCTAATTTCAGTTTTGAATGTGTTTGAGGGTAGTTTAGTCATGGTTAAGATGTCCCATATGGTTTTTATTTGGTTTCCTACATGTATAGGTATGTATTTTTGACCCACAAGTCATGTATATATGTAGATATATGTAAATTGGTATATATTTATATATGTGGACTGATTTATATGATATTGTATATATGATTGGGTGTGTGGTTGTGTCTTGTGTGTGAGAGTGAAAGGGGGGATTTGGTTATGCCTTGGATTGGTGGTTTGATTTGTGAGTTTGTGTGTGTGTTAGAGTGAGTGAGAAGAGAGGGGATGAGATGTGATTGTGTGATTGTGTGAGTGTATGGTTGTGTGCTAGTGTAATTGGGTGTAGAGAGTTGAGTGTGAGAGTGAAGACTTTTGTATGTGTTTGTGTTGTGTGTGTTTGTGGAAGAGCGGAGAAGTGTTGATGAGAGTGGTTGAGTGTGTGTTTAGGAGGGAAGAGTGTGTTGCAGGGCAGCTATGGCAGCAGTTGCAGCAGCAGTTATGGAGCAGCAACATGCAGCAGCTGCAGCAACAACTGCAGCAGCTATGGCAGCAGCAGCAAGCAGCAATTGTAGCAGTAGCCCCCATTTGCCCCCCCCTTTGTCCCATTGTTTGAGTGTGTGATTGAGTGGTTTAGAGTTAGATGGTTTGTTAGTTTGTATGTGTTAGAGATATTAGTTAGGATATCTAGATATCTTAGAAACTATATATGTTAGAGTGAGTTAGTTAGATATCCTAAGTAGTTAGTATCCTAAGTTAGTTATAAGTTGGTATCTTATACATGTTAGTATGCTAGAAAAGGGTAAGTAAGTGTCTAGAATAGAGATTAGATATCTTAGAAGTTAGTGTCTAGAGATAGTTGTTATCTTGAGATACTTATAGTAGTATCTTAGGATTACCTTAGAATTTACCTTATCTTAAGGTAATGGTTTTACCTACAAGGTAAGGGGGATTTACCTACTAGGTAAGGGGGTTTACCTAGATACTAAGGTTTAGAGGTTAAGGTATTTGTTAACTAATAGCTTAGGGTAGCTAGTTAGCTACTAGATATCTAAGTATGGGTATTGAATATTAAGGTATTAGTTACCTAGACTAAGGTATTGGTATTGGGATACCAATAGGGATAAGGTATATGGTATCTTGGTAGGTAGTAGATATTGGGTATATAGTTTAGGGTAATGTACTTCTCTAGTTATCTAAGGTAGGATATTACCTAAGATAGTCTGGTCATATCCTATATATATATGTACTTGCATAGGGTAAATATCTAATAAGAGGGTAAGGTTGAGTATATGGATACTAGATATAGGTATCTTGATAGGTAATGATTAGGACTAGGATACTTAGACTAAATTTGACCTTGTTTGACCGAGATTGACTATTTTGACTGAAAGCCAACTGTAAGTCAATATCTGACCTAGATTGGACTAGGAGTTGACCAGAGTTGACCAGTTGACCAAAAGTCAATTGTAGGTCAACTATTGACCCAATTAGACCTAGATTAGATTAGGAGTTGACCAGAGTTGACCAGTTGACTAAAAGTCAACTGTAGGTCAACCCTTGACCTAGTATGACCTAGATTGACTTAGTATGACTTGGTTTGACTTAGTATAACCTAATTTGACTTAGTTTGACTTAGTGTGACTTAGTTTGACTGAGTTTGACCTAGATTGCATAGCATATACTAGAAAATTATGCCTAACACAGTTAAACCCTATTTAACTCATATATATCTCATCTTTAGGTCTGTGACTTCACTCTGAGCCTCGATTCACTGTTGACTTTTTTATCGGATCTCAAGCGAGTACATTCTCTGATAATATTTCTGTTTTATGATATCGTCTATATTTCTTGTATTTAGTGTAGATATCCTTGTTCTCTTGATATATTGTTCACACAAATTGGTATTTGTCTGGATCCCGTCATGAGATGTTATTCTTTGTATTCTTTGGTATATCTTATGCAAGTCTTGTCCTTGTTCCTTGTGCATTGTATAGATACGATTCCTGTGAAGGCTCGTGACCTTCTCAGAGAATCTGTGTCATAACGTGTCATGGTTGGATCCACTATACTAGTCGAAGATGGAGACTAGTAGTATAGATATGTGATCATACCCTTTCCATGCATAATATTGTTATTCCCGTGAGTGTTAATCATACACCGCACGTATGATTAACCAGGTCATAAATTCTCGTGCAAGTTCCTAAGCCGATCACATGTTGAAACTAGTTCTAACTCAGATAGATAGTAGTTTCTTGATCCCTGTACATAATATACACTGATCTTTTGCTCTTACATTCATTTACAGTCTTGATATGCCTTATCATATTCATGTACATATCACTTTACCTTGTATATTCTATCTATTTACTGTTACATATTCTTTATCGTCTAACTAGAACTGTTATTGGAGACTGTGCTCGTTCCATCCTGACTGGATATGTTGACAAAATTTTATATATGATGGCGAAGACGAGTGTCCTATCTACTATGGTCCTCATGACGTAGTGGGTGTAGACCGGGAGACCCTAGTCCAGCAGGGGTTAGTTACAACCGATGAGGCACTAGTGGTAGCTCAGCTAGATTAGACTTGTACTGGACTTTGTCTCCAGATAACACCTTGGCATGTTATTATTTTAGAATTTGTAATTGAGATTGTTGACACTGAGACTCTGGACTTGTATTATTTCTGTGTTAGATTTTCTGGATATTTTTATATCTTGTTGTCTTTATCTTTCGATATCATTTATCCTTCTTAGAATATTGTGATTGAGTATATCATATTGTCATTGCTTGTCCTCCGTTCGGAGTTGACCATCTTGACAGGTTTTGATATTATAATTGTTGTTAGATAGTAGACCTAGACAACATTCTAAGCCGTTTCTGCGACATAGGCTGGAACGCTGTCACGCATTCGTACCCCTACTCCGGGTGTGGGTCGTGACACGTTTTTAGTGGTGGCCCATACAGGTCAAAAGTCGCAATTAGTGCGATGTCGTAGTGGTGCTCGACTTAGAGTGCTGCTGCGAGCCTGCTAGAGGTTTAGAAGATATAGGCTATATGCTAAGGATACTCAATCACAATTAGGATTACTTGAGAGATTCCAGGAACGATCCCTGAGAATTTCACTATAAATCTTATCTCGGAGTCTGTTTTCACTTGTCTCCGTCCATTCTTCCTTGTTCGTTGTTGAAATTCATTCTTGAAGTTTGTTGTTGACTTTGACTAGTATTAGATGAGTTTTACGGACTAGGTTAAGGTATATTCTGATGACATATTTGATGATGACAGTATGAAGGTAGATGTCTACTTTGGTTATGGAGTCTAGAGTTTATCGCATCCATATACTAAGCTGGCGTGGCGAAGAGATAGAGCCCGGTTTTGGATGTACTTACATTAGTTATGAAATTTAGAGTTATCGCATGTCATACTAGTTGGCGTGGTGAGAATTCTAGATAATATAATTACAGAAGTATATACCTCAGTCATGGACTTTATCGTTTATAGTAGCTATGTTTACTAGCGTGGTGAGGGTTCTGGGTAACATGACTACGGATAGACATGAATGATTATCAAATTGTATCTTAAATTGGTTCTTAACATATCATCTCTGTCATTCCATTTCGGTGATAATAGAATTTATTTCCATCACCTATTTAGCTTAGGATGAAGATGCCCTTAGTCCCTCTAGCCCAGTTCCTTATAGGGTTTCATTCTATTAGTCCTGAAGTTCCTTAATGGTGTAGTGGCTTGGTAGCTTGCAGATAGGTTTGTGTCTTGAGTATTACTGTTGGTTGTTAGAAGTAAAGTGATGGAACTGGGGATTCCCAGGACCATTCCTTTGGTGTGCGTATTGATCGATAGAAAGTTAAACAGATCTAATATGTGTTCTAACCCTTCATAGGCGGAAACTAGGGTTCACGAATTATACCTGCGGCGGAAAGGAGACAAGTAATTCCTAGCAATCTCGAACGGACGACCCCAAGATCTTCTGCACGTATTCCTTCCTCGAGTTGGACGTCGTGTGGGCGACGATGTCCCAACCTTTTCTTCTCCTTGGCAGCCCTCTCTTTCTCTCCTTACGTGAATCACGAATTTAGAAAAAGTTTCAGATTTCTAATCGGTAAAATGGCGGCCAGAGAATAGAGGATATATATAGGCTACGGCAGGGACCATGAGGAGAAATTAGGGTTAGGCCTCATAACGGATCTGGATATCCCGTGTTTAGCCCGAACACACAATCCAGGCCCATTAACAATAGCTCGGTCCACTAATGAGCTATTGTTGCACTACCTCCCTAATCCTAAATTATGTTTGTGGGCTCCTTTTATTATATGCTCGTTTGGCTCTCCATGTTAAGATATCGTATGTCCGTCGATCAAATTAAGTTACTGACAACTATATTGATTCGACATCTTTTATCCTGAAGTAGTACCGTTCAACTTTATTTGTCATGTCGGATATAATCCACCTGCAGGGTTTACATGACAATCCTTATGAGCTCCTTAAGGGGACATCATCAACCCGATGTATCGGAACATGTATTCTATTTATAATCAGCAGCTCATCATACATACAATGTTATTACCTAATTCATAGAGGTTGTTGATCCATAATGAATCTCACTCTTTTATGAGTCAAAATAATGCACACTGCATATACATGTCCGTTATTATATCCGGGTTAAGAGCACAAGCATCCATAATAACAGAGGTATTTGTTCTCTTATGTAGTCAGTACAAAGAGAACAACCTCAAGTAGTCCTGTTCAATACACACAAAGTGTACTAGTGTAAACCTATAGTCAAGATAGACTAATACCAGATTATACTACAACCTTTCCAATAGATTGTCTAAGTCCATCTAGGTTGTGAACTATTTATATACTCCATAGGGAACTGATAATATGCTTTTCTGTGTGACACCACACACCATATTATCTACAATATAGAATATCAGATATTTGCATTAACACTTGCAACAAATACAATATGCAAACATTTGCCCATATGATTATCATTCAAAATTTAAAGAAATAAGGTTACTAAAAAAGTAATACTTTTAGTATATAACCCTAACAATCTCCCACTTATACTCAAAGTATTACTTTTCAGTATACTGTTATAAATCTTCCACTTATACTTAAAGCCATGCTGCTACACATCTGACTCACATTCCCTCAACATGACTATCAAAAGCCTTAGCTGGTAAGCTCTTTGTAAAGGGATCAGCTAGGTTGTCGGCTGATGTTATCTTGATCACAACAACTTTTTCTTTCTTTACGAAATCTCGTATCAGGTGGTACTTGCGCTTAATGTGTTTGCCAGTCTTATGGGCTCGTGGTTCCTTCGAGTTTGCAACTGCACCACTATTATCACAATAAAGTGTAATAGACTTAGGCAAACTAGGTACCACATCCAAGTCCAACAAAAAGTTTCTGAGCCAAACCGCTTCTTTGGCTGCCTCAGAGGCTGCCACATACTCGGCTTCCATGGTGGAATCAGCAATACATTTTTGCTTAATACTCCTCCACACAATGGCTCCACCTCCCAAAGTAAACACATAACCTGAGGTAGATTTCCTGAAATCCCTATCTGACTGAAAATCTGAGTCTGTATACCCTAAAGGAACTAAACTATCTGCCTGGTAAACTAGCATATACTCTTTAGTCCTTTTCAGGTACATCAAAATATGCTTTACGGCAGTCCAGGGCTCTTGTCCTGGGTTAGACTGATATCTGCTGACCATTCCTACGACAAAGCAGATGTCTGGTCTCGTACATAGTATTGCATACATTAAGCTTTCTACTGCTGAAGCATAAGAAACTGCCTTCATATTCTCTATCTCTTTAGGTGTCCTTGGACACTGCTCCTTTGATAGAGCAATTCTATGTCTAAAAGGTAAGAAACCTTTCTTAGAATTTTGCATACTAAAACGAGTTAGTACAGTATCGATATAGGAAGCTTGGGATAAGCCCAACATCCTTTTCTTGCGATCTCGTAGAACTTTGATCCCAAGGATGTGACCTACTTCTCCCAAGTCCTTTATATCAAACTGTTTGGATAACCATACCCTTACATCAGATAACACCTTCACATTGTTTCCAATGAGCAAGATATCATCCACATAAAGTACTAGGAACACCACCACGTTTCCGTCACACTTTCTGTATACACATGATTCATCCTGACATTGATCAAATCCATAGGATTTTATCACCTGATCAAAACATATGTTCCAAGATCTGGAAGCTTGCTTAAGTCCATAAATGGACTTCTTAAGCTTACAAACAAGATGCTCCTGGCCCTTTTCAATGAACCCGTCTGGTTGCTTCATATAGATGTCTTCCTCAAGACTTCCATTAAGGAAAGCTGTCTTGACATCCATTTGCCAAATCTCATAATCGAGATGAGCTGCAATAGATAAAAGAATTCGGATAGACTTAAGCATGGCTACAGGAGAAAAGGTTTCCTCATAATCGATACCCTCTCTTTGAGTAAAACCTTTTGCTACAAGCCGAGCTTTAAAGGTTTCAACCTTACCGTCTGATCCACTTTTTCTCTTATAGACCCACTTGCATCCAATGGCTTTTACACCAACGGGTGGTTCTATAAGCTCCCAGACCTGATTAGAATCCATAGATTCTATTTCAGATATAATTGCTTTTTGCCAAGACTCTGCATCTTTATCTTGGAGTGCTTCATTGTAGGTACAGCGATCATAATCTTGTTCCTCAGGGACGAAGTCTGACGACTCTTCCAAGAACATATATCTATCAGGTTGTATCATAACCCTCCCACTACGACGAGACACTATCGGTTGTGGTGTAACATTTGTGAGACATTGTGCAGTTATTTATGGTTCATCCTCTTGTACTGTTGGTACTGAAGTACTTGGTGTCTCACGTCTCAGTTCTTATAGAACAACTCTACTTGTGGGTTTATGGTTCATCACATAGTCTTCCTCTAAGAATCGGGCATTGGTGCTAACAATGACCTTCTGATCCTTAGGACTATAAAATAAACCTCCTTTCGTTCCTCTTGGATAGCCTACAAACAAGCATACTTCTGTACGGGATTCCAACTTATCTGCTTTCCCATTCAGCACATGTGCTGGACTACCCCAAATGCGAACATATTTCAGACTAGGCTTACGCCCAATCCACAGCTCTGTGGGAGTAAGAGGTACTGACTTAGAAGGAACCAAGTTCAAAATATAAGCTGCAGTTTCTAAGGCATATCCCCAAAACAAATCTGGTAAATCAGAATAACTCATCATTGATCTAACCATCTCCATAAGAGTTATATTCCTTCTTTCGGCTACACTATTCTGCTGGGGCGTTCCAGGTGCAGTCAATTGGGATGCCATCCCAGCATCTGATAAATAATCCCTAAACTCTCCAAAGAGGTACTCGCCACCACGATCTGATCGTAATGACTTGATATATTTTCTATGACGTTTCTCCGTTTCAGCCTTGTACTCTTTGAATTTCTCAAAGCACTCAGACTTACGGCACATCAAATAAATGTATCCATATCTTGAATAATCGTCAATAAATGTGACAAAATATTCAAATCCACCTCTAGTTTGGATAGTCATGGGTCCACACAAATCAGAATGAAACAATTCCAACACATCTTTGGCCCTATACCCCTTTGCCGTAAAAGGCCTTTTGGTCATTTTACCTTCCAAGCAGGATTTACAGACTGGTAGTGCCTCCACTTCCAATGAACTCAAAGGTCCATCATCAACCAGTCTTTGAATCCTTCTTAGGTTAATATGCCCCAATCGTAAGTGCCAAAGATATGTTTGGTTCATACAAGAAGGTTCTTTTCTCTTATTTAAGTTAGATGACATATTATTCATTTCCATAAGTTACATTGTGGGCGAAATAGGATTAATGACATACAAATTATCAACCAATGCACCAGAATAGATAAAATGTTTATTCTTTCTAATAACAATATTGTTATTAAAATAAACTGAATATCCATCTTTAACTAACATAGAAACAGAAACTAAATTCCTTCTAAGTGAAGGTGCATAAAGACAATCTCTCAATATCAAAGACTTATTTCTACCAAAAGATAAAGTAACATCTCCTAATACAACGACCGATACTTTTGTAGCATCACCAATGAACAAGCATATCTCTCCATCACTGAGCCGTCTGGTTTCCAGGAACCTCTGCAATGTATTGCAGACATGATTAGTGGCTCCTGTATCTACACACCAGGTGCCGGTAGATAATACCGCTAAACATGTTTCAACTACTAATAAATGAGATACACCTTCTTTGTTCCCTTGTTTGAGAAGTGGACAATCAGTCTTCCAATGTCCTGACCCTTTGCACTTGAAACATTTGCCTTTCGGCTTTTTCACCGCGCCTTGAGGTCCCATGCCCTTCTTTGCTGAGTTTGTCTGTTTCTGAATGTTATTCTTCTTCTTTCCGCCTTTTGGCTTAGAAGTAGAAGCCTTTTCAGAAACAAAAACATGACCACTCTGCCTAAAGAGAGATTCAGCATCCTGTAGCTCTTTTGCAAGTTCTGCCAAACTATACAACCTTTTGTTCATGTTGTAATTAAGGCAGAAGTTGTCAAAACTTTTAGGCAGAGTCCCGAGAATAATATCGACCTGGGATTCCCCATCGATTTTAGCTCCAAGGATCTCCATCTCATTCAGATGACCCATCATCTTGAGAACATGATCCCTTACTAGTGTACCCTCAGCCATTTTTGTATTCATCAAATATTTCATAGCAAACTGCCTAGCTGCTCTACTTTGATGTCCGAAGAGTTCCTTGAGGTTATACATCATGTCATAAGCAGTGACCATGGCCTGATACTGATATTGCAGTACATTTGACATAGATGCCAGAATGTAACATCGCGCCATCTCATCTACCTTTTTCTACTTCTTATAAGCCTCTTTGACCTCTTCATCAGAGTTAGCATCAGGCTTAGGTGGGCATTCCTCAACAAGTACATATTTGTACTCCTCAGCAGTCAGAACAATATCCAAATTATGTTTCCAGTCAATATAATTAGGTCTAGTAACTTTGTTTTCTTTAAGAATCACCATAAGTGGACTGAAAGAACCCATTTTTGAAATCCTGAGAATCACATAAATAAAATTATGTAGGGCAAATTTTTTTTTTTGAATTAACTAAATATTGATTCCCTCAAAACAATAATAAGAAATTCACCAACACCTTGAATACCATAAATTTAGCATGCCACGATAGTGTGGACGTATACAAATTCAACTTTGTTCAAGTAGGTTTTTCTTATTAATTTTACTATCATGTCAACATAACTTTATGACAAATAAAATTAATATGCTGGTCTTGCTCTGGTCATACAAATAATAGCAGTGACTCTGATGGGGAGGATACCATTATTTGTATCTAAGTGTATACCATTACTTAATACTAAGTCCATTACCTTGTAATGAGTTCCTTCAGATGGAGAAGTTGTCACTCCCCGATCCGGGAAATCGCTCGTCCTCGCTAGATTTTACCCAAATCATCGTCCTCGCTGGGGCGTGATGCCGCACGTGCCTGGAGTTGCGCTCGTACAAGGCAAGATAACGGTTCACATAGTATTCATCTCAAAGTCGATAACATAAGCAGCGGAAGGAAACATAGAATACAATAAGAATCTCTCTTTTATTCATAATGAACTGAAGGTTACAAGGCTCTGAATAGCCCAACATATATGCCAATTGGCTACAATACTCATGATCTCTCTAGCTCACAAAGAATTATATTGTTCCATACATTATGCCTCTTTATAGCCACCAAGTAGTCTTCGGCTGAACATCTCCATGTCGCAAGTCCGAACGCCTATGCGGTAGCTCCTCTTGAACGCCAAGGACTCCATGCCTCGGCACGTCCAAGCCAAGCTCCGCCCCGAACCAATCATAACCCGAACCTGCACACAAACTAGTGGGGGATTAGTTCTTTCGTCCTCGCTTCGCACTGATCAAGACCCGCTCGCACCCAAACCAAACACTTAATCATTTAGTGAGCATGCATCATTATTGGTGATCTTTCTACTTAGCCTTAGGATCAGTTTCATAGCAATACTTAAACATAACACATTATCATAAATGTGTCCCATGCCGTGTTCCTGCAGCAGATACAGTTAGCCATAATATGAACGTAAACATAGTGTTCGTGCTCATCTCCGTCCCATATTGCCTAGCCTGCCATGGTTAGAACTTACATAAGCAATCATACGATTCGTGCAACCGACTAATCATAAACATAAACATATGCATAATGGGTGACAGGCCCTGCGCCTGCACCCAGCTCTCTTCTCAGTCCACCGGCCCTATCTATATGAAGGTCACGGTGTTTCGTACCGTAATAGACTTAGCATCTCTTATGTGTAAGCCTACAATCGCTTCGATACGAGTTGCTAGCCCAGTATCCGAAGGATCCCAAACTTACGAATATCATAGCTTATCACAGCACTGGACGGTCACAATCCGTCCGAATGTTGTGCACCATAAATATCACACATAATTCCCTCCTAGGCCGAACGGTTCCGGCGCCCCGGCGTAACCGTTCGAGGGAAGCCGTACCCGTACATGGGCAATCCGAGTCCATTGACCATGCAATACGTGCCATAGCAAACACACATAACATTCCAACCAAATCCTCCGTTTCATAAACATAGTCTCGATCCATAAACGGTTTCCCGTGCCATAAACATATTCGCGTCTCATAAATATAATCCACCATCCATATGGGGAGCTCCGTCGACGTTATGCCCCAACACATCCATATTGATGCACGACGCCAAACGGCTTAGTCATCTCGTTTTCATATTCAGTGCGTACCATTCGTAAGTTGTTCATATAGCCTAACTCCAAAGTTACTTAGTCTTTTCGTACATAAGTGCACGAGGGCACGCTCAGCACCATAATCAATGTTCTACGCCTAGTGTTCAATGTTCTCGGAGCCGTACACACGATGCACATCTCAATATCGTCTTTTAATGTTCTACCATCATTTCCCTACCGTGACTCGTACACTTGATGTACGTCGCTTCAATTGTTCGATTGTTCAATGTTCTACCTTAGTGTTCAACGCATATTTAGACACTTACTCGTCGAGTCACGCTTGCTAACTCGATAACATATTATGCATACAATGTATCTCTTATTAGACATGAAGGAATAGGGAGAGAGAGTCAAGAACCTGCCCACCTTAAGCCGATATGCCTTATCGTTTCGCCGATTGAAGCGGCTCGCTTCCATAATTCGATCGCATAGCTAACTCCCGGACTTAGCCATTCCTTTGAACTACTCGGTTGATTTGGCCTATCGTGCCCATGCCACAATCCGTTGCAAGGCCACGATTTGGTTTTGCGGACACTTTATTGCATAAGGCAAAATGCCGACCTCTTATCGTCCAGCGTAAAAGCATAGCCTGCACACCAGATCAACTAAAGTCAGCACTTGCTCAAACGGGACTTATACTTTTGTATCGATTCGATTCATAGATTCCAACCGACTCAAAGCTTACCTTTGGCCAACGTAACTCTTGCATCGATTCGCATCGATACCTCATCGGGTCAACGCAACTCTTCGAGTCAACGACTCATCATAATGCACCGAGCGGAGCGGGGCATTACATAATATACCACTCAAAACAAGGTTCGTCCTCGAACCGAAACTAACACTTAATCCAAGTGCCTCGTATAGATCGTTTCACGATCTTGTGCTACTATCGTTGGAATCATACAACTTAGTTTGGATCATACACATATTTTAGGCATCCCACCAATATATGTATTTCAGCCAAGCTCAGTTGTAGGATATCCGGACAACTAACAAGTTCAACTTAATCCTCAAGCACCATTCAGTCCGTACTCGACTTAGTCATATCTTAGCACCTATTCCCAAAAATACTTCTCGTACGCATCATTCCATAACATGCGATCATCTTCCAACATCTTGCGCATAACTTAACTCGAAACTATTAGTTCGATTTCATAAGTTTCTCGCCGGTCACCTAACACTCGCATTGCGTCGAGTCATTGCGCATCCGATCACAATAATTCTCCGCAACACCTATTTGCCCAACCGTTTTCTATCTTTCACATAACAGTGGCCTTATCGACATGGACTAATTCAACATGTCACAAATTCCTTTGTCTACAATCCGTACTAAGTCTCGCACACAACGATCCCAATACAATCCACGTTCCCGAACTGCCTACGTATCGCATCTGGGGTACCCCCGCTAGGTAACTTATCTAGACATCATGCTTAATCACTCCTGACACAAGAGGTCCACTTGAGTCTATGATGCTCAAAGGCAATAATCTTTTCGACCCAAGGTCTCTTACGATATACTCGTCTCTGATTCTCGACCGAGTACAAATCCGTTTACTCAATTCTCGAATCAATCCCGACTAGTTCATTTCGTAACATAGATGGCGCGCTCAACACACATAGCCTAACCGTTACTCAAATCGATCTACGACACAACTCTTAGGGTCATTCTATTATTCGTCGCCCTCGTGCATTGCAAAATTCTTGCAATCGCCTTACCGCGTCACTACGCTAAGCACGTTCCTCAACATCCATTTGATCCTACATAACTTTTTTTGACCATATCGATTCTAGTACTCGCCAACTTTCGAGACATGATACTCACTCGCTTAGACTTATCCTCAACATGCACTACCTCATTCCTTATCCTTCTTATGCGACTTTTTTAGGGTCATCCTATGGGACTTCAACATTCATTTGATTTGGTAGTCAAGTCTTCTAGGGTCATCTGCCCCGAAACTATGCTCGATAATTGAAGATCATCAATGAGGGACAGTTACAATGAACCATGCTATATCCTATCGCGGAGCCAAATCAATTTCCGACATTTCTTATGCGACTTCATCCAATCCGACATATCAATCCACAATTTATCAGTCCCCGCACAACTGATGCGCCGTTGCTACTCGTATGACTCATGCACTTGCGCGCCGTTACTACTCGAATCACTTATGTATTACCGTCGACTATCTTGCTAATCGTACGACATCTACTCGCCTCAGGTTTGAGTTTACCTATCCGTAATCACAGTCCGACACATTCCATACTCCTCGAAACCATCCTCGAACAACTTTTGCATCAAACCACAAGTCCATATCAAATTTGCCACGCCTTGCAAGTTTGATCATCCCCGCTGGATGAATCACCATACCAGTGCTCACGCAGAATGATCGTTCTAATTTGACGTGACGCATGTGCGATGCTGGAGTTGCACTCACATAAGACAAGAATGTCAACATAATGGTTATCTACGAATCAATCCAGACACTTTCGATTTCATCCGAGTAACATCCGTCCACTCTTAAATTTTTCGAAGCACTCCTACTATTATTATCTCAATTGCCACAACTTAACTTGCATCTTATTCATCCAACAACAATGCTCAACGTAATTTTCGTTCATTCGATCAGAGTATCCCCGAGTTATTGTATATCGTCTTTGATACGCCTCAATACCATCGTCGACATGCATAACTTGAACATCTTCCTTTCTCATAAGCTCAAACCCGTTGCAATCATTGCCATTATTCGAACTCGAACACGAATCAAGTCTCGCACTTATCAAGATTCATTCCGTTATAACTATCATAATCGTGACACAATTTCCAATTCACATATTCATTCCCATATCCCTAACTCGCACTTCTAAATCGTGCTACCGACTCATCGTGCTAACCCAAATCCGTTCGCACAATTTTACCGTACCTGCTCAACACGTTCCGAACAAGCTTCCGTACTAACTCAACATAGATTCGACCGGTTCGACCACTTCCTCAACGTATATTTCTTTGTTATGCTCAGCCTATCGTTCGACTCATACTTAACGAACTCTCGTCTGATGTATCCTCCGTAGGTATGACTCCGCACATACTCATTCAACTTAATTCATCGAAGCATACTAGCATCGACTTCTCTCAAGTCATTCCCACTCAAGTCTCGGTACTACTCCGTCCGTTGCGGACAAACCTATCGTAACAACATAATCGTCTCGACGTGACCTATCACAAGTCACCAACCGGCTTAACAAAGCTATCGCTAAGTGGTATTCCATATACCACTCAGAAATCGAGCCTATCGTTATCGATACAATGTCTCACTGCGTCGATCACACAATTGGTATTGCATATACCACTCAAAATCGAATCATTACTCGACTTTACACTCCGCATAGATCCTACGCCTATCTTTCGATCAACTATTCCGTATGGCGATCCTTTCGATCCCAGCTCCAGCGTTTGCTTACTCGAGTTGGCACAACAACTAAACCAACATACACCATCGTTCACTTAAGTTGACATACATTCGATCTAGCCGTACCATGGCGATCATATCGATCACACCCGCAATATTCGCCTATTCAAGCTCAACGCGACATACGGCCAACATAAACGTTCGCCTACTCAACTCGACTCCGCGACCAACTCGATTCGTTACTATCGCATCCGCGATCTTTCAGAATCTCGCTCGTTGCAACTCGTGCAACAACTCATTCTCGATACTCAAGCTCTTTACTCAATCTCGTGCAACATATCGCTATCCATCCGCATAGCCCTACAACAGGCATCATACCATATCGACTTGTTGCACCGATGCAACAAACGATTCACTACTTGCTGTACTTCGTGCAACCAACAACACATAACCATTCTCATAGCTACATAACACGCATTGCCTCACATATCGACCCATTGCACTTCGTGCAACCAACAACACATATCTTCTCGCACCCCGTGCGACCGATAACACATAACTCCTCGCACTTCGTGCGACCGACAACATATATATTATTGCACTTCATGCAACCAACATCACCATATTCGTTGCACTTTGTGCGACCAGCATTCACAACTTTCTTGCACTTCGAAAAACCGTAATCTCATAACCCGTTGCACTTCATGCAATCAACACTCTTCGATGGCACCCGGAGATCACGTAATAGTCACGACATACTTGTGGCAAACGTACTCACTTAATATAGACTTATTGTATGGAACATCCAATGTAGCGTCGAGCAGATCCATGAGCCATGCGGTTGCGGAAACAACTTAGAGTCAACTGAATTCGATAGCGAAGCAACTGAGGGTCAAAGAGATTCATGCACGGTCCAGAGGATGGAACCGCTCTGATACCAACTTGTCACACCCCGATCCGGGAAATCGCTCGTCCTCGCTAGATTTTACCTAAATCATCGTCCTCGCTGGGGCGTGATGCTGCACGAGCCTGGAGTTCCACTCGTGCAAGGCAAGATAACGGTTCACATAGTGTTCATCTCAAAGTCGATAACATAAGCAGCGGAAGGAAATATAGAATACAATAAGAATCTCTCTTTTATTCATAATGAACTGAAGGTTACAAGGCTCTGAATAGCCCAACATATATGCCAATTGGCTACAACGCTCATGATCTCTCTAGCTCACAAAGGATTACATTGTTCCATACATTATGCCTCTTTATAGCCACCAAGTAGTCTTCGGCTGAACATCTCCATGTCGCAAGTCCGAACGCCTATGCGGTAGCTCCTCTTGAACGCCAAGGACTCCATGCCTCGGTACGTCCAAGCCAAGCTCCGCCCCGAACCAATCATAACCCGAACCTGTACACAAACTAGTGGAGGATTAGTGCTTTTGTCCTCGCTTCGCACTGATAAAGACCCGCTCGCACCCAAACCAAACACTTAATCATTTAGTGAGCATGCATCATTATTGGTGATCTTTCTACTTAGCCTTAGGATCAGTTTCATAGCAATACTTAAACATAACACATTATCATAAATGTGTCCCATGCCGTGTTCCTGCAGCAGATACAGTTAGCCATAATATGAATATAAACATAGTGTTCGTGCTCATCTTCGTCCCATATTGCCTAGCCTGCCATGGTTAGAACTTACATAAGCAATCATACGATTCGTGCAACCGACCAATCATAAACATAAACATATACATAATGGGTGACAGGCCCTGCGCCTGTACCCAGCTCTCTTCTCAGCCCACCGGCCCTATCTATATGAAGGTCACGGTGTTTCGCACCGTAATAGACTTAGCATCTCTTATGTGTAAGCCTACAATCGCTTCGATACGGGTTGCTAGCCCAGTATCCGAAGGATCCCAAACTTACGAATATCATAGCTTATCACAGCACTGGATGGTCGCAATCCGTCCGAATGTTGTGCACCATAAATACCACACATAATTCCTTCCTAGGCCGAACGATCTCGGCGCCCCGGCGTAACCGTTCGAGGAAAGCCGTACCCGTGCACGGGCAATCCGAGTCCATTGACCATACAATACGCGCCATAGCAAACACACATAACATTCCAACCAAATCCTCCGTTTCATAAACATAGTCTCGATCCATAAACGGTTTCCCGTGCCTTAAACGGTTTCCCGTGCCATAAACATATTCGCGTCTCATAAACACAATCCACCATCCATATAGGGAGCTCCGTCGACGTTATGCCCCAACACATCCATATTGATGCACGATGTCCAACGGCTTAGTCATCTTGTTTTCATATTCAGCGCGTACCATTCGTAAGTTGTTCACATAGCCTAACTCCGAAGTTACTTAGTCTTTTCGTACATAAGTGCACGAGGGCACGCTCAGCACCATAATCAATGTTCTACGCCTAGTGTTCAATGTTCTCAGAGCCGTGCACACGATGCACATCTCAATATCGTCTTTCAATGTTCTACCATCATTGCCCTACCGTGACTCGTACACTTGATGCGCGTCGCTTCAATTGTTCGATTGTTCAATGTTCTACCTTAGTGTTCAACGCATATTTAGACACTTACTCGTCGAGTCACGCTTGCTAACTCGATAACATATTACGCATACAATGATATCTCTTATTAGACGTGAAGGAATAGGGAGAGAGAGTCAAGAACCCGCCCACCTTAAGCTGATACGCCTTGTCGTTTCGCCGATTGAAGCGGCTCGCTTCCATAACTCGATCGCATAGCTAACTCCCGGACTTATCCATTCCTTTGAACTACTCGGTTGATTTGGCCTATCGTGCCCATGCCACAATCCGTTGCAAGGCCACGATTTGGTTTTGCGGACACTTTATTACATAAGGCAAAATGCCGACCTCTTATCGTCAAGCGTAAAAGCATAGCCTGCACACCAGATCAACTAAAGTCAGCACTTGCTCAAACGGAACTTATACTTTTGCATCGATTCGATTCATAGATTCCAACCGACTCAAAGCTTACCTTTGGCCAACGTAACTCTTGCATCGATTCGCATCGATATCTCATCGGGTCAACGCAACTCTTCGAGTCAACGACTCATCATAATGCACCGAGCGGAGCGGGGCATTACAGAAGTGAAGGTAACTTTCTACAATTATTCCTAAGGAAGTTTGTACTGGTGATCCATAATTATACTCATCCGATATGGAGGAAAGCACTATAGCCAACACGCAAGTATAATTACATCATCTACAAACCAGTAATAGAGACCATAGGATTTATACTAAATAAAAATCCTCTTCCACTTAGTTATTTAACAATGAGAGTTTTTTTACAAGTTGATATTATGTCCATGTTGTCCATTATTAATGTAGGCTTTGTTTTTCAAAAAAAACAACCACACAATAATAAACATGCATAATCAGAAAAAGCAAAATGACAAAAATAAGAGAAAATATCCAACTATTATGGTCATCTTTGCTGCTCCGTCCTCAACTATTCGAATCCAAAATCTGGCGCTACGCAGATCTATTCGGGGTTCGACCTGCCCGGTCAGGTTGCGGGGTTCGGGGCAGCGCCCCATTTTTTTTTAAGGTTTTGGCTGTCGATTCCTTCATCGAAAATCATCTGTCTGCCTCTAGACTGCTTAAAACCAGCATCTCGTCCGACGTCAGAAACAGCCACCACCGCCATCACGATTGATCAAAAATAATTAAAATTACATCAATCCTATGCCTCCCGAAAGAGTTCACACATAATCTAGATTGCAAAATTAAAATAATAAGCACGATCAACCCTCGTGATTTTAATTACGTCCACAGCAACAACAACATCACGACATATCCGTAGTTTAAACAATATAATCAAAAACATGCATTGGACCATAATAGTTGGATCTAAGATGCCTGCAAAACCGAGTTAGAACAGATCTACATCTACCGACTATTACACAGCACAGGTTTTATTGGACAATATGGACGTATCAATCAATACGTAGATCTAAAGTAGCTCTGATACCAATTGATGGAACTGGAGATTCCCAGGACCATTCCTTTGGTGTGCGTATTGATCGATAGAAAGTTAAACAGATCTAATACGTGTTCTAACCCTTCATAGGCGAAAACTAGGGTTCACGAATTATACCTGTGGCGGAAAGGAGACAAGTAATTCCTAGCAATCTCGAGAGGATGACCCCAAGATCTTCTGTACGTATTCCTTCCTCGAGTTGGACGTCGTGTGGGTGACGATCTCCCAACCTTTTCTTCTCCTTGGCAGCCCTCTCTTTCTCTCCTTACGTGAATCATGAATTTAGAGAAAGTTTCAGATTTCTAATCGGTAAAATGGTGGCCAGAGAATAGAGGATATATATAGGCTACGGCAGGGACCATGTGGAGAAATTAGGGTTAGGCCTCCTAACGGATCTGGATATCCCGTGTTCAGCCCGAACACACAATCCAGGCCCATTAACAATAGCTCGGTCCACTAATGAGCTATTGTTGCAGTACCTCTACAATCCCAAATTATGTTTGTGGGCTCCTTTTATTATATGCTCGTTTGGCTCCCCATGTTAAGATATCGTATGTCCGTCGATCAAATTAAGTTACTGACAACTATATTGATTCGACATCTTTTATTCTTAAGTAGTACCGCTCAACTTTATTTGTCATGTCGAGATAATCCACCTGCAGGGTTTATATGACAATCCTTATGAGCTCCTTAAGGGGACATCATCAACGCGATGTATCGGGACATGGATTCTATTTATAATCAACAACTCATCATACATACAATGTTATTACCCAATTCATAGAGGTTGTTGATCCATAATGATCTCACTCTTTTATGAGTCAAAATAATGCACACTGCATATACATGTCCGTTATTATATCCGGATTAAGAGCACAAGCATCCATAATAACAGAGGTGTTTGTTCTCTTATGTAGTCAGTACAAAGAGAACAACCTCAAGTGGTCCTGTTCAATACACACAAAGTGTACTAGTGTAAACCTATAGTCAAGATAGACTAATACCATATTACACTACAACCTTTCTAATAGATTGTCTAAGTCCATCTAGGTTGTGAACTATTTATATACTCCATAGGGAACTGATAATATGATCTTCTGTGTGACACCACACACCATATTATCTACAATATAGAATATCAGACATTTGCATTAACACTTGCAACAAATACAATATGCAAACATTTGCCCATATGATTCTCATTCAAAATTTAAGGAAATAATGTTACTAAAAAAGTGATGCTTTTGGTATATAACCCTAACATATAGCTTGTGGGTTTGTGAGTGGTTCATGGTTGAGCATGTAAAATATAGGCCAGATCCTTGAAGTACCTTAGTAAGACTGTATCCCTTGAGTGTCAAGCATAGGAGCTGGTGCTATGTGATAGATAGTATCAGAAATTCAGGAAGGTATCCTACAAATAGTAACTTAGAAGTCTTAATATAGCGTACTTAGTGGTACATACCAGTAAGTTAAGAATGAGTCAAGGATAACCCTAGGTCTTAAGTATTTTAGTTAGATTGATGTAAGAGAATAACTGGAGTGAGTATCAGGGGTATGTAAGGAGTTTAGCTAGGCCACTAGTGGCACCGCATCACGCCCCGCACCAACAATGGGATATACCACGTCGGGGTAGGGTTTTGCGATGGCGGCCGAGGAGGCCAATGCTGTAGGTGATGGACTAGAAGGTTAGGTCTTTTTCTATCCTTTTTCCTATTTCATTCTATCCATTGATTGCTTGATTGATTTCTTAGTACCTTTAGCGTGCATATGTGATGTTCATGCTAGATTAATAGAAAATCCCAATGGAGACTGCAACAACATGACATTGTAGAGGCTAAAATCATGCATGTTTGTTTCCATTTCATAAAATTGCATGTTTTATAACCTTGGATAGAATTTTGTAGACTTTAATTGATGGGGGTTTGACCTAGAGAAGAGTACAATCATTTCAAATTTCGAGGACAAAATTTTTCTAAGGGGGATAGGATTGTAACTGCCTGTTTTCAAAAATAAGGATAATTTTGTCATTTTACAAATTGTTATATATATTGTAAATATTAAATAAGAATATTGTGTGAATATTTGGATTATTTGAGTTTTGTTAGTCAGGTTAGGGGTTGGTCTAGATTTTGACTTGTGTTAGTGGCCCGGTTAGCTTAGACTCGAGTTAGAACCCATAGATTAGCTAGGCATAGCCCACAAACTCATCTCATTAGGCTAGTGCATTTTGACTAATCCTACATGACAAGTTTAGTCATTTAGAGTTTAGAACTTTGACCAATTTGACCCCAAATCCTTACATGACTTAAGTTAACCAAAACGGAGCTAAGGGAGGCAACTTAGACTTTTGACTAGACCTAATTAGGGCTCCATATGGCCGACCACTTGGGGAAGGAGTTTCTCCATCTTTCATTTCCTTTGTAGCCTCTTTTTCTTCCATTTAGTGTTCTTCCCCGACTTGAGAGCAATCCTTTTGGATTTTATCTCCAAATCCACTCATTTTTTCTCTATTCCTCTCAATCCATCAAGAAGAAGGAGCCTATAAGGATTATGGAGCCAAGAGTAAGGAGGAGAGTCCATTTGCTAGAGGAGTTCGGGTCGGATTCGTGTTCTTTGGTGGTTAATTGGGAAACCACTCCCAATAGGTATCCCTCTCTCTAAAACTCTCCATTTCTGTGCATATAGTTGGTTTTGAACCCATAGGAACCCACCCCCATGTAGGGATGACCCTTAGGAATGATTTAGAGGCTCATTTGAGTCCTCATTTGGAAGTTGGGATAGGTTTTGTTTCACCCATAGAAGAATTTCGAGGGTGACACACCAAGTGTTTATAGAAATGCCCAATAGGCTATTTTGATCTATAATTTCAGTTTTGAATGTGTTTAAGGATAGTTTAGTCATGGTTAAGATGTCCCATATAGTTTTTATTTGGTTTCCTATATGTATATTTTTAACCCACAAGTCATGTATATATGTAGATATATGTAAATTGCTATATATTTATGTATGTGGACTGATTTATATGATATTGTATATATGATTGGGTGTGTGGTTGTGTCTTGTGTGTGAGAGTGAGAGGAGGGATTTGGTTATGACTTGGATTGATGGTTTGATTTGTTAGTTTGTATGTGTGTTAAAGTGAGTGAGAAGAGAGGGGATGAGATGTGATTGTGTGAGTGTATGGTTGTGTGCTAGTGTAATTGGGTGTAGAGAGTTGAGTGTGAGAGTGAGGGATTTTGTATGTGTTTGTGTTGTGTGTGTTTGTGGAAAAAGGGAGAAGTATTGATGAGAGTGTGGTTGAGTGTGTGTTTAGGAGGGGAGAGAGTGTGCTGCAGGGCAGCTATAGCAGTAGTTACCGTAACATTATCAGCAGCAACACCATCAGTTATGGTAGTAGCTACAGCAGCAACTGCAGCAGCTATGGCAGCAGCAGCAAGCAGTAATTGCAGCAGCTGCAGCCCCCTTTTGCCCTCCCTTTGTCCCATTGTTTGAGTGTATGAGTGAGTGGTTTAGAGTTAGAAGTTAGATGGTTAGTTAGTTTCTATATGTTAGAGATATTAGTTAGGATATCTAGATATCTTAGAAACTATATATGTTAGAGTTAGATAGTTAGATATCCTAAGTAGTTAGTATCCTAAGTTAGTTATAAGTTGGTATCTTGTATATGTTAGTATATTAGGAAAGGGTAATTAAGTGTCTTGAATAGAGATTAGATATCTTAGAAGTTATTGTCTAGAGATAGTTGGTATTTTGAGATACTTATACTAGTATCTTAGGATTACCTTAGAATTTACCTTATCTTAAGGGGGATTTACCTACTAGGTAAGGGGTTTACCTAGATACTATGGTTTAGAGGTTAAGGTATTGGTTAACTAATAGCTTAGGGTAGCTTGTTAGCTACTAGATATCTAAGTATGGGTATTGGATATTAAGGTATTACTTACCTAGACTAAGGTATTGGTATTGGGATACCAATAGGGATAAGGTATATGGTATCTTGGTACGTAGTAGATGTTGGGCATATAGTTTAGGGTAATGTACTTCTCTAGCTATCTAAGGTAAGATATTACTTAAGATAGTTTAGTCATATCCTATATATATGTACTTGTATAGGGTAAATATCTAATAAGAGGGTAAGGTTGAGTATATGGACACTAGATGTAGATATCTTGGTAGGTAATGACTAGGAATATGATACTTAGACTAAATTTGACCTTGTTTGACCGAGGTTGACTATTTTGACTGAAAGCCAACTGTAAGTTAACATTTGACCTAGATTAGATTAGGAGTTGACCAGTTAACCAAAAGTCAACTGTAGGCCAACCATTGATCCAGTTAGACCTAGATTGGATTAGGAGTTGACCAGTTGACTTATAGGTCAACCCTTGACCTAGTATGACCTATATTGACTTAGTATGACTTGGTTTGACTTAGTGTGACTTAGTTTGACTGAGTTTGACCTAGGTTGCATAGTATGCACTAAAAAATCATGTCTAACACTGTTAAACCCTATTTAACTCATGTATATCTCATCTTTAGGTCTTTGACTTCACTCCGAGCCTCGATTCACTATTGACATTTTTCACCGGATCTCAAGCGAGTACATTATCTGATAATATTTCTGTTTTATGATATCGTCTATGTTTCTTGTATTTTGTGTAGATATCCTTGTTTTTTTGACACATTGTTCACACGGATTAGAATTTGTCTGGATCCCATCATGATATGTTATTCCTTATATTCCTTGGTATATCTTGTGCAAGCCTTGTCCTTGTTCCTTGTGCATTGTATAGACACGATTCCTGTGAAGGCTCGCGACCTTCTTAGAGAATCCGTGTCATAACGTGTCATGGTTGGATCCACTATACTAGTCGGAGGCGGGGAGTAGTAGTGTTGATATGTGATCATACCCTTCCCGTACATGATATTGTTGTTCCCGTGAGTGTTAATCATACACCGCACGTATGATTAACCAGGCCATAAATTCTCGTACAAGTTTCTAAGCTGATCACATGTTGAAACTAGTGCTAACTCACATATATAGTAGTTTCTTGATCCATGTACACGATATACTCTGTTCTCTTGCTCTTACATTCATTTACAGTCATAATATGCCTTATCATGTTCATGTATGTATCACTTTACCTTGTATATTCTCTCTATTTACTGCTACATATTCTTTATCATCTAACTAGAACCGTTATTAGAGATTGTGCTCGTTCCATCCTGACTGGATATGTTGACAAAATTTTACAGATAACGGCGATGACGAGTATCCTACCTACTATGGTCCTCATGACGTAGTGGGTATAGACGGGGAGACCCTAGTCCAGCAGGGGTTAGTTCCAGACGATGAGGCACTAATGGTAGCTCAGCTAGATTAGACTTGTACTGGAATTTGTCTCTAGATAACACCATGGCATGTTATTATTTTAGAATTTGTAATTGAGATTGTTGACTGTGAGACTCTGAACTTGTATTATTTCTGTGTTAGATTTTCTGGATATTTTCATATCTTGTTGTCTTTATCTTTCGATATCATTTATCCTTCTTAGAATATTGTGATTGAGTATATCATATAGTCATTGCTTATCCTCCGTTTGGAGTTGACTATCTCGACAGGTTTTGATATTATAATTGTTGTTAGATAGTAGACCTAGACTGCATTTTAGCCGTTTCTGCAGCGTCAGTTGGGACGCTGTCACACACTCGTGCCCCTACTCCGGGTACGGGTCATGACATTCTCTTTTCGGTCCAATATGGATACGGGCCTTTCCTTATATGAAAGGTTGGCACCAACCACCAATTTTGAATGATCAAGGATATGGTTCGGATCCAGGATATACCGTCGCAATTGGGATACATGGAATATGTTATGCACTTCATGTAACAACAAAAAAATAACGAGATGATAGGAAACATCATCTACTCACTCGAGAATCAAACGACCTTATAAACCTAGGACTAAGCTTTCCCTATACGCCATATCGAATGACGCCAAGGGTAGGCGAGATCCTAAGGAATACGTGGTCGCCGATAGAAAACTTAAGAGGATGCCGATGAGAACCGGCCCAATGGCGCTGATGATCTTGTGCAACTCGAAGATGATCTCTAACTTGTCTGGCTACCTCGATAGTCCGAGTAAGCAATTCTGGATCAAGCATCTGCCTCTCATCGACATCGTCCCAGGCTAAAGGTGATCTGTACTTCCTGCCATACAGTGCCTAAAATGGTGCCATCTGGATACTAGCCTAAACTGTTTTTGTAGGAGAACTCTACTAGTTGTAAGTGATCTTCCCACGAACCATCGAAGTCAAGTGTACAGGATCGTAACATATCTTCAAGAGTTTGAATCGTGCGCTCCGACTGACCATCTGTCTACGGATGATAGGTTGAACTAAACTTGAGACGAGTTCCCAAACTCTCTTGAAGACTCCGCCAAAAGTGCGATATAAATCTCGAATCTCTGTCGGATACGATACTGACTGACACTCCATGAAATTTGACTATCTGTCTGAGGTATATCTCTGCTAGCTGATCCGTCGACTGACTAATTCTGAAAGAAAAAAAATGAGCTACTTTTGTGAGTCTGTCTACTATAACCCATATAGCATCTCTTCCAACTGGTGATTTAGGTAACCTAGTCACAACAGCCATAGTAATGTGCTCATATTTCCATTATAGGATCGGTAAAGATTGAAGAAGTCCAACTGATGATGTTCAGCCTTAACTTGCTGGCAAACTAAACAACGAGAGACAAACCGGGCTATCTTCCTCTTTATGCCATTCTACCAGAAATGCTAACGAATATTACGATACATCTTTGTGCTACCAGGATGAATTGAATACTGTGAGCTGTGAGTCTCTGGCATGATCTCTTGTCTGACGTCACCACTAGGTACACAAAGACGCCTTCCATGTCAAAATGTGTCGTCTTCATGAATGTATAACTCTGCTCTTCTTTTCGCTTCACATTTTGTCCTAATTCGCTGAAGCTTGGAATCCGCTGATTGAGCTATCTTAATTCTCTCAACTATGCTGGACTGAACTAGTATATTGGCCATCAATGCCATGTTGGTAGCGAAAACTATATATATCTATATTCCCATCTTATGAAGATCCCTAATAACTCGGTTTGTACTGTTAGAAAATAAGCTCCTGCTCTTCTACTTAACGCATCTGCAACTACGTTGGCCTTTCCAGGATGATACTACAGGTTTATGTCATAATTCACTAGTAACTCTAGCCATCTTCTCTGATGCATGTTAAGATCCTTCTGGGTAAACACATACTTGAGACACTTGTGGTCGGTGAATTTTTTTTACCCGATCTCCATACAAGTAATGCCTTCAAAGCTTGAGTGCAAAAACCACCACGGCTAATTCCAAATCATGTGCTGGATAATTCTTCTTGTTATCATGAAGCTGACGTAACACATAAGCTAGTAACTTGCCATGTTGCATTAGGACACATCCTAATCCTCTGTCTAAAGTGTCACAATAAACTGAAAATCCTCCAGTCTTATTTGGAAGCATGAGAATGAGTGTCGTTATCAATCCTTACGTCAACTTCTCGAATGAACTCTGACATTTTGTTATTCAAGTAAACTACACATCATTGCGTGTCAATTGCTTCATGGATGCTAAAATTTAAGCAAATCCTAATACAAATCGTCGGTAATAGCCCGCCAATTCTAGAAAACTGTGAACTTCTGCGACGGTGCTAGGTAATGGCCATCTCTATAGCCACTATCTTATGGGAATTCACTTCCACTCTACCTCTGGTGATGATGTGACCTAAGTACGAAATGCGATAAAACCAAAATTCGTACTTGCAAAACTTTGCGTACAACTAGTGCTCCTTGAGAATCTGAAGGACTACTCGGAGATGCCGCTCATGCTCTACTTTACTCTTGCTATAAACTAAGATGTCATCTATAAACACCATCACAAACTGATCCAAAAAAGGCATGAATATACGATTCATGAGATCCATAAATACTGCTGCGCATTGGTCGCTTCGAATGGCATAACGAGATACTTCCAATGTCCATATCTTGATCTGAATGCCGTCTTAGGGATGTCTTGCTCTCTGACTCTGATCTGATGGTACCCCGATCGCAAGTCAATCTTTGAGAAACTGTTGCCCCAATGAGTTGATCAAATAAATCATCTATCCTATGCAAGGGATATCTCTTCTTGATTGTTACAAAATTCATGGTATGATAATCAACACATAATCTTAACGTACCATCCTTCTTCTTCACAAGAAGCATCGGGGCTCCATAAGGTGATCCACTAGCATGAATAAATCCTTTGGTTCTAAGTTCTTTAATCAACTTGTACATGATCTCCAATTCTGATGGTGTCATTCTGTAGGCTCTTTCTGATACCAGTAACGTCCCTGGAATCAAATCAATAGTGAACTTTATCTCCCTTTCTGGCGGCATACCTGAAAGCTCTTCAGAAAATACGCCAGAAAATTATTTTACTACTCTGGAAAACTGAATTGTTTCTGCTATTGCCATCCGTAAGATTGGTGGAGAATGTTCTACTTTGCCTATGGAAAATAAAAATTCTTCTTTGTCGAGAACACCAAAATTAATCCCGCCAACATAGCAATCTATTCTTGCATTCTGATCCTTCTACCAATCCATTCCTAGGACCACATCATAGTCGGCCATTGAAAATTCTATCAATCTAGCAGAAAACTCTCTACCGCTAACTACAATTTGACACAAGAAATAGACTCTATCTACTCCCACAAGACTGTTACTAGTAAGGATATCGAGTCTTACTGATAATAACTCGGGATCCAATCTTATTCGTGTTACGAACCATGTAGACGTAAATAAATACGATATACCCGAATCAAATAATACTGTTGCTGGAAAGGAGTTGACGAGAATGGTACCTGCCACCACCTTACCTGATACCAATTCTTATGCTACTGTCAAAGCCATAGCTTGACCCCGTCCTTTTGGTGCTGGTCCCCTCTGCTGGTGACCTCTTTGTATGTTCTGAATCTGAGCTTGGGCCTGAGTATACTGTTGTGGCCTTTGCTGCTGGAATACTTGAGCCTGAGGTGGCAACGATCTTGGAGGCTGGTACTGTTGTTGCTGTACTGGTGCTAGTGTCCTAACTGATGGACTAATTAGGGTTGATTAAAATAAACTAGTTCTATTCGGGCAGGAACCGATTCTGTGGTCTGGTGCCCTTCAAGCTAAGCCCTGTGCTCTAGGACACACTAAAGTGACGTGCCTCGGCTTCCCATAATGAAAGCAACCTATTGCAGAAGACTACTTCTGTTTCTATTGTTGAGGGTACATCGAAGTTGAGTACTGGACCGACGAAACTAGTGTCGCCCTCCTAGGAGCTCCAATAGTCAATGCCCTAGTTGCCAGGGCTGGTGCTAATGAATGGAATAATTGTCCATGTGACATCTTCCGTCCTCTGGATCGATCTACTATCCTCTCAAAATTATATTCGTGCCTTCTTGCTACTTGCAAAACGATATCATATGTTTGGTGTTCAAACTGCTTTATTGCTAGAATGATCTTTAGGTGGAGTCCTTGTTGGAATCGTTGTACTCGGTCCAAATGTTCGTCACCAAGGTGGGAGAAAACTGACTAAGTCTTAAAAACTCGATCGCATATCTATCGACCGTCCTTTCCATCTGCTTGAAGATTGTTGAACCTTGTTTGTAGATCATAGCTAGCTACTGCATCAAAGTACTTCGTCTGGAATCTTTTGCTGAATATCGCCCACATGATAGGTGTCACCAAACTAACTGCTTGTATCGCCCACCAGCTGCGAGCTAAGTCCAACAATTATAGTCGTACAACGGCCACCTTCTTTTTAGCAGGAATCCTAGATGCCTCCAGAATAATCTCTATATTTTGAAGCCAAGCATCAGCAGTAATAACATCTTCACTGGCGTCAAAAAAATAATTAGGGTTCAGGCGCTTGAAGTTGTTGGTTGCATTGTTCCCTTGATAAACAACTCTTCCTATATCTAATTGTACTGTCTACTGTAGAGTATCACCTTAACGATCTTGTGATACAAGCAAGTCCCGGATGAGTCCTATCAGGGTTCTATTTTTAGGCTCTGCAGACTGGAATGGCTGTACTGGTGGCTCTTGTTCCCCGGAAGGCATGACTCGGGATGTTGTCCATGAGTGCTGGATTTGGTCCCCAAGTTGCTACTAGATTACAGGAGGCGCTCTGCCCGATTGATCGAAAGGACCAGGAACAATGCCATTGAAGAAATTGACATGGGAAACAATAAGAGAGGACCAAGATAGATCAAGGATAAGAGCATATTATCAGGTCAAGAATCAGGAAGAATATAAAGCACGAGTAGAGATCAAGGGCGAATTCTGATTGAGACATCTATTCAGTTAAACTGTCACGACCCACACCCGCTTTTCGGGATACGAATGTGTGTCCAAGCCAGCCTACGCCGCAGTGTCAGCAGTAGAACGCTATCTAGCCACAATGCTCTAAATCACATAAATAATAACTTTATTTCTCATTTACAAAACTTACTAATTTATAAGTTTCACAAGCTTTACATTTAAAGAAAGTAAAATATTCTTACAAATATTGAGAATGTCTATAACACATCTATTTAACTAATCTCTAGGTTTGGCCTGCAAGTATACCCGTGTCTCCCTAATGCTAAGAGTAGACGCGGCTAACCTGAAAATATTTATTTCTAGTCAGGAATAGAACGAGTACAATTCATTGAGTGCAGTTCCAATATATGATAACGACTATAAAACAGAGGTTAGCCATAAAATATATGATGAGAGAATGTACTATAACATGGTAATACAATGAACTCAAGACAAAAAAATATATAGAACATATAAAGGGTGAAACGAGGAACATAGCTATCTAATTGTGTTGAAGTACTCCTTTCGATGTGTGATCGGCATGAGCACTACACCGTACGGTCTATAATGTCTAAATAGCAATAAAAATAAAGCAATGTCTATGAGGTCGATATTGCATGAAATAAAATACAGTCTACAAGGTCTACATTGCATGAAATAAAATACGGTCTATGGTCAGATCACACATCTACTTGGTACTTCCCCTTTTCGATACGATAGGTAAGAAATATGACAAGATATGAAAGAAAGATAAAATATGGTATCCGTGTAACGAGCGTGTCGAGAATCAAATATTAAATGACTAATAATGAAATATAGTAATTAACAATATTGAAAACAAACAATAGATATACTCGCCTGGGGGTTCCTTAGTTGGTGAATCAAGCCATCTCGTTGGGTCCAGAATATTCTGGCTGGCTAGAGTCGATGTGAAGGATTTCGGAATTTGCAAGAAGATAGGAATATTATTAGTTACGATCAAGGAATTATAATTGAAGAATTTATGTAAATATATATTTATAGTTTTAAAAGTAGATTTTATTAGTCAAAATATTTATTGATAAATATTTAGATCGAAAACCATTTTTGAAACTCTATTAGAAATATGCTTAAAGACCATAAGCTATTTATTATATATCTCAATTTAGTATACCACAACAATAATTTTAAGATAAATAGAAATTTTATTGTACTGTGGGCTTAAGGCCCAAAATATTTATTCCAATACTTATATATAAAATTTCTATTAATAATATCGGCCGAGTCCAATTAATAAACTCGAAATGCCAAAGCGCCCATAGAAAAATACTTATAACCTATTTAGAAATTATTATTGTATACTTAAAACTTATTAGAAATATTTTAACATATCAAGCCCAAAATAGGGGTTTCTAAATATATTATGTGGCCTCAGCCTAAGGCCAAGACCCATATATTAACCCATTAACATATATTTCAACCCAAAACAAAGTATACAAAACCAGGCCCTTTTATTAGTAAGGCTCAACTATATAAATCCCAAAGCCCATAATCCCTACACCTGTTCTTAACAAACTAAGAAATACAACTAAGAAATAAACTAAATAAAACCCAAATAACTAAAGAGAAAGAGGTTAGAGAGAGTGAGTAATAGAGAGAGGGGAACACAGAGGGGCTCGAGAGAGAATGGGAAAGGAGCTCACCGGAGCGATCTCTAGCACGACGGCCGTTGGGGTCTACGAGGCGCGACCCTAGTTAATGGGGCAAATGGTTCGCGGCCGCGGTCCCGCTGCCGTGGAGCGGTCGGCGGCGGTGACCAAGGAGGTGTAGGGAAGAAGAACTCGATGACTACGCGGAGAGGGCTAATTTTTGACAGGAAGGCGCACGGAAGCTGGTGAGCTCATCGGGGCGGTAGCACGAACGCGGTACGAGCGACGGAGAGGAGCTTCGAGACAGAGAAAGGGCCAATTGACCTCCCAGTTCTAGGGCACGACTCCAGTCGGGGATCTGGTGCTGGGTTCTGACTTCGGAGCGCGACGGAGATCGACATCGCCACGGGGAGGTGGTCGAGATGCACCAGGTGTCAGGAAGGCGTCGACAATTATGAGATGAGGGGCTGGGCTGACCCGGTCAGCGGCAGTAGAACAGTCGAGTCGGGGAAAGCTCGATTGTGTTTGTCCGCCGGAAAGAGACGCGAAGACCGGCTTCGACGAGGCGTATAGGTGGTGGGTAGTCACGGTGGTGATAGTGACGCAGCATCGACGGTAGGTCACCGTGGATGGTCGGACAAGGGAGGTAGGCTTCTTGATTGTGTTTGTAGTTTGGAGCGACATAGTATTTTTTGTGTGCCCTGAGTGTATCGAACACTGATGATTTGTATACTGTAATATTGTAAGATATAATATAACAGATATGGTAGACACAAACACGACGATACGGTGAGGATGGTGGTGGCAACATGATTTACTGAAGGGAAGTCGGGTTGCTAGTGATCTGTGTTGGTGGGAAAAAGAGATTATGGTGGTGGTGGCGATGATAGTAGGGAGGTCGGGTAAGGGCTCTCGGTGGTGATGATATTGTCGGTCACAGAGAGGAGGCATAGCAGTGGTCGGAAGCACTAGCTGGCTTTGGGGACGGCGATGTGGTGTCGTACGGTGGTTCGAGGTATAGAGGAGGAGGCTGGTGGTTGAGGGGCAATTTTGGTGAATGGTTTGGAGAAGAAAATGAGTTGACAGGAGGAGGAGATGGAAAGAGATCGACTGACCTCTCCTTCCTCTTATATACTCATACTATAGATAGATGCAAATGCTAGGGAGATTAGAAGTGATATTTGGATTTGTTCCTTTCATGGATTTGAATACGAGTTCAAATATATAGCAGATGAAGGTGATCATTGAAAGAGATTTAAATTAAAATAGAAATATAAACTGAAGCCCACACCCCTTATAAAATCGATTATTTATAAACCTTTCTTTTCTTCTTAACCAATATTAATATTTACATATTGACATTTTAAGCATTTAAAACCACTTTAAAATACTAAAATTGGTTCAAGGGTTTATAATAATCTAATCACAATCTATTAGAGATTGCAATAGTAACGTTTAAAGTGATATTCAATATTATCCATAATTAAAGTTATATACATTCAAATCTAGGTAACCCGTATTTTGACTTGTCTTTCTTAGCCTTGATTTGGTTTAATCTTGACTTGGTTTAATTTGGTTTTGTACAACTTGGCTTGGCTTTGCTTGGCTTGGTTTGGGTTGGTTTTAGATGAGAAGAGTTTTGTATAAAAACCAACTCTCTCTCCCCTCTATTTTTTATTTACTTTTCATCATCTTCTACATTTACACCTCCTCCAACCCTAGGCAAGTACATCTTGCCAAATCTTGAACATTATTATTTTTGCCATTTTGTTTGTTCTATTCTCTTCCTTGCATGATTCTAAGCCTCTTTAGAACTTGAAATTTTCAGTTTTGATGGTTACATTTTTGTTGATCTAAGTTTGTAACTTTTTCTTTTTTTTGTTTTGATCACTTAAACTTTGTTATTTTCGAAAACTAATGATTCCATGTTGTAGGAAATTCAATTCTACCTAATTTTGGCTTTTCAACTACTTGATTTCGATGTATTTTGAGTTAGTTATGCCATTTTCGTGTTCATGGATTCCCCACACCTTTTGGTGCTGTCGGGACGATGAACAGTGTCGTGAGCAGCATTTTTGCCGTGTATCGTGCTTGCGCCGTGGGCATTTTTGCCTGCACCGTGCGCCCGCGCGCCGTACTTGCGCGCACCTTGCGCTGTTGGTATTTTTGCCCGCGCACGCGTGATTTTTTGTCGCACGCCCGCGCACATCTTGTGCCCTGGGTATTTTTGCCCGTGCGCGCTGCGCAAATTGCGCACCGCACGCCCGCACAATTTTCTGTCGTATGCCTGCGCGCCGTGCTTGCGCACCTTGCGTCGTGGGCATTTTTGCCCGTGCGCGATGCGCAACTTGCGCGCCTCGCGCCCGCACAACTTTTCGTCGTGCGCCCGTGCGCCGTGCTTGCGCGCACCTTGCGTCGTTGGCAATTTTTCCCGTGCACGCAGTATGCAATCCACTCATCGTGCATGCGCGCACCTTGTGCCGAGGGCATTTTCTCCCGCGCACAGTGCGTCCGTGCGCAGTTTACCTTGAATGTCTGTTTTTGCTTGTTTTAGCTGTTTTGTAGCTAGAATCTTAAAAAACTCAAAACATGAAAGTTGTAGATCTTTGACTTGGCTTCAAGAATCTTCTTGTTTTACCTTAATTGGAGTTTATATGCAACTGATAATTTCAATTACAGTTTTTGATCTTCTTTGTATGTTTTCTATATTTGACCTAATTTGTGACGACCCGACTTGATAACTTGTTAATATCGAACTTAACTTGAACATGACAACATGATCTCATCTTGATGATCTTGTATAGTTAGATAATGATTGTACACCCTATATACACTTGACACTAGTATATGTTCAATTATTATTCTATGTCTTGTACTTATTTTTATTTATTCATTTTCACATGCCATGATATGTCTTTTCTTTCGATTCTTTCTTATATGCTATGATATAGTTGCCATGCCTTCCCGGATTTATTGTACTTTGCAGTCTATGCTATGTCTAGAATTTCTTTGTTGTGGTCCGTCGTGCCGTACTCTTGTTACATGTCTTCTTTGCTTACTGGATAGTGGCCGTCGTGGCGCACTCTTCTTTGCTTATTAGATAGTGACCCATTGTGGTACACTCTTGTACATGTCTTTTCTTGCTTACATGATAGTGGCCTGTCATGGCGTACTCCCTATTTTCTCTATAGTGGCTCGTCGTAACGCACTCCTAGCTTCCAGCTTATTATATTTTCTTTTTGTGGCTTGTTATAGTGCATTTTTTTGTATTGTCCAGTCTTGCATATCATGTCTTGAATGGATTCTACGGAATGCCATACCCAGAATCCAACAAAAAAATGTTAAGGACTAAACAACTAGCTTAATTACCTAGATGCATTGGGAGGGGAGAATTTTTTGGTTGCCTACAAGCCCTTTGTTCCGGTCCCAACCTGAATAGATTTGGAGCTATCTGTCATGATGAGCACACTTCCAGCGCACCGTCGAGTGTTGCACTTTTTATATGTTTTAGGGTACATTTGTCAGGTAACCCATATTTTGACTTATCTTTCTTAGCCTTGATTTGGTTTAATCTTGACTTGGTTTAATTTGGTTTTGTTCAACTTGGCTTGGCTTTGCTTGGCTTGGTTTGGATTGGTTTTAGATGAGAAAAGTTTTGTATAAAAACCAACTCTCTCTCCCCTCTATTTTTCATTTACTTTTCATCATCTTCTACATTTACACCTCCTCCAACCCTAGGCAAGTACATCTTGCCAAATCTTGAACATTATTATTTTTGCCATTTTGTTTGTTCTATTCTCTTCCTTGCATGATTCTAAGTCTCTTTAGAACTTGAAATTTTCAGTTTTGATGGTTACATTTTTGTTGATCTAAGTTTGTAACTTTTCCTTTTTTTTGGTTTTGATCTCCTAAACTTTGTTATTTTCGAAAACTAATGATTCCATGTTGTAGGAAATTCAATTCTACCTAATTTTGGCTTTTCAACTACTTGATTTCGATTTATTTTGAGTTAGTTATGCCATTTTCGTGTTCATGGATTCCCCACACCTTTTGGTGCTGTCGGAACGATGAACAGTGCCGTGAGCAGCATTTTTGCCGCGCACCGTGCTTGCGCCGTGGGCATTTTTGCCTGCACCGTGCGCCCGCGTGCCGTGCTTATTATGACTCTAGTGGAGTAGAATCAATTATAGTAATTGGTTCTAAATGATTAGAAGGACTCAAATGATGAATTTTGAATAGAAAAATAAGAAAGAAATAGATATTAGTTTATTGAGAATACGATAATAAGAAATATGATATCAAGTGCAGCTCTTGCGGATCATGAAAATAATAGTCATATGCCAAAAAGATATAGCCTCTATGTATTCGGAAATCGTATGCATATCTGAAATCTTTTCACCGAGAATCTATGTCTCGCCAGTGTACATCTGGCTGTAGTAAACCTTCGATTTCATGACTCAAATACATATGGCATCGAATACTCTATCAACTCTATCCAATATTGACATAAAGGTAACTAAAATCAAAATAGGACAACAAGGACATAGTTTTAATAATATACGACAACCCACGCATACCTGAAATTATTTCAACTTAAGGATCATGTCTCGCCAGTGCGCTGTTGGCTACAATGAACTCACAGTCTCCATAAATCAAATAAATGGCGACAGTGCGCTACTATCTTGCCATTATAAGTCATCGAAAACTATTCCAACTATATCTATAAAATTTCAAAGGAGCTTTTATAATTTCAACAAGTTGATCATGCTAGAAATATAAGTATTTGTTGTTTAAGTATCAATTCTTGAAAAAAATAAAATGATTAAAAAATATGTAAATATCTGTTCTTGAAAATTAGTTTTGAAAATCAGGTGATGGACTAGAAAAAATGATCGAAGACAAGAGAAATATAAAATTTTAATTTATATTTCTCTAATATTCAAAGATCGATGGGAACATATATATATATATATATATATATATATTAAAATATATATATATATATATATATATATATATATATATATATATATATATATATATATATATATATAATATATATATATATATATCTTGAATTTTAACAAAACTAACTCAGAATAGATATATTGATAATTGGATCATGTTAGGCTCAAACTCAATGGATGAAAATAAAATACTGATAAAATAATTACCTATGGCCAATGGGAATTAATTAAGCAATAAGAATTTTATGGTAGGCTGATGAGGTTTAAAGGGGAGAAAGTAAATTATGCAAATGGTCAATATTGGGAATTGAATCATAGGAAGTCCTAGTTTACCAATTGAACAGTCTACTCACTTGGATCCTACCTTCCTACCCAATAGCGTATCCTACTTTTCCTTAAGTTATCTAATATGGTTTGGAATTCAATAAGTTCTACCTAAAGCACATGACCCGTGTAGCAAACTTAACTATCCAACAGTCAAATTAATTAGGGACTCCTAATCCTAGTCATTCTCCAAAAATCAAATTACTCCTAATTGTGAATGAGCATTTCCTAGTAGCAGGCTCGCGATAGTACGACTAACCTATGTACTATCACAAGTTCACAATCTTTTGCAAAAATTGACCTGCATGGGCCACCACAAAAATTTGTCACGACCCGCACCCACTTTTTGGGATACGAGTGCGTGTCCAAGCCAGCCTATGCCATAGTGTCGGCAGTAGAACGCTGTCTAGACATAATGCACTAAATCACATAAATAATAACTTTATTGCTCATTCACAAAACTAACTAATTTATAAGTTTCACAAGCTTTACATTTAAAGAAAGTACAATGTTCTTACAAATATTGAGAATGTCTATAACACATATTTAACTAATCTCTAGGTTTGGCCTGCAAGTACACCCGTGTCTCCCCAATGCTAAAAGTAGTCACGGCTAACCTGAAAATATTCGTTTCTAGTCAAGAATAAACGAGTACAATTCATTGAGTGCAGTTACAATATATGATAACGACTATAAAACAGAGGTTAGCCATAAAATACATGATGAGAGAATCTACTATAACATGGTAATACAATAAACTCGAGACAGGAAAATATATAGAACATATAAAGGGTGAAACGAGGAACATAGTTATCTAAGTGTTTTGAAGTACTCCTTTCGATGTGTGATCGGCTGAGGCACTACACCACACGGTCTACAATGTCTAAATAGTAATAAAAATAAAGCACTATTTACTAGGTCGACATTGCATGAAATAAAATACGGTCTACGAGGTCTATATTACAAGAAATAAAATATGATCTATGGTCAGATCACACATCTACTTGGTACTTCTCCTTCTTGACACGACAGGTAAGAAACATGACAAGATATGAAAGAAAAGACAAAATATGGTATCCATGTGATGAGCGTGTCGAGAATCAAATATTAAATGACTAATAATGAACTATAATAATTAACAATATCGAAAATAAACAATAAATGTACTCGCCTGAGATTCCTTAGCTGGTGAAACAAGCCATCTCGTTGGGTCCAGAATAGTCCGGTTGACTAGAGTCGATGTGAAGGATTTCGGAATTCGCAAGAAGATAGGAATATGATTAGTTACGATCAAGAAATTATAATTGAAGAATTTACGTAAATATATATATATATTTATAATTTTCAAATTAGATTTTATTAGTCGAAACATTTATTGATAAATATTTAGGTCGAAAACCATTTTTGAAACTCTATTAAAAATGTGCTTAAAGACCATAAGCTATTTATTATATATATATCTCATTTTAGTATACCACAACAATAAATTTAAGATAAATAGAAATTTTATTGTACTGTGGGCTTAAGGCCCAAAATATTTATTCCAATACTTACATATAAAATTTCTATTAATAATATCGGCCGAGTCCAATTAATAAACTCGAAATGCCAAAGCGCCGATAGAAAAATATTTTTAACCTATTTAGAAATTATTATTGTATACATAAAACATATTAGAAATATTTTGACATATCAAGCCCAAAATAGGGGTTTCTAAATATATTATGTGGTCTCAGCCTAAGGCCAAGACCCATATATTAACCATTAACATATTTAATTCAACCCAAAACAAAGTATACAAAACCAGGCCCTTTTATTACTAAGGCTCGACTATATAAATCCCAAACCCCATAATCCCTACACTTGTTCTTAACAAACTAAGAAATAAACTAAATAAAACCCAAATAACTAAAGAGAAAGAGGTCAGAGAGAGAGAGAGAGAGAGTGAGTAATGGAGAGAGGGGAACACAGAGGGGTTCGAGAGAGAATGGGAAAGGAGCTCACTGGAGCGATCTCTAGCACGGCGGCGTCGGGGTCTACGAGGCACGACCCTATTTAATGGGGAGGAAGGTTTGGCCGGTGCGGTGGTTCACGGCGGCGGTCCCGCTACAGTAGAGTGATCAACGACGACGACTAAGGAGGTGTGGGGAAGAAGAACTCGATGACTACGCGGAGAGGGCTATTGTTCGACAGAAAGGCGCACGGACGGTGGTGAGCTCATCGCGGGCGGTCGCGCGAACGCGTTACGAGCGACAGAGAGGAGCTTCGTAAAGGAGAAAGGGTTGATTAGCCACCCAAATCTAGGGCACGACTCCGGTCGGGGATCTGGTGCTGGATTTTGACTCGGGGTGCAGCGAAGATCGACATCGCCACGAGGAGGTGGTCAAGATGCGCCAGATGTCGGGTGTGAGACTCGTCTCACCGTATCGGTATTTATATACAGATACATATTTGTATACTGTATTTTATATTTTCTTGGTTTTCGTAATATTTTAAAGTTTTTCTAACTTATAAATTTTTTCCTTATTCGGCATACCGCCAGTATAGCGGTGTATACCGAGGAAATACCTGTCACTTCCGTTTTAACTTGTCTTTCTTAGTCTTGATTTGGTTTAATCTTGACTTGGTTTAATTTGGTTTTGTTCAACTTGGCTTGGCTTTGCTTGGCTTGGTTTGGGTTGGTTTTAGATGAGAAGAGTTTTGTATAAAAACTAACTCTCTCTCCCCTCTATTTTTCATTTACTTTTTATCATCTTCTACATTTACACCTCCTCCAACCCTAGGCAAGTACATCTTGCCAAATCTTGAACATTATTATTTTTGCCATTTTGTTTGTTCTATTCTCTTCCTTGCATGATTCTAAGCCTCTTTAGAACTTGAAATTTTCAGTTTTGATGGTTACATTTTTATTGATCTAAGTTTGTTACTTTTCCTTTTTTTTGGTTTTGATCTCTTAAAATTTGTTATTTTCGAAAACTAATGATTCCATGTTGTAGGAAATTCAATTCTACCTAATTTTGGCTTTTCAACTTCTTGATTTCGATTTATTTTGAATTAGTTATGCCATTTTCGTGTTCATAGATTCTCCACACCTTTTGGTGCTGTCGGGACGATGAACAGTGCCGTGAGCAGCATTTTTACCGCGCATCGTGCTTGCGCCGTAGGCATTTTTGCCTGCACCGTGCGCTCGCGCGCACCTTGCGCTGTTGGTATTTTTGCCCGCGCACGCGTGATTTTTTGCCGCACGCCCGCGCGCATCTTGCGCCGTGGGTATTTTTGCCCGTGCGCGCTGCGCAAATTGCGCACCACGTGCCCGTACAATTTTCTGTTGCGTGCCCGCGCGCCGTGCTTGCGTACCTTGCGTCGTGGGCATTTTTGCCCGTGCGCGTTGCGCAACTTGCGCGCCTCGCGCCCGCACAATTTTTCGTCGTGCGCCGGTGCGCCGTGCTTGCGCGCACCTTGCATCGTTGGCAATTTTGCCCGTGCACGCAGCGTGCAATCCACTCATCGTGCATGCGCACACCTTGTGCCGAGGGCATTTTCGCCCGCGCGCAGTGCGTCCGTGCGCAGTTTGCCTTGAATGTCTGTTTTTGCTTGTTTTAGCTGTTTTGTAGCTAGAATCTTAAAAAACTCAAAACATTAAAGTTGTAGATCTTTGACTTGGCTTCAAGAATCTTCTTGTTTTACCTTAATTGGAGTTTGTATGCAACTGATAATTTCAATTACAGTTTTTGATCTTCTTTGCATGTTTTCTATATTTGACCAAATTTGTGACGACCCGACTTGATAACTTGTTAATATCGAACTTAACTTGAACATGACAACATGATCTCATCTTGATGATCTTGTATAGTTAGATAATGATTGTACACCCTATATACACTTGACACTAGTATATGTTCAATTATTATTCTATGTCTTGTACTTATTTTTATTTATTCATTTTCACATGCCATGATATGTCTTTTCTTTCGATTCTTTCTTATATGCTATGATATAGTTGCCATGCCTTCCCAGATTTATTGTACTTTGCAGTCTATGCCATGTCTAGAATTTCTTTGTTGTGGTCCGCCGTGCCGTACTCTTGTTACATGTCTTCATTGCTTACTGGATAGTGGCCGTCGTGGCGCACTCTTCTTTGCTTATTAGATAGTGACCCATTATGGTACACTCTTGTACATGTCTTTTCTTGCTTACATGATAGTGGCCTGTCATGGCGTACTCCCTATTTTCTCTATAGTGGCTCGTCGTAACGCACTCCTAGCTTCCAGCTTATTATATTTTCTTTTTGTGGCTTGTTATAGTACATTTTTTTGTATTGTCCAGTCTTGCATATCATGTCTAGAATGGATTCTGCAGAATGCCATACCCAGAATCCAACAAGAAAATGTTAGGGACTAAACAACTAGCTTAATTACCTAGATGCATTGGGAGGGGAGAATTTTTTGGTTGCCTATAAGCCCTTTGTCCCGGTCCCAACCTGAATAGATTTGGAGCTATCTGTCATGATGAGCACACTTCCAGCGCACCGTCGAGTGTTGCACTTTTTATATTTTTTAGGGTATATTTGTCTCCTGGGCGATGTACCCACTATTAGATCTTAGGATACATTTGTCTCCCAGACGATGTATCCACCATTACTTTCTTTTCTTTTTGGCCTGGATAAGTCGGGTAGTCTGCAGGGCTGGTAATTGGATTGGATTTCTCAAAACTGCATCTTTTTGGTAATTATGATTGTGATAACCCTAGTTAGCTAATGTATAAAGCCGTACTCATTGTTTGGCCGTGATTGTTGTATAGAGTCCAGTCTAGTCTAGTTTTGTCTAGACAGCGTCCGGATTTGTTTACTTCAGTACATCATTATTTATGCTTTACTTTTGCCGATAAATGATTAGAGACTAAGTTCTGTTTAGGAGAAGGGTTACAACCCCGGTCCTTGTTTGGTTTACGGGTTGTAACTTGGGTTCTGAAATTTTTTCTTAGTACTCATATATTATACATGATTCCTATGCTGTACATTAATTAGAGACTAAGTTCTGTTTAGGAGAAGGGTTACAGCCCCGCTCCTTGTTTAGTTTATGGGTTGTAACTTGGGTTCCGAAATATTTTCTAACTCGTCTTATCATTTGTCGTTCTATATAGTTCTCATATGCTCTTATGCCCTAGTTATCTAACATGCCCACATGTCCCTGTTATCCTACATGTTTATATAGTCCGGTTACCTTACATGCTCATATGTTCCAGTTGTCTCCCATGTTCACATGTCTAATTATCTCACATGCTCACATGTTCAGATATCTCACATGCTCATATGTCCAGTTTGTCTTACGTATTCACATGCTTCCATTTACTTTATATGTTCACACTTTACATTATGTCGCTATGTTGTTTTGCTTATTATCTTTTCTATTCTTGGAATAAATGCATTGGTAGTGCACGAGTCTCGATCCGCATTTACTTATTTTTGTCTCTATCCATTGCTATGTTAGTTATTGCTGGTTTTAGTTCATAGTTTGGCTTCCTTTGTGGTACTTGCTATTGGGGGTCTGACCTCACTGGTTTTGTTTGGCCAGATCTGATAGAGGAGCCCGGAGGATCTTTCGTACCATCTACTCGACGGTGACTACCCGGAGCACCAGAGTACCTTAGTGTATTTTTCTATTTCATTCTCCCACTAGTTATGTACATTATTCTTTTGTAGCATTTAGCCTCTGAGCACGTGTTTAGCTCATGTTATGGATCTTAACATTTAGCCTACAGGACTAAAGATGATGTGCGTATTCTAGACTATAGCTATAGCTTATCATGTATGACTATTACTCTTGCTAGTTCTTCACTTTGTATTACTAGCTTCATGATCATCCATTTATATATAGTTTGGGATGCTTTACTATTTTATGTCTGATGATCATACTTTTTGTACTTTGTATTTTTGCCTGTGATTGAGATACCTAGGATCGTTCGACCTAGGATTGACTGTTGGCTTATAGTAGTAACCCTCATGTCTTAACAGCTTATACGTTATTTCAGAGTACTGGAGTAATTTGGTATTACGTAGCTGGCCTGGTCCGTCCCCACTTGCCAGTATTCTGGTTTTGGGGCGTGATATCGGGAAGGCGCCGACAATTACGAGAAGAGGGGATGGGCTGAATCGATCGGTGGCGACAGAACAACCGGGTCGGAGAAAGCTTGGTTGTGTCTGTGCACTGGAAAGAGGCACGGAGACTGGCTTCGACGAGGCATGTAAGTGGTGGGATAGTCGCAGTGGTGACAGCGGCGCGACGTCGGCGGTAGGTCACCGTCGATGGCCGAACAAGGGAGATAGGCTTCTTGATTGTGTCAGTAGTATGGAATGACATAGTGTTTTCTGTGTTCCCTGAGTGTATTAGACACGGATGATTTGTATACTGTAATATTGTAAGATATAATAAAATGGATATGGTGGATACAAACACGATGACACGGTGATGATGGTGGTAGCAGCATGATTTGCTGAAGGGAAGTCGGGTTGTTGGTGATCTATGTTGGTGGGAGAAAGATATTATGGTGGTGGTGGCGATGATAGCAGGGAGGTCGGGTAGGGGATCTCGGTTTTGATGATGCTATCGGTCACAGAGAGGAGGCGAAACAGTGGTCGGGAGTGTCGAATAGCTTTGGGGACGGCGATGTGGTATCGTACGGTGGTTCGAGGCATGGAGGAGGAGGCTGGTGGTTGAGGGGCAATTTTGGTGAATGGTTCGAAGAGGAAAACGGGTTGACAGGAGGAGGAGATGGAAAGAGATCGGCTGACCTCTCCTTCCTCTTATATACTCGTACTATAGATAGATGCAAATGCTAGGGAGATTAGAAGTGAAATTTGGATTTGTTCCTTTCATGGATTTGAATATGAGTTCGAATATATAGCGGATGAAGGTGATCGTTGAAAGTGATTTAAATTAAAATATAAATATAAACCGAAGCCCACCCCTTATAAAATTGATTATTTACAAACCTTTCTTTTCTTCTTAACCAATATTAATATTTACATATTAACATTTTAAGCATTTAGAACCACTTTAAAATAATAAAATCGGTTCAAGGGTTAAAATAATCTAATCACAATCTATTTGAGATTGCAATAGAAATGTTTAAAGTGATATTCAATATTATCCATAACTTAAGTCATATACAATCAAATCTAGGTCGAATAGTTGACTAATACAATAATTTAACTAATATCTAATTTTATCAAATAGTATTCAAACTAAATTTTATAAATCTAAACCACAAAATGAATGATAACAATAACTCAAATAATTATCGAATCTATTGATTTCTAGATTTAATCGAAATTAATCTATAATGATTAGAAATAATATTGCATATTATTAATAATATCTAAAACACATTTGGCCAAAAATAAATTTAATACTTGGTAACCATAATATTCTACAATAATATTTTCTTAATATCAAATAATCTTGAAACATAATCGCAATAAATGATCAAATAATTCTAGAAGTCTATTTCGTAAAATCTCTTCTTAAAATAAATTGACAAATTTCTTCAAATTATCGATAATAGAAATAAATACTATTTTCTAACTAGAAAATTATATTTAAAACTACAACTAAAATAAATAAATAAATAAAAAATTAAAAACTCAGGAAGTGGGCTTACAAAATCTCTCACACATCTTGATTTACAAGACCTACATGGGCCACCACTTAAACCATGTCAAGCCCCAGAACTAGAATACTAGAGAGCGGGGGACATACACAACTAGCTACGTACATTGGAGTGCCATACATTTCGCAATACGGTCACGGATGTCAAGATACATGAGGGTTAATCTACAATCCATCAGTCCCTTATGATCAAGAACAAGCCTAGTATCTCAATCTCAAGCAAGAAAATAGATGTTACAATATGTTAGATCATCAGAAATATAAAAGTAAGGCATCCCAAACATTAAATATTCAGATGATCATGAAGCTAGTCAAACAAAATGCGAAGACTAGCAAGAGTTAAGTCATACATGATCAACCATAGGATTTGTCAATCATATTACAGCACTTAGGCAGACAGAAATAAAGTTGCAACACGAGCTAACACATGTTCGGTGGCTAAACGTCTCAAAAGAATAAGTTACAGTAGAGTGGGAGAGCAAAATGAGAAACCCACTCACTGCCTTGGTTACTCCTGGTGTTCACTATATGGCTGGAAAGCAGTTAGATCTTCGGGTATCACTCCAAAATCTGACCATACAAAACAAGCTGGATCAGACCCCAGAAAGAGTACGTACCATAATGGAGTCTCCACTTATGAACTAAAACCAGCATATAAAATAACTGATACAAGAACTTATTTATAATAACATGAATGACAAGGGTTAAATGAACATACTTGCTTGCTTTAGGAAATACAAGAGGTGGAATATAATTCCTATGTTAATCATGAGACAATCATTCAGGCACGGCCAATCAATTCCTATGGCTTGCTATCATTAGATAACTAGGATTATCACAAGCCTAGTTACTAACAAGATACTGTTGAGATATTCCCACAGTCATAAGCCCTACAGACTATCCAAGCTATCCAGACGAAAGTTATGATAGTTATCAAGTTACAAGCGTTATCAAAATTTCTGGTGTACTTGAGTACTTAGGATACAAGAAGTGCAACACATGACAGTGTGCTAGAAATGTGCCCTACTCGACGGCAGGCTACAAGTCCACAGGTATGGCCAGGATAAAGGGATCGCCTGTAACTGAAAAATCTCTCTATATGAGCTACTTGATCAATCTAATCGTTTAACCTAGTCAGATTCATTATGGATCCCTAATCGTGGTAACTAGGAATCTATGTCCTAGACATAATGCAAGACAAGACTGTAGCTTGTACAACCATAACCAAGAAATCAACTACGGAGTCAAGATAGGAGTTACACTAGCGAAACAGGAAATAGCTGTCGCAACAACAAATCAAGTTATACATGTCATGTCAGGTTTACTTGTCATATCAAGAATACTTGTGAGGAGTGCGCCTCGACGGGCCACTATCAAGATTATCAAGACGGGATCATATTATCATGTTTAAGTTCAAGTTACTAACTCAAGATTATCAAGTCGGGTCATTGCAATTTAGGCTAAGTACAGAAAACATGCAAGGAAGATTAAGAACCTTCACATCATGAAATACGAGAAACTTGCATAAAAATAGTTAACATCTCTAGATTATTGAAACTATCAGTCGCATATGGACTCCAACTAAAGTGAGACATAAAGATTCTTGAAGCCAAGACGGAGATCTACGACTTTTATATTTTGAGTTTTACAAGATTTTAGCTACAAAATAGCTTAAACAGACAAAAATAGTCATTTAGAGATTAGCACGCACGGCACGTGGCAGATAATCACGTGCGTGCTGCTAGGAGCACGAGAGAGAATCGTGCACGCAATGTACGGAGCATGGGGCACACGGCACGCTGGGCGTGCGGCATGCGAAGCGCGCGCACGGTACTGTTCATTGTCATGACAATACCTAAGATGTGCGAGGACCATGAACACGAGAACGACCATAATTTTCTCAAAATAAATCAAAATCACGCGATTCAAAAGCCAAAATTGGGTAGAATTGAATTCCCCACAACATGGAACCATTAGTTTTTGAAAATACCAATGTTTAGAGATCAAAACTAAGAAAAACAAAAAAAACGTAAAACTTAGATCTACAAAAATATAACCATCAAAACCAAAAGTTTTAAGTTCTAAAGATACTAAAATCATGCAAGGAAGAGAATAGAACAATCAAAAATGGAGATCCATGAAGTTCTCCATGGAGCAAGTTATACTTGCCTTAGGTTGGTGGGAGGTGTAATGGAGAAGGAGAGGAGTTAACGAATGTCAAAAATTTGTACATGTATACCAAAAATATGTATAACAAAAAACGTGAGTGACACCCGTTAAGATTGACAGAAGATGTCGTTTGGACAGAGGTCAAAGATTTGTTGACTGTAATAGAAGATTCGAGATTGGGCCATCAATTAGAAGGATACGAACATTGCCATAATTGGACGAAGTGGAGTATCTTTTGGGACTTACCTTATTGGAAGGACAATCTCATAAGACACAATCTTGATATCTTGTATATTGAAAGAAAAATGTATTCAATAACATCTTCAATACGGTGATGGATATCAAGGGAAAAATAAAAGAAAATCCCAAAGCAAAAAAAGGACTTAGAAATTATTTGCAGGCGTCTAGAGTTGCATCTAACACGAAGATCCAATGGTAACTGGGTTAAGCCCTCGGCACCATTAATATTGAGTAGGGATGATAAATTGATAATATGCAACTGGATTACAAATTTGAGATTTTCTGATGGTTACGTGTTGAATCTGGCAAGATGTGTCGATCTCAACGAATGCAAGCTGATAGGGATAAAGAGTCAAGATTGCTACATGTTCACGGAGTGTTTACTTTCCATCGCTCTGAAGGAGATTCTGTCTTCTCAAGTGTAACCACCACTTTTCTAAAATGAGGGTAATTTTGAATTTTTTTAAAAATCTATCGTTTAATATTAAATAATAATTTATGGTGAATTTTAATTAATTTAAAATTATTTAATTAGTGTATTGTGATTTTGATGTTTTGCTAGTATAACCTTAGAACTGTTTAGCCTAGAGACTAACCATGACCTTGGAGGCCTAACCCGTGTGATTAGATTAGCTAATTACCACTTTTTAGGCTAAAGGTATTTTGGTCATTTTGTGACTTTTAAATTATTTAGGATTTTGATTAATTGGTATATTTTAGATTATTTTAATAATTATTTAAATTGATGTATTGTAATTTTGGTCATTTTTCATATTTTAATATTTTGGAAATTTTTATATTTTAATATTGATTTTACGGGATTTGTTAAGTCGGGTTCAATTTTTATCTCGTTCTGACTTGTGTTAGTTATCCGGGTAGCTTAAACTCTAGTCGGGACCCCAAGATTAGTTAGGCATGGTCCGCAAATCCCACTAATTAAGTTAGTGTCATTAGACTAATTTCACTTGCTTATAATGGTTAAATTAGAGACTTAAACTTGACCTTTTTGACCACAAACCTTGTCATGACTTAAGTTGACCCAAAGGAGACTTGTAGGGACATCTTGGACATTTCACATAGGCCCATTAGGGCATGTATGACTAGCCACCTATAGGGGGAGAGGTGTCCCTCTCTTTTATTTCATACTTGCCTCTCTTTTTTTTCCCAAATTTGTTCTTCCCCAAACTTGAGAGCTTCCCTCTTGATTTTGATCTCCAAATCCCTCCATTCTTCTTCCAATCTTCCATCATTTCTTCTCATTCAACCAAGGAGGAGGTGCTAGCAAGGATTGGAAGCAAGGAGCAAGGAAGGGTGTCCATTTTGGAGGAGCTTTCGTGTCGGAACTGTGTCCTTTGAGTGTATCATTGGGATCCTACTTCCAATAGGTATAACCATCTCTCTATTTCAATTTCTCTTGCATTTTAGTTAGATTTGAATCCATAGGATCCACCCCCATGCATGTACAACCATTAGATTTTAATTTGAGGCTCTTTGGAGTCCTCTTTAGGAAGTTTGAATAGGTTTGGTGTCCTACTTGTGGAGTTTCCAATATAGGACACCCCATGTGTTTGTGTTTATGCAAATAGGCTATTTTGTGTTTTAATTTCATTTTTAGGATGGTTAGAGAGTAGATTGATCATATTTATGATGGTTAGAATAAGTTCTATTTAGATAGCTATGTTGGTATCCAAGTATCTTGGCCTACATATGTTTTCTTTGTCCAAAACAACCCAAATTCGTCATAATTTTTATCCACGTTTTTTTGTAGCTAAAGCAACTTAGAAATGTCATAACATTTAGCTCAAGACTTCGATTAATCTTCTATTTTTTAAAAGAAGCATATCGGAGTTAGCTTTCCAAATATATATTTTAATAAGCCAAATTCGTTCTAGAACTTTCTGTAGAATTGTTTGTGTGTCAGCTGTACGAAAGACAAACGCGTTTCGGTGTTTTCGCGATTCCGGGAGCTTCCGGACACGAAAATGCGATCCGTTTGAAGTTTCGGAAAGCTAACACGAAGATCTACAACATACTTTAATACTAGAATTTAGTGAAGGCCCGATTGGTACAGTATTGGTTTTAAGTAGAAAAGTGACTATATGACATAGACATTTTGTGTATCCTATGAGCCTATGTAGTATGGATATCATATGAATGTAGATATCATAGGTTGTCAAGAATATGTATGATATAGTACATATATATATATATATATATATTATTGTTAGGTAATATATGTTAGTATAGTATGTGTGTTTGAATGAGATAAGGATGTGTGTGGTTAGTAGAGAGAAGTAAGATTGATAGAGGATATGTGCTAGTATGTGTTTGATATTGTATAGATGGTAGTGTAGTGTGTGTGTGTGTGTGTGTGTGTGTGTGTTATGAAGGTGAGAGAGTTGGGAGGATTCATGCCATCCTATTTGACTTGAGGCTAGTGTGGTTTGTTGAGTGATTTGTGTTTTGGTTGAATGATAGTGTATTTAGACGTGTGTTGGTGTGTTAGAAGAGAGGATGGGGGGTGGATTTGGTATATGTGTTTGTGTGTGTGTTAGTGTTGGAGTGAGAGGTATTTAAATGTTGTATGTATGGATATGTTAGTAAGTTAGTGGTTATGTTAGAATCTATGTAGAGGTTAGAGATATCTTAGAAGTTAGATAGTGATATCTTGTATAAGTTAGATAATTAGTTGTGTTAGTCTATGTTATTGTTAGTTAGAGATGACATATGTTAGTTGGTTATGGTTAGAGATGGATATATATACATATATGTTATGGTTAGATATTAGTTATAGTGGATGTTAGTTGTGTTAGGTTTCAAAGTTAGAATAGATGGTTAGAAGTTATATGTTAGAGTTGGTTCGTATCTTGTATTAGAGGTATAAGTTAGGATATATAGTGATATATTGAGATACCATAGTGGTATCTTAGGATATTTTGGGTATTTGCCTAGTAGCTTAAGGTAATGTATTTACCTACAAGGTAGAGGGGGTTTACTTTATACTAAGGTATTAGCTACTAAGGTATTGTCTATCTAATATTTAGGTTGAATGGTTAGAGGCTAGATATTTAAGGTATTAGTATTAGAGGTTAAAGTTTTAGTTTCCAACCAAGGTAATGGTTCACTACAACAAATATGGCCTATTGTCACGCCCTAGAACCAGAATACTTGAGCGGGGGCAGACATAGCCAGCTACATATGTTGAAATGGATTTCCATCTCGCTATACGGTCACGGCTGTCTAGATACATGAGGGTTTACTACAAGCCAACAGTCTCCTATGGTCATGAACAAGCCTAGTGTCTCAATCACAAGCAAGTAAGTAAAGTCACAAGATGTATGATCATTAAATATACAATAATAAGGCATCCCAAATATTACATATTCAGCTGATCATGAAGCTAGTCGTTACAAAATGTTAGGACTAGCAAGAGTTTAGTCATACATGATCAACCCTAGGATCTGTCAATCATGTTACAGCCCGTAGGCAGACAGTAAGTAAGTGCAATCGAGCTAAACAGGTGCTCGTCGGCTAAATGACTCAAAAGAATATTTTTATAATAGAGTGGGAGAGCCAAAAATAACCCACTCGTTGCCCTGGTTATGCCTGGTGTTCACCATCGGGCTGAAAGAGCGGTAGATCCTCTGGAGCTGCTTCGAAATCTGGCCATACAAAACCAGCTGGGTCAGATCCCAGAAAGAGCAAGTGCCACAAAGGAAGCTTCACTTAGGAACTAAAACCAGTAATCAGCACAAAGTATAAATAAAAGTAAGAACTGGAAATAAGGAAATACATCAGGATGATATACGACGAGATAACCATGGAACTATTCAGATAACCAGGTTACAACCCGTAAACCAAACAAGGACCGGGGTTGTAACCCTTCGTCTGAACAGAACTTGAAATTCTCACCATTTATCGATAAAATAAATACAGGCATTCTGGTCATGCAGTAATCTGGAACAAGATCAGGACAAAACTAGACAGGTTAGACTCCATTCAATCATTTCACGGCCAAGCAAGAATTACGGCTTGATACTTTAACTAACTAGGGTTATCACAGGCCTAGTTACTAGCAAGATGCAGTGAGATTATTCTACAGCCACAAGCCCTACAGACCATCCAGGTTACCCGGGTTGAAAGATTTAGAGTTGAATTCTGGTGGGTACATCGTCCAGGAAACGAATGTACCCTTAGGTAGCTTGAAGGGTACAACACAAGACAGTGTGCTGGAAATGTGCCCTACTCGACGGCAGGCTACAGATCCCAAGGCGTGCCCAGGTAACGGGATTGCCTGTAGCTGGAGATCTCTTTATGACTAATGTATTAATCTAGTTATTAGCCTTAGTCCATTTCAGTAGGTACTCCTGACCGTGGTACTCAGGAGTCCCCTCCTAGACATGATGCAAGACAGGACTGGATTATTTGTACAAGCACAATCGTCCACGATGTCCAGATTAATTATACAGGTCATGTCATGTCAGGTAGCCGTCGCAATAGCTTATCAAGATATATCATGTCAGGTTATCATGTCAAGAGTTCTTGTCAGGAGTACGCCACGACGGGCCACTATCAGGTCATGTCATATTTACTTGTCAGGAGTGCACCACGACAGGTCACTATCGTGTTCAGGTACATGTGCAAGGCATCATAGTGCAAGCATTCAATCAGGAGATCCAAAGTCGAACTGAGGTTACAGGACAAGAATTAACAGTAATAATCGAGTAATAAAACATAGAATAAAGTCAATAAAAGCCATGCGGCTCGGGCACATGCGGCCAAGGAGAGAATCCATGCGGGAGCAGCTCATGCGGCTGAGGGTGGAACAGCCCATGCAGCTCCGGGTCCAAAGCTCATGCGGCTGAGGAGAAGGCGGAATATGCGGCTAGCGGGAAGAGTGGGGTATTATGCGGCTACAGGGGGGAAAGGTTCCTGCGGCTGAGAGCAAGTGAGGCTGCATGCGGCTCTAGAGGTTAAGCCTTATGCGGCAAACGGGAAGCAGGGCTGCATGCGGCCCAAGAGGAGCGGAGCTATGCAGCTGGGGTCGAGCGAGTTCCATGCGGCTGGAAAGAAGTTCTCATGCGGCTGGGTCCAGTAAAGTCCCATGCGGGCAGCGGGGAGAGAGGGCGCATGAGACTAAGTAAGAGCATTCATGCGACGGGAAGAAGCGGGGTCCTCATGCGGCTAAGGGAGGGCGCATACGGCTCCAAAAAAGTGCAGAGTAATATGCGGCTGGGGATTGAGCGAGTTATGCGGCTAGATGAGTTCGGTTCTCATGCGGCTCAAAGTACTTCCAGTCATACGGCTGAATAGAACACTTGCCGCATGAAATATTCATGCGGTCAAGTCAAACACAGTTCATCTTCTCCAAAATTTTAGAGAAGAAGAACACCATGAGAGCCAAGTCCTCAAGCTCCATAACTCCATCATCCGGAGCCCAAATCCGAACTTCCATAGGTCAAAATGGGGCAGTACGAAAGCCTCTACAACATGGAACCATCAAAACTCAGAAATAACAAGGTTAAGTAGATCAAAACCCAAGAAATTCAAAAATAAAGTAAACTTAGATCTACAAGAATCTAGCCATGAAAAGTGGAAATGCCAAGTACTAAAGTAAGTTAAAATGCTGTAAGAAAGAGAATGAAGCTATAAAATTGAAGTTCCTCCATGAAGCAAGTTGCACTTGCCTAGACCTCTCTCTCTCTCTGGTAGGTGAAGAAGTAAATGGAAGAAGAAGAAGAAGCAGAAGAGGTTAATAAAGAGAGAGAAAGAAGAATGGGTTAATAAATGGTAGTGGTGGTGGTAGGTAGGGGTTCATCCTTTGGTCCATGATGAACCAAAAGCAAATCCCAAACCGAACCAAGCCAACCCGAACCAAGAATAAACCAAGCCATGAAGAAAACTAAGCAAGAAATCATGCAATACAAGATAAAATACGTACACGTATTCTAAAATACGTAATACGAACCACGGGCATTACAACTCTATCCACCTTAAAAAAATTTCGTCCTCGAAATTTAATTAAGAGGCTAGAGAGACGAGGACAAGCTATATTAATCCACAAGCAAGCTATAACTAGGCAGGCAATCACTCATTCAAGCAAGGAATCGAAGACATGAGGCATAAGGAAGACATTATACCTCATGAGTCAAACAAGTCGGGATACCGCGATCGGATGTTATCCTCACGCTCCCACGTTGACTCACCCAAAGAGTGATGACCCAAGCAACTCGGACTAACTTGATAGTCTTGTTCTTGAGTGTCTTCTCTCTCCGGTCCAATATAGACACGGACCTCTCCTCATACGAAAGGTTGGTACCAACAACCAATTCTGAATGATCTAGGATGTGGCTTGGGTCCAGGATATACCGTCGTAATTGGGATACATGGAACACGTCATGCACCTCGCTTAGCGACGGCGGAAGAGCGAGACGATATGATACATCTCCTACTCGCTCCAGAATGTCAAATGGCCCTACATACCTAGGACTAAGCTTTTCCCGTACGCCGAAACGAATGACGCCACGGTTTGGCAAAATCCTCAGGAATACATGATCATCGACAGAAAACTCGAGAGGACGCCGATGAGAATTGGCCCAATGGCGCTGGCGATCTTGGGCAACTCGAAGATGATCCCTGACTCTTCTGATCACTTCAACTGTCTGGGCAATCATTTCTGGACCGAGCATCTGCCTCTCTCCGACATCATCCCAGGCTAATGGGGATCGGCACTTCCTACCATACAGTGCCTCGAACGGTGCCATCTGGATACTGACCTGAAAACTGTTGTTGTACGAGAACTCCACCAGGTGCAAGTGATCTTCCTACGAACCACCGAAGTCAAGTGTACAAGACCTCAATATATCTTCAAGAGTCTGGATCGTACGCTCCGACTGACCATCTGTCTGCGGATGATATGCTGAACTGAACTGGAGACGAGTTCCAAAACTCTCCTGTAGGCTACGCCAAAAGTGTGACGTGAATTTTAAATCTCGGTCCGAGGTGATACTGATTGGCACTCCGTGCAACCTGACAATCTGCCTGAGGTACATCTCTGCTAACTGAGCTGTCGACTGACCAACTCTGAACGGGAGAAAGTGAGCTACCTTCGTGAGCCGATCAACTATAACCTAAATAGCGTCTCGACCAGCTGGGGATCTAGGCAATCCGGTCACATGCTCCCACTTCCATTCTGGAATCGGCAAGGGCTGAAGAAGTCCAGCGGGCCTCTGATGTTCAGCCTTAACTTGTTGGCAGACTAAACAACGAGAGACATACCGGGCTATCTCCCTCTTCATGCCATTCCACCAAAAGTGCTGACGGATATCTCGGTACATCTTCGTACCACCCGGATGAATAGAATATTGAGAACTGTGAGCCTCTGCCATGATCTCTTGTCTGATATCTCCACTGGGTACACAAAGACGCTTACCATGCCTAAGTGTACCATCTTCATGAATGTATAACTCTGGCTTTCGTCCTGCCTCATACTCTTTCCTGAGTCGCTGAAGCTTGGAATCTGCTGACTGCGCCATCCGGATCCTCTCGACTATAGTGGACTGAACTTGCATACTGGCCATCAATGCCACACTGGAAGGGAAAACAACTTTAATACCCATCTTCTGAAGATCTGCTAACAGCTCTGGTTGCACTTTTAGGAAATAAACTTCGGCTCTCCTGCTCAATGCATCTGCAACGACGTTGGCCTTTCCGAGATGATACTGCAAGTTGACATCATAATCTACAAGAAGCTCCAGCCACCTTCTCTGACGCATATTAAGATCCTTCTAGGTAAAAACATACTTCAGGCTCTTATGGTCGGTGAAAATCTCTACCCTATCTCTGTACAAGTAGTGCCTCCACAACTTAAGTGCAAACACTACTGCTGCCAGCTCCAAGTCATGGGTTGGGTAATTCCTCTCATGATCACGAAGTTGCCGTGAAGCATAAGCTATTACCTTCTCATGCTGCATCAAAACACATCCTAAGCCTCTGCCTGAAGCATCACAATACACGGAGAATCCTCCGGTTCCATCTGGAAGCGCGAGAATGGGAGCCGTCATCAAGCCTCGCTTTAACTTCACAAAATAATCCTGACATTCTTCTGTCCAAGCAAACTGTACCTCCTTGCGGGTCAATTGGGTCAATGGCGCTGAAATCTGAGCAAAATCTGAAACAAACCGTCGGTAGTAGCCGGCCAATCCAAGAAAACTGTGAACCTCTGTAACTGTGCTGGGCACTGGCCATAACTCAATAGCCACAATCTTCTGGGGATCCACTTCTACTCCTCCTCGAGTGATGATGTGACCCAAGTACGAAATACGATCGAGCCAGAACTCGCATTTACTGAACTTGGCATACAACTGGTGCTCCCTGAGAGTCTGAAGAACCACACGGAGATGCTGCTCATGCTTCGCCTCACTCTTGCTGTAGACCAGAATGTCATCCAAGAGCACAATCACGAACTGATCCAAGTAAGGCATGAAGATGCGATTCATGATATCCATGAATACCGCCGGCGTATTGGTCGCTCCAAATGGCATCACTAGGAACTCCCAATGCCCGTACCTCGATCTAAAAGCTGTCTTCGGGATGTCCTGCTCTCTGACTCTGATCTGATGATATCCTGAGCGCAAGTCGATCTTCGAGAATACTGCTGCCCCTTTGAGCTGATCAAACAAGTCATCTATCCTCGGGAGAGGATATCTGTTCTTGATTGTTAATGAGTTCATGGTACGATAATCAACACATAACCTGGACGTACCATCCTTTTTTTTCACAAGAAATATCGGAGCTCCCCAAGGCGATCCACTAGTACGAATGAATCCCTTGGTCCTAAGTTCTTCTATCATCTTGTACAATATCTCCAACTCTGAAGGCGCCATCCTGTAGACTCTCTCTGTTACTGGGACTGTCCCGGGAATCAAGTCTATTGTGAACTCGATCTCCCGCTCCGGCGGCATACCTGGAAGCTCTTCTAGGAAAACATCTGGAAACTCTTCGACTATCCGGGGCAACTGCACTGCTGCTACTGCCATCCGCAACACTGGAGGAGAAGGCTCAACTGCGCCTCTGGAAAATGAAAACTCTGGCTCTCCTGGAATGCTAAAAACAACCCTACCAATATGGCAGTCTATTCTAGCATAATGGTTCCTCAACCAATCCATCCCTAGGACCACATCATAATCGACCATCGGGAACTCTATCAATCTAGCGAGAAATTTCTTACCGCTAACCATGATCCGACACGAGGAAAACACCCTATAAACTCCCACAAGTCCATTACCGGTAAGTATATTGAGCCTTACTGATAATGACTCGGGCTCCAATTCTATCCGTGTCACGAATCGTGCAGACATAAAAGAATGCGATGCACCAGAATCAAATAAAGCTGAAGCTGGAAAGGAGTTGACGAGAATAGTACCTGCCACTACCTCTCCTGGTGCCAATCCTTCTTCTGCGGTCATCACCAAAGCATGACCATGCCCTCGGGGTGCTGGTCCCCTCTGCTAAAATCCTCGCTGCCTATTCTGACTCTGGACTTGGGCTTGTGCATGCTGCTGGGGGTTCTGCTGCTAGAATACCTGGGACTGAGGCGGCAAGGGCCTCAGCAATGGATACTGCTGCTGCTGGACCGGAGCTGGTCCTCTCACTGAAGAGCTAGAAAGGTTGGACGATGATGAACTACCCCTATTCGGGCAAGATCCAACCCTATGGACTGCTGCTCCACAAGCCAGACACAATCCTTGTGCCCTGCGACACTCTGCCACCACATGGCCTGGCTTCCCATAATGAGAACATCCCACTGCGGAAGACTGCATCTGCTTCTGCTGCTGAGGGTACGTCGAGGCTGAATGCTGAACCGACGTTACTGAGGCCGCTCGCCTCGGAGCTCCAATAGTCATAGCCCTGGCTGCCGGGGCTGGGGCTGAAGACTGATTCATCTGGCTGTGGGATCTCTTCCGACCTCTGGCCCTATCCACAATCCTCTGGGAGTTATACTCATACCTCCTAGCTGCTCTCAAGACTGCATCAAAAGTCTGATGCTCAAACTGCTCAACCGCCAATAGAATCTCCAGGTGAAGCTCCTGCTGGAATCGCTGGGCTCTATCATACTCGGTTGCCACCAAGGTGGGAGCAAACCGACTGAGTCTCAAAAACTCGACCGCATATCCCTCGACCGTCCTGCCCATCTGCTTCAGATTGGTGAATCTCGTCTGTAGATCATACCGAGCTACAGCATCAAAATACTTGGTCTAGAATCTCTCTCTCTGAATACCGCCGAAGCAATGGGTGCTGCTAATCCAATGACCTGAGCCGCCCACCAGCTGCGGGCAAGATCTAACAACTGCAGGCGCACCACGGCTACCTTCTCGTTCTCTGGGGTCCTGGCTGCTTCTAGAATCACCTCTGTGTCCTGAAGCCAAGCATCTGCAGCGACAGCATCTTCACTACCATCGAAGAAGGGAGGGTTCAAGCGCTTGAAGCTGTTGGCCGTGCTGTTACCCTGATGACCTCCCCTGGTCAAGATATCCGTCACTGCCTGGTGCAAGGCATCTCCACGACGATCTTGGGAAGCTATCAAGGTCCTGACGAGTCCTACCAAAGTGCCATCATCAGGCTCGGCAAGCTGAACTGGCTGGACTGGTGGCTCTCCGTCAGAAGGCACGACTCTGGAGGCTACTCCGGAATGCTGGGCTTGATCTCCTGGTTGCTGCTGATCCGCGGGAAGTGCTCCGTCTTGCTGACCGACAGGTCCAGGAACGATACCGCTGAAGAAGACGACATGGAGAACAATAAGGAAGGACCGGGACAGATCAACGATACAAGCATATGATCAGGACAAGAATCCGTGGATTCAGAAGATACGAGCAGAAATCAAAGACGAATATTGATTGAGACATCTATTCGGTAAACCCTCACATATCTTGATTTACAAGACCTGCATGGGCCACCACTTAAACCATGTCACGCCCCAGAACCAGAATACTGGAGAGCGGGGGCAGACATAGCCAGCTACGTATGTTGAAATGGATTTCCATCTCGCTATACGGATACGACTGTCTAGATACATGAGGGTTTACTACAAGCCAACAGTCTCCTATGGTCATGAACAAGCCTAGTGTCTCAATCACAAGCAAGTAAGTAAAGTCACAAGATGTATGATCATTAAATATACAATAATAAGACGTCCCAAATATTACAAATTCAGCTGATCATGAAGCTAGTCATTACAAAATGTTAGGACTAGCAAGAGTTTAGTCATACATGATCAACCCTAGGATCTGTCAATCATGTTACAGCCCGTAGGCAGACAGTAAGTAAGTGCAATCGAGCTAAACAGGTACAAGTCGGCTAAATGCCTCAAAAGAATATTTTTATAATAGAGTGGGAGAGCCAAAAATAACCCACTCATTGCCCTGGTTACGCCTGGTGTTCACCATCGGGCTGAAAGAGCGGTAGATCCTTTGGAGCTGCTCCGAAATCTGGCCATACAAAACCAGCTGGGTCAGATCCCAGAAAGAGCAAGTGCCACAAAGGAAGCTTCACTTAGGAACTAAAACCAGTAATCAGCACAAAGTATAAATAAAAGTAAAAACTGGAAATAAGGAAATACATCAGGATGATATACGACGAGATAACCATGGAACTATTCAGATAACCAGGTTACAACCCGTAAACCAAACAAGGACCGAGGTTGTAACCCTTCGTCTGAACAAAATTTGGAATTCTCACCATTTATCGATAAAATAAATACAGGCATTCTGGTCATGCAGTAATCTGGAACAAGATCAGGGCAAAACTAGACAGGTTAGACTCCATTCAATCATTTCACGGCCAAGCAAGAATTACGGCTTGATACTTTAACTAACTAGGGTTATCACAGACCTAGTTACTAGCAAGATGCAGTGAGATTATTCCACAGCCACAAGCCCTGCAGACCATCCAGGTTACCCGGGTTGAAAGATTTAGAGTTAAATTCAGGTGGGTACATCGTCCAGGAAACGAATGTACCCTTAGGTAGCTTGAAGGGTGCAACACATGACAGTGTGCTGGAAATATGCCCTACTCAACGGTAGGCTACAGATCCCAAGGCGTACCTAGGTAACGGGATTGCCTGTAGCTGAGAGATCTCTTTATGACTAATGTATTAATCTAGTTATTAGTCTTAGTCCATTTCAGTAGGTACTCCTGACCGTGGTACTCAGGAGTCCCCTCCTAGACATGATGCAAGACAGGACTGGATTATTTGTACAAGCACAATCGCCCACAGTATCCAGATTAATTATACAGGTTATGTCATGTCAGGTAGCCGTCGCAACAGCTTATCCAGATATATCATGTCAGGTTATCATGTCAAGAGTTCTTGTCAAGAGTGTGCCACGACGGGCCACTATCAGGTCATGTCATGTTTACTTGTCAGGAGTGCACCACGACGGGTCACTATCGTGTTCAGGTACATGTGCAAGGCATCATAGTGCAAGCATTCAATCAGGAGATCCAAAGTCGAACTGAGGTTACAGGACAAGAATTAATAGTAATAATCGAGTAATAAAACATAGAATACAGTCAATAAAAGCCATACAGCTCGGGCACATGTGGCCAAGGAGAGAATCCTTGCGGAAGCAGCTCAGACGGCTGAGGATGGAACAGCCCATGCGGCTCCGGGTCCAAAGCTCATGCGGCTGAGGAGAAGGCGGCATATGCGGCTAGCGGGAAGAGTGGGGTATTATGCGGCTGCAAGGGGGAAAGGTTCCTGCGGCTGAGAGCAAGTGAGGCTGCATACGGCTCTAGAGGTTGGGCCTTATGCGGCAAGCGGGAAGCAGGGCTGCATGCGGCCCAAGAGAAGCGGAGCAATACGGCTGGAAAGAAGTTCTCATGCGGCTGGGTCCCGTAAAGTCCCATACGGCCAGCGAGGAGAGAGGGCGCATGAGACTAAGTCAGAGCATTCATACGGCGGGAAGAAGCGGGGTCCTCATGCGGCTAAGGGAGGGCGCATGCGGCTCCAAAAAAGTGCAGAGTAATATGCGGCTGGGGATTGAGCGAGTTATGCGGCTAGATGAGTTCGGTTCTCATTAGGCTCAAAGTACTTCCAGTCATGCGGCTGAATAGAACACTTGCCGTATGAAATATTCATGCGGTCAAGTCAAGCACAGTTCACCTTCTCCAAAATTTCAGAGAAGAAGAACACCATGAGAGCCAAGTCCTCAAGCTCCATAGCTCCATCATCCGGAGCCCAAATCCGAACTTCCATAGGTCAAAATGGGACAGAACGAAAGCCTCTACAACATGGAACCATCAAAACTCAGAAATAACAAGGTTAAGTAGATCAAAACGCAAGAAATCCAAAAATAAAGTAAACTTAGATCTATAAGAATCTAGCCATGGAAAGTGGAAATGCCAAGTACTAAAGTAAGTTAAAATGCTATAAGGAAGAGAATGAAGCAATAAAATTGGAGTTACTCTATGAAGCATGTTGCACTTGCCTATACCTCTCTCTCTCTCTCTAGTAGGTGAAGAAATAAATGGAAGAAGAAGAAGAGGTTAATGAAGAAAGAGAAAGAAGAATGGGTTAATAAATGGTAGTAGTGGTGGTAGGTAGGGGTTCATCCTTTGGTCCATGATGAACCAAAAGCAAATCCCAAACCGAACCAAGCCAACCCGAACCAAGAATAAACTAAGCCATGAAGAAAACTAAGCAAGGAATCATACAATACAAGATAAAATACGTACACGTATTCCAAAATACGTAATACGAACCACGGGCATTACACCTATAATAGCAGTTTTTCAATAGCGTTCAAGTGTCCTCGCTATAGAATGTTATCAACAATAGCGTTCTTTCTGTAGTGGTATAAAAATATCTATCTATAGCGTTTCCTGAATGCTGTAGAATATTTTTTTATTTTACCGCTTGAAATTTTGCCAAAAATTTGGAGCTGCATTTCATCCCGCGCGATAAGGGATTTGTACGTATTCACTTGCACTACACCAAAATCCCTCTTCCCATAATTTTTTTCCACCATTCTCTCTCTCTCTCTCTCGCACACACACACACGCTCTCACCCTTCCTTCAGAAACCCTAACCACATTTTTTTTTCTTCTCCTCATTCAGGTACGCCAACCAGGGAAAGGGCATCCTCCAGTCCCACAACTTCCTCAATGGCCGAGCCAGGGGAGTTTCCTCATTCCCACGGCCACCCTCATCTAGATGCCATTTCGAGCCAAGCCTTCGCCGTCACCAACCTCACCGGCGCCATCACCTTTCCTTGCCTTCCACGGTTTCCTCCTCCATTAAACTACCTCCGGTCTGCGCAAACCCCTAGCAAGAGGATGTGCGTGTGGGAGAACTACCATGGATGAGTAGTTAGCAAACTAGGGTTTCACTTTTCCTCCTCCCTCTATTTCAAAAATTAGGGTTAGGGTTTTTCTTTGTGCGCTTGTTTTTGAAAATTTTTAGGGGCGTGCAAGCATGTGTCGGAGCAGTAGGAGAAGAAGCAGTCGAACGTAATGCGGTACAAAATCTCTCTCAAATCTTCCAAAATCCCTCTTTTATCCTCAATTTTATTAGGGTTCCTTGGTCGATTCGATCGTCCCCTCGTAATTGAGCGATCATCTATTTTTTATTGGTGGCTCGATCCCGTTATTGACTAGTCTGCTCGTAATTAAGAACTCAATTTCTGATTAGTAACTTTAGTCTAGGTTTATGATAGTGACTCCTATCACAATTCATCAGATCTTGCTTGATGCTAATAAATTGTTACTAGACACTAACTTTTGATTCATGCTTCATTTGGAGAATAAAGAGAAATTATGCTTGTGTTTGTTGCCATACCTAAAAGACCACAGACCTATTTGGATGAGAAGTAAACAAAATTAAAGAATATAGTTTTATAGTGCTATGATTTTGTTTGGTGCATTTGGAGGAACATATAGTTTTGTAAGTATTAAGCATTGGAAACTGTGATTTGGACCTTTATTTGGGTATCTTTTTTGTTTATAAAAAACATTTAAGTAGCAAAAAGAATAGGGCTAGAAAACCATGACAAAAGTCTTAGTTTAACAATTTTCAAATTATTATAGGTTTTTATCTCATGATTATTGACGGACCTCTGTGATTTGCTTCACACCTTGAGTGTTGTGACTTAGTGGAGTCGTGATTATAGTTACAATAAATTAGGATAAGCATATAATCTTTACAGCAGGCTAAGCTTTTTACAGCCACCTACTGCAGATTCTAAGTAAAGCACAAGTTTTTTCCCCCAATGAAGTACTGTAAATAGTAGAGAAAATAAAATTTACACCAACAGGTCCAATACATCTTAAATCATGATAAAGATCAACAAAATGAATTATATGGTATATAAACCATACCTGTGCATGAATGCAACTTGACTTGTATTCAAGAACTTCACTTGTTGCTGCTGTTGGCAATAACAGGGATCAATCAACATATTTCCAGAAAAGTGTCTAAAATCATCAAGGGATATAAATGATGGAAGTATAATAGGAACAATCCCTGTACCATTCTCAAAACATTAATCTAAACAAAATTTTCCTTGGTCCATGAAAGATTAAGAACTTAGCAATGAAGTAATGTAAATAGTTAAACGTTGTTATTTATTTGACTGCCAATAAGTACAATTGACTCTGTATTGAACTTACACATTGAAATTATTTAAAGACAAATAATTCCTCCGCAAAACTCTTGAGACTAACTAGTAGGTTAAAGCAGGGCAGTTTTACCTGTTATCATTCTTCAGAATAACTAGGTTACCCAGCCTGCAAAATCACCAATCCCTCACAAGCCAGGCGATGGCTAGTAAGGAACAAATGCCATAATTTGCTTCAGGTGGAGGGCTCCTCCATTCGCAGGAGGGGGCTCCTCCATATGCAGGGGGGAGAGAGACAACAAGGGAGCTAAACTATAACCGGGCTCCTCCATATTCACATGAACCGAAGTTACAAGTCATCCTTATAGGCTCCTTTTTGTCCTGTAAAATTCTCAAAAATGTCGTACTTTCCTTGCATGTCAACGAGGATTCCCTAATTATATTCTATTATTGTTCTAGATTGTTTAGGTAATCATTATTGTGTCCATATCATAAGGGCTAGCCAGTTTATTAACGATTAGAAATATCTATGTTTTGAAAGAACATATTGAATAATTCCTTCTTATGGATCATGATGTTATTTTGTAAGTATTCTTAGAGTAGATGCATATTTCACAGATACTTGAAGCATCTCATTTGCTGAAAGCCACACCTTGCTATTTATGTAAATTTCTTTTATAAATTATATATATCAAATGCCATTAGTAACTTTTGGTTCATTCTTACAGCTATTGGTCTGAACTCTGGAGTTCATCTCACCATCAATGCTTTAAAGCATAATCAGATTACCAATCCTTTTCCACATCATTGTGGGGCTTTTCTGGAGTGATGTTTCAACAGTCCATCGCGATTGAGTGCACAGTTCTTGAATTTTTTAGCTTTCAGTTGTACAAACCTTCTTATTATAGTTGCAGTAATTTCCAGTCCTGTTCCTAACCCAACAAGTTCACAATTTCTTGTTGACATTGACACGCTTGAAAAGGAATATGTGCTGACAGCAGCACAATATCAGCTCTCTCTTTTGAATAACAAGTACAAATATTCAGGTAGTGCCTGCGGGAATTTTCTTTTCAGTGTCAAAGTCTTAGAATTAGCTGTGCTAAGTTCCTACTAGTACATCGGTATTATTTATGCTGCCATATCTGAGAAAGTCTTATCGTTTTTTGTTATCTTGTTTCACAGAAAAGGAAGCACCAGAAAATTTGGTTGGTATTCTTATCGAAGAATATTTATATGACATGGCCTTTACAATTAAACTTAAATTTTAGAAGGGTTCAACACTAAAAAGGTATATCTTAATCTGACAATTACTAGTGTTAGTACACTCTTTCTTACCCAAAATTTGCTGGATCTGCATCAGGGAATTAGGGGACGCCTTTGTTTCCATCTCACAGCATTGTTGTTCAGATGGAGCATGCCCCCCATTAGCAGAGTGAGTTTAACTCCTTTTTTCTGTTGAACTTTTTTTCCCGCATTGGTTTAATATGGGATTACGTTACTAATTGTTTTCTGATTAGAAAGTTCTGTAATAAAACATTGGCTTTTGACTTAAAGTTGCAAATATTTATTTCAGGAGCAATCAACGACTCAATAAATTTTTATTGCCTTCATCTGAGGGTGAAACATTTTATGATGGAAAACATGATTCGAGCATGGCGGTTACTCAATTGAAGGGACAGTGGAAAACACTTGAGCAATATCTTGTAAGTTTCTGTTACATTTCTGCCATCTAGATCAAATTTTGCGTGTACCATTATTGATCATTGAAGTTATTATGGCCCCATAAGAGTAGGATGTCAGCTTTCGATTGGTTTCAGGAGTTTATTGTGCAACAGCATTTACATTAAAACTGTGAAACAGGACTTATGGCTCGAGATACTGTCTGTCTATTCTCTTCAATAGTAAACTATGCTTCATCTATGATTAAAGGCTCTTCAAATGGGGCTTGCTCCATAGTTCCTTTGCCACATGCTCCTAAGATTTGTTGATTAATTTTCACATTTCGGAAGTGTGTATGTCTAATCTAAATTGAATACGCCATTTACCTTGATCTGCTTCATCTAAAGTTCATCAAGAGTAAAAAAAAAGTGTCTAGAGGTTTCTAATGTATGCACCTCGGTGTATAACTAAATGTTAGTATAATGAATTTAATGTTTTATCAAGTTTAGGATCTAAGTAACTGGATAGATCATGTGTTTGTGTATGCTAAGGACCTATTCATTCACAACTTAAATGGTCCACCATCAAACTGTGATGATCTGTTTCCTTGTTATGGATGAGCTTTACATTAATGAAGAGTCATGGCCTTTTTATCTAAATGTGGCCACAGTATTTTAATCTTTTGCCTAGAAGTTAGTATGCACTCTCCGCAGTATTATAATCTTTTGCCTAGAAGTTAGCAAGCACTGTTACTACAGGCAATCTTGGGTGCAATTTTTTATATTTCTCCTATGAGTAATAATCGAATTAACAATACATAGGAGGTCAAAAAAGCAGGTAATAAAAATTTCAAGCAGGATATCAGACAACGCAAGTCGCAACACAATATGAGCATCCGATACTGCAGCCTGATACTTCTAGAATATCTAACTACAAAACGTGATACTACAACCTGATACTTCAAACATATTCCGAGCATTAGATACTGCAACTTGATACGTCTGCAACTTGATACTATAGTAAATTGTGTTGTATCGCAAGCAAGTAGTAGCCCTCAGTAATAAATTCTAGGATGTCCTAATGGACACATTCAAATGCCCATCTCAACAACTAGGAAGGTTAATATCGTCTTTGATACCATAAATTTGACTTAATCAGATGGTTTATATGATAAAAGGTTTTCCTCCAACTACCAAACCAGAACAACTGATACTATGCTTCAAATCACATGATCAACTACCAAACCAGAACAATTGACACCCTTCGTGCATGAGGAACTCTCTCCCAGAACAAAACATGATAAGTCTAACATAATACTGCTTGGCTTCCTGATATTAGATACTTCTGCTCCATTATTAATTTTCTCCATTAATGATGACCGCATCTTAGAATGTACACTAGTTTGGTTTGTTTAGTACTGCTACACAAATTGAGAATCCAAGAATTTAGAAGAGTGTTAAAATATATCTTATTTTGTGGATATCTGATGCTGAAACAGAACTTTATCCCATCCCCTTGTTACTGAAAATTTATAAGGGATCAAAACAAACAAAAATTACCATTGACTTGAACAAGCCAAAATTTTCCTTATTACTTGTACAAAATGTCATGTAGTTATAACCGAACCAAGCATGTTGGAATTTCATGTTTGGCATGCTTAGTGCATCAGAGAGATTTTTTTTCCTGTTTTCTTACAGTTTTTTTAGAATATTTTTGAATATGTTCATTTATTAGGCCTTGATTTGATATCTCATGAATTAAAAAGTTCAACTTTAGGTAGTTTTCTTGCATCTTGTAGTAATTTTTTTTTGCATCTTGTAGTGTATATATGTGCGTGTGTGCGTTTATTTTGACTATAGTGTTGACATAGATTTTGGCGTTCTAATATCTTTAGTAGAAACTTCTTTTCTTGTTTTTTCTTTTGTTATTCTTAAAGTTTAGGAACTTTTGGTTCATTCTTATAGTTTAGCATCAATGTTTCGTTTCTGTCATATGGAGGGGCCCCACTTGATCAATCCTTAATTAGCCACCTGACTGAACTGGGCTTCACCCGGCAGTCTGACTTGAGATCAGTTATACCTAACAGAGCCAGGTTACCCAATATAGATATCTGCTAGATATCTCTTAGTTCATTTCATGGTGTCAAATATTTCTATTTTATTTTTTATATCATAATGTGTTTTCTTCTTAATTTTGTGTAGGTTGGCGTATAAATTTTTGATGGTTGTGGATAGCTGCTAGAAGGAAAGAGGCGATCAAGCTGTTTTTTGGCCTACAGATATTTGTAAATGGAATGGTTTATTTTGGACTACAGATATTTTGTAAATAGAATGGTTTATTTTGGCGTACAACTACGGTTTCTACATCTTGAATGTTTTAATGACAACTACTTTTTGTATATCTTGAATGTTCTAAGGAAACATTTCATATTTTGGCAAACCTTTCCTATATCTTGATTGATCGAAATGGAAGTTGCGATTGAAATTGTTTGCGATTATGGTTATTTATATGTGATACAAAACAGGTTATGAAATATGAAATTCTGTAGCAGATATGATATAACATAAAATTCTGTAGCAGATTTATAGCACTCAAAATGTCTAAATTGCCGCTACCACGATAGCATATAATGAACGCTATAATAAATCAAACCATGAACTATCACTTCATCAAACGCTATAAATCATCCACAGCTTTCACAAACGCTATAAATAATCCACAGCATTCATAAACGCTATAAATACTCCACAGCACTCACGAACGCTATAAACCATCTACAACGTTCTAGAATGCTATAAAGAATTCACAGCATTCACAAACGCTATAAACCATCAACAGCATACACGAACGCTATAATCCTTCTACAGCATTCATGAATGCTATAATGTTATAGCGTTCACATATCTGGACATACTATAGCGTGGACAATTATAGCAGACAAAATATGCTATAGTAGGCTTTCTATAGCGTTCCACGCATGCTATTGTAGGCCATATTTGTTGTAGTGGTTTATCTTACCTTAAGATAATGAGTTTATCTTATTACAAGGTAAGATATTGGGTTTACCTAGATAACTAAGTTTAGATATCTAAGTTATTGGTTAGCTAGTAGCTTATAATAGATATTAGATATCTAAGATTGGTATCTTGGTAGTTAAGGTATTTATACCTAGACTAAGGTATTGGGTTTTCAACTAAGGTATTGATATTAGGATATCAATAGGGCTAAGGTATATGGTATCGTGGGGTAAGATATAGGTTGGTATCTTACTAGTATCTAGTATCTACGTTAGTTGTCTTAGGATGTAGATGAGTGGGTATCCTCAGATACAAATCAGTATCTTAGAGGATAAAAGTAGGATTTTGGGGTAAAGTCTAAGAATGGGTTTTGATTGTTAAGATGGGGGTTAGATAAATGATGTTTGTGAGGGAGAGTGAGTGTGGTTTAGAAGAATGGGTTATGTTAGATGTGGTATTTTGATATCTCAAGATTACCTTAAGGTAATGTGTAGGAAAGTAACATATTAGAAAAGATAGTTTTGATGTCCAAGATAGTAGAAATTTATGGTTGGTAATAGTTAGATAGGTTAGTGTCTAGCTACCCTAAGAAGCCCAGGTTACTATTCCAAGGTATAGATAGGTTACCGTTGTATTGGGGCAAGGTAATAGAAATTACCTTGGTAATGTAAGTTAAGGTAATAGGGTAATTGTAAGTTTTGAGTTAGATAGTTTAAGATATGGCTAGAAATAGGTTCTTTTGGTTGGTAATGGTTAGGATTAGTGCACTTAGACTAGTTTTGACCTCGGTTGACTGTTTTGACCAAAAGTCAACGAAAGTCAACCGAAAGTTAAACTTAGCCTAATAATGACTAGAATTGAACCAAAACCAAATAAGAGTTGACCAGTTGACTGAAAGTCAATAGTTAGTCAATATTTGACTAGTTTAACCTAGGGTTGACCCAGGGTTGACTCAGTGTTGACCAGAGTTGACCAGAGTTGACTTTTTGACTAAAAGTTAACTGTAAGTCAACCCTTGACCCAGATTGACCTAGTTTTGACTTAGACTTGTATATCATGACTAGATTAGCTTTCCTTACATTATTAAACCCTGTTTTGACTTTTAGTATCTCATCTTTAGGTCTGTGATTACTCTGAGTATCTGTTCACCTTATCAGCTCAGGACCACAGGCGAGTACATTCACTGATAGTTTTCATTGTCTTGATATCTGCTATATCCGATTCAGTTGTAGTGTCTTACTTGATTTCCAGACACGATAGTTTACGGACTAGTATTTGTCGGATCCTGTCATGAGATGTTGTTCCCAGATTACTTGGTATATTGGTACATGACTCGACTTGTTACTTGTACTTGTATAGACATGGACTTGGGAGTGGGCTGATCACCTGCTTTTGAATCCCGTGACATGACATGTTATGTTCGGATCCTTTATACTATTCGGGGGATGGAGAATTATTAGTGGTTGTGTGATCAAATCCCTACTAGTTCTTCACACTTGTACTTGTTACTTGTTCATAGCTATACCCTCGTCTCACGACGGGTAAAGCCTTACCCTACTTGTTCATAACTTTCCATGGTGACCGACCTTATTCTTCACACTTGTACTTGTTACTTGTTCATAGCCGGTCAGATGGAAAGCCTGATCATATTTTCCCAAGCCGATCACATAACGCACTAATAATTCAAGACACCTTTTATATTTATTTATCATAGAAGGCTAAGTTCTGTTCGGGAGAAGGGTTACAACTCCGGTCCTTGTTTGATTTAAGGTTTGTAACTCGGCTTCCGGATGGTTCCCAAGTCATCATATATATATTATCGTCCTATTCAGTACTCACATCTTGATATATATTTCCTGTTAATTTTGTCTTGTATTTCATTATACTGTCTCTTATAGAATTTGTCAATTCATATGGAACTGCTATTAGTGTTTGTACTTGCTCATTTTTCTGACAAGATAACCGTTGATGTTTACAGAGTACATGTTAGCTGATTGCTCTACCTTTTACGGGTATGGCCAGAATAGAGTTTGATGAGACATTACCCCTGGATCTCCAGCGGGATCCATTAGCAGTGGATGAGACACCATTAGTTTAGATTAGTCATTTTCAGTTATATTTATTCTCTGGATTACTGTATTTGAGATTTGGGATGTTTCTGGATTTGTGTTATCTTAGACACTTAGAACTCTATCTGGTTGTATCTCCGTGGTTTCATTTTATTTCATATCTATCTATCTTTTATCGTATTCTACTTAGATGTGATTGAGACTGTATTTGCTATGTCACCTCCATTCTGAGTGTATATACTGTACATGTACCTTATATATTGTTAGATGATTGACCTAGGACAGCGTTCTACCGTCGATACTGCGACGTAGGCTGGACGTACCCACTTCTCGTGCCCTTACTCTAGGGTGCGGGTCGTGACATCAAGTATGGGGTCTGCTGGTCGAGTTATCTATATTCTTTAGAGATTTGTGTTCAAACAAGTTGACGGTACAACATATATTTGAACTTGAGGAGAAGATTGTATTGACATTACATAAGTTAAAAAATGTGTTCCTCCAGCTTTTTTGATAGTATGGAACATTTGTCGATTCATCTTAAATACGAAGCACGTATCGATGCTTTCGTCCATTATTGATGGATATATCCAGTTGAGAGGTATAAAATAATTAATTATCTAGTACTAATAATTTTTTTTATTCAAACAGTTCTAATATTCAATATATTATTTATAGATATCTACATCACCTGAAGAATAAGGTAGGCAATAAGGCTCATATAGAAGCTTTGATATATGAAACATATATTATTGAGGAGGTCTCAAACTTCTGTTCAATCTACTTCGATACTCATATCAGAAAAAACTGGAATAAAGCACCAAGAAATGATGAAGGTGAGGTCGATGCACCAAATAACAGAATTCGAACTATCTTCAATGTTGGTGGCAAGCCTACATAAGTGCTTTTGAGTTACGGTATTTGGAGGATGACAAGTTTGAAGTCGCTCATCGATATATATGCCTAAGTAGTGGTATAGAGGAGATGAAAGATATAAAGAAGTAAGCGACATAATTTTGCTATATATTTCAATTTTGCTATATACTTGTAAAATAAGTTCTCTAACTTTTCTCGTTATTATCACAGTATTTTTAGAGTTGAAATAAAAATAAAAAGACCTAACATTGATGATGATGATCTTGCTAGAGAGGTTGACAAATTTTTTTTTGTCGTGGTTCTATAATTATTTAAGGATTAAAATCATTTAACTATTCTAAATTCAATAACTTGTCCAAGCTTTATCTAATGACGTTATGATACCTGATATTTTAGGTTTTTCGTCATGGCACACAATTATAGAACGAAAGACTTCGAGCACTAGCTATCAGACCAAGCAAGATGCCAAAATGTTGGGATGGATATACCATCAATGGCTTCAAATTAGAACCACCGATAAGCCTATCAATCACTCATTTGTTGATGAGGAGGCTAATTATACAAATAATTCTAGAGTTTGTGTAAGGGGTTCAGTCTACGATATCGATCCAGAATTTGACTATTACGATGTTCTAAGAGATATTGTAGAGCTGGATTAATCTTTTGATACCAAAATTATGTTGTTTAAATGTGACTGGTTCGACACAACACACAAGCAAGGATAGAGAATTGACAAATAGTTTGGATTTGTTGATATAAAACATAGAAAAAGATGTGGAGGTTTTGAACCATTTGTGTTGGCTAGTCAAACGGTCCAAGTGTACTATACAAGTTATCCTAGTCGACGATGTATTACTCGTGATTGGTGGATTGTATGCAAAACTAAAGCAAGAAATAGATATAATATTGGAGATCAAGCATACCAGGAGGATGAGGTAGTCATGTCTCAACCAACATATATGAGTTTAGCCGACGTTGACGATATAGAAGTTGACATTACTGTAGAGGATGATATAGTTGATGAGGTAGTCATGTAGAGGATAATTCTGAAATGGACGTATCAGATGAGAAAGAAGAATTTGAAGATGAAGGTGAAAGTGGAAGTAATAGTGAAAATGAAGAAGTAGAAGATTAAGCTAATTCGGAAGACGAAGAAGAATCAGAAGATGAAGAAGATTAGTACATATTACTTACTTATGAGTATCATCACACTATTTTTTATTTCTATTAGATTAGCATTGATTATTTGTATCATCATACCATTTTTTTAATTTTTATTAGATTTGTATTGATTATTTGTATCATCACACCCTTTTTTTATTTCTTTCAGATTTTTATATGACAAAACGAGGCCATGGACGACGTCGAGGATCTTCATCCTGCCTTCCTCCTCCTCCTACTCCAGTTGTAGATCGCAGAGTAGTTAGTGAGGACAACTTCATTGATGAGGAGGATGACTTATCTTTGCCGTTCACTCGTTCATCGGTAGGCGGAGCTAGCCCTGATATTCCCTCAGTATCTACTCCTATTGGTGCTGGTGCCCCCTGGTTCCACTGATCCATCTTCTATACTGGAGACTATATGTGTCGCTCCTACTGGGACGAATCTATGTCCTGGCATGTTGGTGGACCGTGGAGTGTTGATACGTCGAACATAATTTACAGATCCTGCTACTCTACCAGAGCGGCCAGCCAGCATCACTCGTTCCGAGCTGTGGGCCGATGGAGCGACGTAAGTATATAATTGTTATTATACATATTTATTCATACTATCTTTATTTTCTAATGATATATTATTTTATTAATTCCAGGTTCTTTCCACTCCGGCTGGTAGAGATTTGGGCGACTTGATGCGTCGTTAATTCTATGATCCCTATCTGAACTCTAGGGACAACCTACTTGATAGACGATTTATTTGTCTAGATATGCTTGGGGTATACCTAAATAATATCGTCTTTGTTTACAACATTTCTTAAATATTTGCTCATTTATTTTTATTTTTTATTTGTAGAAGTTGTACTGGTGACCGACATACAGAGATCAGGCGATCCGAAAGTGCTACAAGTCCGTCGCCAGCAAGAGGTTGAGGGATTTGGTCAATGACCAGAAGGCGTTGGCTATACTAAATGATGCTCTTCGTAAGGAGTGCTTAAAGAAGGAATTTTGGAAGGAGATGAAGAAGAAGATGGACACTCCGTCCTATAAGGTCAAGTGCGAGAAGGCAAAGGCTGCTCGTGCTAAGGGTGGTCACCACCCGGGTGGATCCATCCCAATTTTATATTATTATCGATGGTTGGTGAGTATTCTTATTTGTTATTTCTTCAATTGTTTAATTTTAATGTTTAGTTATCAATTGATGTTTAATTGTTACAATACGAGAAGGTCGCCAAGGCATGCGGAGACCCGAACGCCATCGACTTTTCTAAAGTTTTCGAGCGTACCCATAAGCGAAAGAATGATGGGAAGCTCGTAAATGATCAGGCGACCAAAGCCTATGTAAGTTTTCCAAGTCCTATCTAATTATACTTCTTCTTTGTACTTAACTATATTTATTTTACCTAAATAGTTAGTCCTAACTCTAAATATCCTAACCATAAGAATAATTACCAATATAAATCAAAGACGAATATAGGAGACGTATGAGACCCTAACCATAACAATACTTATTAGTAACTAAAACATGAATATTAACTCTAGATCTATTCACCTATATAAATATAGGAGACGTATGAGACTTTAGAGAGTCGAGTCGGTGAGGGAGGGAGTGTTGCTGGGGGGTTGCTGGGAGGGAGCTGGGACTAGTCAGCCACCGACACTGTCTGCGAGGAACGATTTATGGATACAAGTTGTCGGTAGAGGGAAAGGCAGTAGCATGTACGGTACCAGATCGTTGACATCCCAGTCGTCCGTTTACTCCAGAGCTCCTCTTCTATCCCCATATCCACCTCCACCTCCACCTGTAGATACACAGACTGATGTTACTACCGGAACCCAGGTGACCGAAATTCTAGGCATAGTAGGTCTGATTCTTGCTGCCACTGCACCGGCTCCTTCTTCGACCTTAACGCCTCCAGGACCGGCTCCAGCTTTGACCTCAGCACCTCCGGCAATGGCTCCTCCTTCGACCACAGTGCCTACTACACTGACTCCTACTTCGACCACGAAGCCTCTTGTCACGTCGGCGACTCTTTCGGGCGTTGTTCCTGTCCAGGACGTACAGCAGGTCATTAGTTTGGTGATGGCACAGTTATATGTGTGCGGACAGTCGCTTCTACCTCCGCCATCTCCTCCACCTCCTCCACCAGTAGTTTGATATTTTTGAGCATCTTGTATGATTTTTTATTATATTGGATCGATGAGTTTGTATGGACTTTATGGTGTTTATGTATCATTTGAGGGATTTGTGTATATGTACTATATTGGTGCATGATGAGTTTGTATGGACTCCATAGTTTGAGAAAATATTTGTTTGCATCTATTTCGTTCAATTTTACATATTTTTCTTCTAGTTTATTGAATAAATACTCTATTGGATTCACTGTTATATATTTGTGTTACATGTTATTGAATATATATATTTTTTTCGTTCAATTTTACATATTTTTCTTCTAGTTTATTGAATAAATACTCTATTGGATTCACTGTTATATATTTGTGCTACATGTTATTGAATATATATTATTGAATATATATATATATATATATATATATATATATATATATATATATATATATATATATATATATATATAGACAAGTTTCAGCAATGTATGAATGAATTATTCTGGCAATAATGACAAACACAACGAAGGACCAGCGACGGATTACCAACGAATTTTTAGAAAAAATTGCAGGCTAACAATGAACTAGCGACTTCTACCGACGAAATATCTGCACCTCAGCGACTAACTACCGACGGAATATTCCGTCGGTAACGTGCTTTCTAATGCCCAAAACCGTATCATACGAGTTACCGACGAAATTTTCCGTCACTGACCTTCTGGAAATTTCTAATTTTGGGCTCACAAAACTCTGTTGCTAATCTGTCGCTAAGCTGTCGCAATTTTTGGCGACGAAAAATATACGTTGCTAATCCGTCGCTAATTTTTGTCACCAAATTCGTCGATGTTTTGTCGCTATAGCGATAGATTACCGATGGATTTTTTATCGCGATAATAAACCTGTCGACGTACACATTCTGTCGGTATTCCGTCGGTAAGTTTAAATAGCGACGGAAAAGTCATATTTAGCGATGGATGTTTCCGTCGCTAATTACCAATATTTTTGTAGTGATAGGATGATATTTATATTAACTATATCTTGATACACGTCGGCACTACGGGTTCTTCCGTATATTCTGCATACCGATTGCAAGGAATAGGTTGTTTTGAATAAAATAAAATGTACCACAAAGATGTAAAGAAATATGTTTTCGGAAAGTTTCCTTGGAAGGACTTGTAATAGGCCCCAGCAATTTGTAGGAGTTTTAGGGGAAAAATCTATATTAATGACTATTTTCTAGAAAAAAAGGTTTATAGGAATAAATAAATGTTTTATAAGTTTTTTGGGAATTAATTATTCTACTTCTTAATCAATACCTGGCCTGATATTCTCTACCCGATAACATAAGTCATTTAATCTGAATCGTTGAATCTAGCGGGAACTAATCATAGACACTGATTCAACCAACTCATAACTGATAACCCAAACATGTCACGCTCCAGTCCCAAAATCCATAAGGACTAGAACACGTGGCATGCCAGCAGACACATTCCATAGGTATATCCAATTTAATGGACCAATGGAAAGTATCTTAAGCTGTAAAGTAATCACATGGTAGGCACAAAAACTATACTCATCCACAGAACCAAGAATCACATAATAAGAAAGCATAATGTGCTGAAATAAAGGAACTAGAATACTGTCAAATAGAAATATAAAAGTCATATGGAAAACCCATGGATACAAGTCTCAGCCAAATAAATGATCACTACAAGTCTCAGAAAAATATAAAAGTATCCACTACAAGTCTCAGCTTTGACATGAAATAAGGTAAAAATAGAAATAGATGTCCACGAAGAACTACTCTGGATCAACCTCGTCATCCACAGCTAGTACAACAGAAGAATAGACTCCTGGCTCATACTCCTCAGGAAAGACCTCGTCAACTAAATATGGGGAATAACCAGGTCCTCAGGGGACATAGCAAGGCACATAATATACAAGCTAAAGTGTAGTAAGTATAGAAATATTGGGGTATATAAACCAAACTGATGTGACGCTTTGAGGACAACGTTCACAAGCGCAGACATCTCCAAAGTAAAAGTCATTCGGGTCTGGCGTACATATAGTCGTAGCTCCGTAACGGAATCTCAACGGTAACTAAGAGAGAAACATGGATCACATAAAGCAGGTAATCTCTCCGAATAAATGTATATACATATATAAGTGTATGTGCACAGCATGGCCGGCGCAAGTAGTAGTCGTCCTTAACTCTCACGAATCAATAAGTTGCAACTACAACTTACCGTTCGGACCTCTATCTAGACGGCAATCCTATGACACATCTAAAAGAATTATAAAATGACACAACCAACCTTAACCTACAGGTATCAGGAATTCAGGTATCTTAGGTAATCAGGCTCAAGTATCAGGATAATATATGCACCCGAATGTAATCCAGAAGCCCGTATTAATATAACTCCTAAGGTCCAACACAATAAATAAAATAGCAAGAAATAAAGGATAGAATAAAACATGAATTGAGCAATAGCAAGGTGCACTTGCCTGATTTTGCGGTGTGAATATGAAATGTCGCTCTCGTGTCCACGTCTCCGGAATCCAACTCTCCTAGATAATTAAATAACTAGTTTAAGTAATTACTCATGAACTTATGATACGACTTAATGTTAATTTAATGTTTTAAAACCAAATTAAACATATTCAAATCTCTCGTGGAACCATTTAGATTTGTACACCAAATATACATGTTCCACGATACATCGGAACACATTTTTAGGGTTTTCGACTTCTAATTTGTCGGTTATGCCCGTACTTCAATAACATACTTAAAAATCATCTAAAACCCATAAGAAATAATATTTAAACTAATTTTCTACAGATTTATCTCTGAAATTCCAGAATTAAAAACTCTAAAGAAATATATGGCTAATTGATTTATATGTCAGCTAGTCTACCCGAAACTTGTCCGGGACATCGCCAATTATTCGATATGGCTAAAATACACTAAAATATATTTTAAATAGAATTAAAATACCTTATTTCACAAAATATAATCATGAAACAAGGATTAAGTTATGGTACTAATTCGGGACATTCTAGGTCAGCAGATTATCCGAAAATAGCTAGTTTTGACCTATATTTTCCCAACCAGATTTGAGTTGATAAAATCATAAAAAATACTTAAAAATCATAACTTATATATTTTAAAACACATAAAATTTATTTTCTAAAATAACCATCAATAACTTATAGTTCATTCACAACGGTGCTAAAATCGATCCTACCGAAACATGAATATTACAACCATAAATCATGAAACCATTATAGATGAAAATACATAACAAAATGCATCAAAATATCATTTTTTACTGATTTAAACACAGAATTTCTACAAAATTATAGCATAGGTTTGGGATGGAAAAAGTAGAGTTTCTTACCGAAAGTCCTTGCTAGTTGGTTTGTGGAGGCTTCTCCTTGCCAAAGCTCCCACCGTTCCCTCTATCTTTGATTGCTAATCCCTTTTTATGAGTTTGAAGGTGTTGGTAATGGCTCTAGATGATTGGATGGGAAAGATGGAGTTTTTAGGGTTTGTTTGAGTGGTTGGGTGGATACATGGTGGAGGAGATGAGTTTTTGTGAAGGATTGAGAGATGTATAATGGAGGGGATGATGGGGTTGTGGGTGCTGTTGGCTATGGGAGGGGAGAAGGGGTGTGGTCGGCTATGGAGAGAAAGAGGATGGGAGTAATTAAGTTAGGGTTAGGGTTTGGGTACAAGTTGATGTATATATGGACTTTTTGGGTTGAATGCATGTATAGGAGTTGGAATCATATTCCCTATAGATGTTCGCCCAGGGGGGTTTACTTGGCTGAACACTCTATTGTGGGGATCCACTTGATATGGTCTGGTTGTTTGGTGAGTTGGCTAATTGATTTGATTGAAGATTTAAATAGGTCTTTCCAAATATAGAACTAATTAAATATATATATATATATATAAATACAATCCAAAATCTGAATAAATATAAAATATATGTGTTTATTAATATATTTTAATACCCAATATGCCTACATAAGTTTGGGTTTAGCTTGGAAGAAGTTTGGAAAGGTTTGGTGCAACCGGGTCTCCTAAAAAGTCATAAAGGCTTTATAAACTAATTAATTAAATAAAAATATGACTTGTGTCATAATTTGAATTTTTAACATGCACGAGACAAAAATATGACCATGGCATTCCTAACATGGCTAGCATGCTAGTTAAAGAACCCGACTACACTAGGCATACCATACTTTCTAATCATATTGCACATTCAAACTCGATCATGACTATAGCCCTTTTATATAATATAAATAGGATAAAATAAATTAGAAATAAATAAAAATCCAAATTAATATATTTAATAAATCAAATATTCTTTTAATTTTGAGGGGTTTTAGATCCTTCCCTCCTTAAAAGAATTTCGTCCTCGAAATTAAAACAATGGTATATGGAAAATTAAAATTACTAAGAAAACATAATAAATTACGTACCTTGATTCTCAAACAAATGGGAGAAACCCTCTCGCATGGAATCCTCACATTCCCATGTAGACTCGCCTAGTGAATGATGCTTCTAAGCAACTCGAACAAGTCTAATGGTCTGACATCGTAATGTCTTCTCACTATAGTCAATAATCTCGACTGGCTGCTCCCTCGTAAGATAAAGTCGGCCCTACAGTAATCTTAGAATGATCAAGTATATGACTAGAATCTGCCAAGTACTTTCTCAACTGAAACACATGAAATACGTCATGCACACCCTCTAGTGACGGAGGTAATGCAAGACGATAGGCCACTTCTCCTACTCTCTCAAGAATGTCGAGAGGACCGATGTACCTTGGGCTTAGTTTTCCCTTGCTACCAAACCGGATGGTACCTCGAGTCGGTGATATCCACAAGAATACATGGTCGCCTTCCTCGAACTCCAAAGGACGGTGATGTGTATATGTCCAATGCTTCTGTCTGTCTTGAGCTGTCTGAAGATGCTTTTGAATCTGCTTCACCTTTTCCACGATCTGTGTCACTAGCTCAGGTCCAAGAATCTGACATTCTCCCACATCACTCCAACAAACAGGCGATCTGTACTTCCTTCCATACAATTAGGGGTAAGCAACGGTTCGGTTCGGTTCAAACCGAACCGTATATATGAAAACCGAAATAACCGTAAACCGTACTTCTCAAAACAGAAAACCGAACCGTTTTTATAAAAACCGAACAAAACCGAACTGAATTAATTCGGTTCGGTTTTTGGTCGGTTCGGTTTCATGGGCCAATGTGCCGGACCTTCAATATTTTAGCAAAATATGCCTATTTAAATAACAATTTATTTTAAAAATATGGTATTATTGTATTAATGAATTATATATTGCATAGTGTGAAAAATATCAGTATATATATAGATTGAGGGTAGAGAGAGAGTGCTAAAAAAAGTACCGACAGAGAATAAGAGGAGAGTGTCCTCGGCTAAGGGTTACAAAATATTACTATATGTAGATTGAGGATAGTTTGATAAATTATTAAATCTAAATCGGTTTTCGGTTCGGTTCGGTTATCCGGATCAAGAACCGAAAACCAAATCGTTATTTTAAAATTTTAAAATTTTAAACCGAAAACCGAACCGATAACCGAAAAGTCGAACCGTTTGTCATATTTCGGTTCGGTTCGGTTCGGTTTTCGATTTTCAACCGTTATATGCTCACCCCTACATACAATGCCTCAAAAGGCGCTATTTGGATACTTGCTTAGTAGCTATTATTGTAAGAAAATTCCACCAAGTACAAGTGATCCTCCCAAGATCCTCCGAAATCCAGCATACAAGCTCTCAACATGTCCTTGAGTGTCTGAATTGTGCGTTCCGACTGTCCATCAGTCTGAGGGTGATATGCAGTACTGAACTTCAATTGAGTTCTCAGACTCTCCTGTATACTTCCCCAGAAATACGACGTAAATCGAGAATCACGATCCGAGATAATACTGACAGGTATACCATGCAACTTCACAATCTAATTCATGTACATGTCTGCCAATACCTCGGTAGACTGTCCTACTCGAAATGGCAAGAAATGTGCCGACTTGGTCAATCGATCTACAATCACCCAGACTGCGTCCTTTCCGCTAGGGCTCCTCGAAAATCCAGTGACGAAGTCCATCGTGATATGTTTCCACTTCCACTCAGGAATAAGAAATGGCTGTACAAGTCTGATTGATCTCTAAAGCTCGGCTTTGACCTGCTAACAAACTAAGCATCTAGCTACAAATCATGCAATGTCCCTCTTAATTCCATGCCACCAGAAATGCTGTCTCAAACCTCAGTACATCTTGGAACCCCCGAGATGGATAGAGTAGATAGAACTATGCGCTTCTTCAATTAATTCCTGCCGAAGCTCTCCATTTGGAATATATAAGCGCTCTCTGCACCTCAATGCTCCATCCTCGTGAATCCGCAACCCTGTCTGCTCTCATGCCTCAGTCTTCTCAAGGAGTCTTCTAAATCTCGCATCCATAGGCAATACTGCCTTAATCCTCTCAACTAGTGAAGACCAAACTTCCAATTGTGCTAGAACACCTTCTGATCCTAGCAATATAACTTCGATCCCAAGCTCCTGAAGATCCTCAAGCAAATGGCACTGTGTCCTCAAAAAGTAAGCTGCAGGCTTCCTATTCAAGGCATCTGCAACTATTCGCCTTTTCAGGATGATACTGCAGCTCAATGTCGAAGTCTTTCAACATCTCCAACCAACATCTTTGTCTCATATTCAAATCTTTCTGAGTAAAGACATACTTCAAACTCTTATGGTCGGTGAATATCTCCACTCTCTCGCCATATAGATAGTGCCTCCAGAGATTTAGTGCAAATATGACTGCAGCCTACTCTAGATCATGCGTCGGATAATTTTTCTCGTGAGCCCTCAACTGTCTCGATGCATAAGTAACTACCTTACCATGCTGCATCAGGACACATCCCAATCCACTGCCGGATGCGTCGCTATATACCACAAAGTCTCCTGATCCTGAAGGAAGAGTCAAGATCGGTGTTGTCGTCAAATTCTTCTTCAGCTCATCAAAAGCTGTCTGACACTCTGCCGTCCAGATGAACTCCTGCTCCTTACACGTCAACCGCGTCATGGGCTCAGCAATCTTCAAAAATTTCTCTACAAACCTCCGATAGTATTCGACAAGTCCGAGAAAACTCCTTACCTCTGAAACTGACGTAGGCACTGGCCATGTCGTAATGACCTCTATCTTCTCCGGATCAATTGAAAGTCCTTCACCAGAAATGATATGGCCCATAAATGAGACCTTTTCTAAGCAAAAGTCACACTTACTGAGCTTGGCATACAACTTCTCCTCTCTCAATACTCCTAACACAACTCGAAGATGCTCTTCATGCTCCTCATGACTCTTAGAGTATACCAGTATATCATCAATGAATATCTCTACAAATTTATCTAGATACTGGTGGAACACTTTATTTATCAAATTCATGAACACTGCTGACGTATTAGTTAGACAAAACAGCATCACCAAAAATTCATAGTGTCCATACCTCGTCCAGAAAGCTGTCTTCTGAATGTCTTCCTTCCGTACCCTGATCTGATGGTATCCGGACCTAAGTTCGATCTTGGAAAACACTTGTGCACCATTAAGTTGATCGAACAGGTCATCGACATGCGGTAATGGATATTTATTCTTAATCGTTACCTTGTTCAATTTTCTGTAGTCGATGTATAGGTGCACAGTTCCATCCTTCTTCGGTACAAATAAGACAGGCACTCACTATGGAGAAGCACTAGATCGAATAAAGCCCTTGTCCACCAATTTATCTATCTGGGCCTTCTACTCTTCTACTTATTTTGGTGCCAACCGGTACACATGAGAAGATATCGGCTCCGCTCTTGGAACCAACTCTATGGTGAATTCAATCTCTCTGTCGGGTGGCAAACCGGGAAGCTCTTCTAGGAACGCATCTTCAAACTCTGATATAACTCTCGGTAATGCTGGCTCCTCCACTGCTATATGGGCCTTTAGAGTGGGATGGGTACCTTTTTTTGTTGCCCTCGAAGAAATTCAAACTCCGGAAGACCTGGGGGTCTAAAAAAATCACACTACCCCGACGATAATCTATTTAAATATTAGGAAAGGATGATACGAAAACGATGAAATGAGGGTCGCTAAAGGGATACTATGCGTCTATCTATCAAGTACGAGCATTTGTTTTTCGAAATAAGTGGAGATAAAAAAAAACAATAAAGAGTTCATGTGAGATGTGGTCGAATACAAATACGGGGTTCAAAGGCAATTGAATAGTTCAAAAAAGAGAGTTGTCAAGGTAGGTACGGATGAGATCCTAGAGGGCAAGTATATTTGTTAACTATATCTCAATCCACGTAGAATAATCATAAGAAGAACGAACTAAGTGGACTAGGTTGATCAGACCATAATGCACCAATTCTGATTAGACTATATGTTAGTAGGTGCACCCAATAAAACATATGTCCTGAACAAGCTCGATAAAAGAAATAAGCTTGTAAAACTAGGCTATAATAGCAGTATAAGTCAAGATAGTCAAAAATATATACGTGAGAAATAGTTCAAGTTCTTCAAAATCTAAAACTCGTCTGGTGTTTGTGCCTCTACAATTGTCCTACTGTCTTCTTGTCTAAGGCTCTGACCGACTAAATGGGTTATGGACCTCTAGATAACCTATTAGTGTCCTTCAATGATGGGTTTTAAGGACAATAGGATGCTAGGTTGTGAGACATACTACCCAACTTACTAGAGTTCAACTAGTAGTGTAATTGAATCAATTGAGCCTATAAGTCATCTGCCTAACCTCTATTGAGAAATACGATTCACGGTAGAAAAAGGAATCAAGCAAGTCACAGCTGTCAAACGAGATCCTACAAGTCATATACTAGATTCTAAGTATAATCCTAATTCGCAGGCTCGCTTGGCACAGTCATGTAACCAAGATGATTTATCGAAGACCTGTATGGACCACCACAAAAACATGTCACGCCTCAATCCCAAAATTCAGAAGGACTAGAACATGTGGCATGCCAGCAGACACATTCCATAGGTATATCCAATCTAATGGACCAATAGAAAGTATCTTAAGCTGTGAAGGCACAAAAACTATACTCATCCATAGAACAAAGAATCACAGAATAAGAAAGCATATCGTGCTGAAATAAAGGAACTAGAATACTGTCAAATAGAAATATAAAAGTCACATGGAAAACCCATGGATACAAGTCTCAACCAAATAAATGATCACTACAAGTCTCAGAAAAAAAATATAAAAGTATCCACTATAAGTCTCAGCTCTGACATGAAAATAAAGTAAAATTAGAAATAGTTGTCCACGAAGAACTACTCTGAATCAACCTCGTCGTCCACAGCTGGTGCAACAGAAGAATAGACTCCCGGCCCGTACTCCTCAGGAAAGACCTCGTTAGCTAAATCTGGGGAATAACTAGGTCCTCAGGGGACATAGCAAGGCACATAATATACAAGCTAAAGTACAGTAAGTAAAAAAAATATCGAGGTATCTAAACCAAACTAACGTGGCGCTTTGAGGACAACGTTCGCAAGCACATACAACTCCAAAGTAAAAGACATCCGGGTCTGGAGTATATATAGTCGTAGCTCCGTAACAGAATCACAACGGTAACTAAGAGCGAAACATGGATCCCAGGAAACAGGTAATCTCTCCGAATAAATGTATATACATATATATAAGTGTATGTGCACAATATAGCCCGTGCAGGTAGTAGTCATCCTCAACTCTCAAGAATCAATAAGTTGCAACCATAACTTACCTTTCGGACCTCTATCTAGACGGACATCCTACGAAACATCTAAAAGAAAGATAAAATGACAACCAACCTTAACCTACAGGTATCAGGAATTCAGGTTATCTCAGGTAATCAGGCTCAAGTATTAAGATAATATATGTGTCAATCACGTGTCGTATCCTACAGGTCTTTATGGAAATAAATCCATAAATCTCAGGCAGGCTCTATATATCAATACTAGACAACTCATTCGTTGAATGCACCCGAATGTAATCCGGAAGACCGTATTGATATAACTCCTAAGGTCCAACACAGTAAATAAAATAGTATAGGACATAATAAAATAGGAACAGAGCAATAGCTAGGTGCACTTGCCTGATTCCACAGTGTGAATATAAAATATCGCTCCCGTGTCCACGCCTCCGGAATCCAACGCTCCTAGATAATTAAATAACTAGTTTAAGTAATTACTCATGAACTTATGATACAACTTAATGTTAATTTAATGTTTTAAAACCACATTAACCATATCCAAATCTCTTATTGAACCATTTAGATTTGTACACCAAATATACATTTTCCAAGAGACATCAGAACACAGTTTTAGGGTTTTCGGTTTCTAATTTGTCGGTTATGCCCCTACTTCAATAACATACTTAAAACCCATCTTAAACCCATAAAAATAATATTTAAACTAATTTTTTACAGATTTATCTCTGAAATTCCAGAATTAAAAACTTTAAAAAATATATGGCTAGTTGACTTATATGTCAGCTAGTCTACCCGAAACTTGCCCGATCGCCAATTATCCGATATGGCTAAAATACACTAAAATATATATTAAACAAAATTAAAATACCTTATTTCACAGAATATAATCATGAATACAAGGATTAAGTTATGGTACTAATTCAAAAAATTCTAGGTCAGCAGATTATCCAAAAATAGCTAGTTTTGACCTATATTTTTTTGACCAAATTTGAGTTGATAAAATCGTGGAAAAATAATTAAAAATCTTAATTTATATATTTTAACACACATAAAATTTAGTTTCTAAAATAACCATCAATAACTTATAGTTCCTTCACAACAGTGCTAAAATCGATCCTATCGAAACATGAATATTACAACCATAAATCATGAAACCTTTATAAATGGAAATACATAAAAAGTACATCAAATTATCATTTTTACTTATTTAAACAAAGAATTTCTACAGAAATATAGCATGAGTTTGGGATGGAAGAAGTAGGATTTCTTACCGAAAGTCCTTGCTAGTTGGTTTGTGGAGGCTTCTCCTTGCCAAAGCTCCCGCCTTTCTTGTTATCCTTGATTGATAATTCCTTCTTGATGAGTTTGAAGGGGTTGGCAATGGCTCTTGATGATTGGATGGAAAAGATGGAGTTTTTAGGGTTTGTTTGAGTGGTTGGGTGGATGCATAGTGGAGGAGATAAGTTTTTGTGAAGGATAGAGAGATGTATGATGGAGGAGATGATGTTAGAGGGCTATGGGGATGTGGGTGCTGTTGGCTGTGGAGGGGAGAAGGGGTGTGGTCAGCTATGGAGAGGAAGAGGATGGGAGTAATTAAGTTAGGGTTAGGGTTAGGGTTTGGGTACAAGTTGATGTATATATATGGGCCTTTTGGGTTGCATGCATATATAGGAGTTGGAATCCTATTACCTATAGATGGTGGGGGTCCACTTGATATGGTTTGGTTGTTTGGTGAGTTGGCTAATTGATTTGATTGAAGATTTAAATATGTCATTCCTAATATAGAACTAATTAAATCTATATATATAAATACAATCCAAAATCTGAATAAATATAAAATATAAATAATGCTATTTGTCCCTCCAATTAGTACCTTTAAACTGTCCCTCCTTACGTGGCAGCTGACGTGGCATGTTGATTTGGTAGCTGACGTGGCAAAATTTAAGTTTAAAATTAACATTAACATAAAATTAACATTAAAATTAATGTTAACATTAACATTAAAATTAATATTAACGTTAACATTAAGAATAATATTAATATTAATAATAACATTAAAATCAACATTAATATTAACATTAATTAATATTAATATTAATATTAATTAATATTAATAATAACATTAAATTAATATTAATATTAACATTAAATTAATATTAACATTAAATTAACATGGACAAAATTGTGTAATTAATTTTTTTGGTTAAAATTTGCCATGTCATCAGCCATGTCAGATGACACATAATATTATTTAACATGCCACGTCAGATGCCACATAAGGAGGGATGTATTGGAGGGATAATTTGGAGGTACAAATAGCATTACTCATAAAATATATATGTTTATTAATGTATTTTGATGCCATGCCTACATAAGTTTGGGTTTGGCTTGGAAGAAGTTTGGGAAGGTTTGGTGCAACCGGATCTTCTAAACAGTCATACAGGTTTTATAAACTAATTAATTAAATAAAAATGACTTGTGCCATAATTTGAATTGTTAACATGCAAGAGACTAAAATATGACCATGATATTACTAACATGGCTAGCATGCTAGTTAAAGCACCCGACTACACTAGGCATGCCATACTTTCTAGTCGTCTTGCACATTCAAACTCAATCATGAATATAGCCCTTTTATATAATATAAATAGGATAAAATAAATTAGAAATCAATAAAAATCCAAATTAATATATTTAATTAAATCAAATATTCTTTTAATTTTGAGGGATTTTATAAAACCCGACTTCTAGGTATTGTATTGCCTCACCACTACCACTAATCTGGTGTTTGCGTATTGCTTCTTCCTTACTTAATTATTGCTTTTTTATTACTGCTTAATTATAGTTGGTATTTGCCTTACCTTTTTTTTTTATTTTTTAAAGTTATTTACTTCCGCTACACTCTATTTAACCCCTCTAGAGTTGCCATCGATCCTACACTTGGTATCAGAGCTCAGTTTCTCTTATCTGGACTAAATCTCCTAGTGTAATTGCAACTATAAAATCCATATACACTAAAAATGGTGAAGGCCAATCAACAAATAGGCCACCCCTATTTTATGGCACCAACTACACATATTGGAAGACACGTATGAGCTTTTATCTTAAGTTCCTTGATTTCGATTTATGGTCAATTATTATTGAAGGTTACAAGAAACCAACTCGAATCATTATAGATGGAAGTCTGGTCGAGAAACCTCACGACAGATATATTGATCATGAGAAGAAGCAAGCAAGTCTTGATACAATAGCTATAAATATTTTATTCTATGCAGTAGATAGAACTAAATTTGATAGAGTTTCTACATGTGCCACGTCTCACGTGGTTTGAAAACTTCTTGAGGAAACTCATAAAGGAACTTCACATGTGAACGAATCCAAAGTCTCAAGACTCACACAATAATATAAGACATTCAAAATAAAGCCAAATGAGACTAATACTAATATGTTTACTCATTTTCTAGATATCGTTAATCCTTTATATTCTCTTGGAAAATAATATAATAATCACAAGAAGGTTTGCAAGGTGCTTCGAGGGCTTACCAAGAACTGGAATCCCAAAACAACAACAATAATTGAAGAAAATTATCTCAACTGGGCAAGCTCATGACGCATGAGCTGGATCTCCAAGAATGTGAAGAGTCAACACCAAAGGAGAAGACCATTGCATTCAAAGTACACGACAAAATGGCCTCCGATGATGAAAGTGAGAATGATAGCTCAGACAATGATCAAATGGCCCTGATTGTCATGCCCCGATCCGGGAAATCGCTCGTCCTCGCTAGATTTTACTCGAATCATCGTCATCGCTGGGGCGTGATGCCGTACGAGCCTGGAGTTGAGCTCGTGCAAGGCAAGATAACGGTTCACATAGTAATTATCTCAAATTCGTAACATAAGCAGCGGAGAAAACTAAAGAATACAATAAGAATCTCTTTTATTCATAATGAACTGAAGATTACAAAGGCTCTGAATAGCCCAACATAACATGCCAATTGGCTACAACGCTCATGATCTCTCTAGCTCACAAAGGATTACATTTTTCCATAGATTATGCCTCTTTATAGCCAACAAGTAGTCTTCGGCCGAACATCTCCATGTCGCAAGTCCGAACGCCTATGCGGTAGCTCCTCTTGAACGCCAAGGACTCCATGCCTCGGCACGTCCAAGCCAAGCGCCGCCCCATACTGAACATACCTGAACCTGCACATAAACTAGTGGGGGATTAGGGCTTTCGTCCTCGCTTCGCACTGATCATAGTCCCGCTCGCACCCAACCAAACACTAAATATCTTTAGTGAAACATGCATCTTAAGTTGTGATCTTTCTATTTAGCCTTAGGATTATTTTCATAGCAATATTCGATTAGCAACATATCGTAAATGTGTCCCACACCGTGTTCCTACAGCAGATACAGTTAGACATAATCTGAAACATAAACATAGTGATTCGTGCTCATCATGTTCCTCTTTGCCTAACCTGCCATGGTTAGAACTTACATAAGCAATCATAAGATTCATGCAACCGACCAATCATAATCGTAAACATATGCATAAGGGTGGCAGGCCCTGCGCCTGCACCCAGCTCTCATCTCAGCCCACCGGCCCTATCTATATGAAGGTTACGATGTTTCGTACCGTAATGGACTTGTCATCTCTTATGTGTAAGCCTATGATCACTTCGATACAGGTTGCTAGCCCAATATCCGAAGGATCCCAAACTTACGGATATCATAGCTTATCACAGCTCTGGACGGTCGCAATCCATCCAAATAATGTGCACCATAAATACCACACATAATTCCCTCCTAGGTCGAACGGTCCCGGTGCCCTGGCGTAACCGTTCGAGGGAAGCCACAACCGTGTACGGGCCATCCGAGTCCATTGACCATGTAATACGTGCCATAGCATACAAGTCATACATTCTAACCCATCTTCGTGTTCCATAAACATAACCTCGCTCCATAAACATATTCGCGTCTCATAAACATAATCCACCATCCTCATCTCAAGCTCCGTCGGCGTTATGCCCCAACACATCCATATTGATGCACGATGCCCAACGGCTTAGTCATCTCGTTTTCACATTCAGCGCGTACCATTCATAAGTTGTTCTCATAGCCTAATTTCTTAGTTGCTTCGTTATTCTCTAGCTTCCGTGCACGAGGGCACGCTCAGCGCCGTAATCAATGTTCTACGCCTAGTGTTCAATATTCTCGGAGGCGTGCACGTGATGCACATCTCGATATTGTCTTTCAATATTCTACTATCACCGCCCTACCGCGACTCGTACACTTGATGCACGTCACTTCAATTGTTCGATTGTTCAATGTTCTATCATAGTGTTCGACACATACTTAGACCTTTCGTCGCCCGAGCCACGCTCGCTAACTCGATAAACGTCTTACGCATACGAAGATATATTTTATTAGACGTGAAGGAATAGGAGGAGAGAGTCAAGAACCCGCCCACCTTAAGCTGATACGCCTTGCCGTTTCGCCAAGTTGAAGCAGCTCACTTCCATAACTTGGTCGCATAGCTAACTCTCGGACTTAGCCATTCTGTTGAACTATTCGACTTATTCGGCCTACCGCGCCCATGCCACGATCCGTAATCCAGCATAAAGTTATAGTCTGCACACCAAATCAACTAAAATCAGCACCTGCTCAACGGGACTTATCCTTTGCATCGATTCAATCCATAGATTCCAATCGACTCAAAGCTTATCGTTGGCCAACGTAACTCTTGCATCGATTCGCATCGATACCTTATTGGGTCAACGCAACTCTTCGAGTCAACGACTCATTGTAATGCTCCATGCGGAGCGGGGCATTACATAGTATACCACTCAAAACAAGGTTCGTCCTCGAACCGAAACCAACGCTTAATCCAAGTGCCTCGCTAGATCGTTTCACGATCTCATGCCACTATCATTGGAATCATACAACTTAGTTTGGATCATACACATATTTTAGGCGTCCCACCAATATATGCATTTCAGCCAAGCTTAGTTGTAGGATATCGGGACAACTAACGAGCTCAACTTACATCCTCAAGCACCAATCAGTCCGTACTCGACTTAGTCAGACCTTAACACATATTCCTAGAGTCCTGCTCACAAACATCTTCGCATATAACTTGATCCAAACCATAACTTCGATCTCATAAGTTTCTCGCTGGCCACCTAACACTTGCATTGCATCAAGTCATTGTGCATCCGATTGCAATAAGTCTCTGCAGCGCCTGTTCACCCAACCATTTTCTATTTTTCACATAACTCAAGTCTTTCACCCAATCATTCATAACATTTAGCCTTAACGACATGGACTAAGTCCAATATGTCACAAATTCCTTTGCTTACAATACGTACTAAGTCTCGTACACAACTATCCCAACATGATTCACGTTCTCGAACTGCCTACGCATCGCGTCTGGGGCTACCCCCGCTAGGTAATTTATCTAGACATCGTACTTAGTCTCTCCCGACACAAAAGGTTAACTTGAGTCTACGATGCTCAAAGGCAACAATCTTTCCGACCCAAGGTCTCTTACGATACTCCCATCTCCTATTCTCGATCGAATATGAATTCCTTACTCAATTTCGAATCAATCTCGACTAGTTCGTTCCATAACATAAATCGTGCGCTCAATACACATAGCCTAACCGTTACTCACATCGATCTACGACTCAACTCTTAGGGTCATTATATTATTCGTCGCTCTCGTGCATTGCAAAAACCTTGCAATTGCCTTACCGCACCGCTATGCTAAGCATATTCCTCGACATCTATTCGATCATCGACCAACCATAGTCTATTTGCGTATCCATTCGATCGATCATAAACTTTCTAACCATATCGATCTAATCGCAAGTGACTCGCTAACTTTCGAAACACGATACTCACTCGCTTAGACTTATCCTCAACATGCACTACATCATCCCTCCTCCTCGATAAAATTTCTTACGTGACTTCTTTAGGGTTATCCTATGGGACTTCAACATTCATTTGATTTGGCGGTCAAGTCTTCTAGGGTCATCTGCCCCGAAACTATGCTCGATAATTGAAGATCATCAACGAGGGATAGTTACAATGAACCATGCTATATCCTATCGCGGAGCCAAATCAATTCCCGACATTTCCTATGCGACTTCATCCAATCCGACATAATTTACCAATCCATGATTTATCTACCCCCGTACAACTGATACGCCGTTAACTACTCGAATCACTTATGCACATTGTACGTCGTTACTACTCGAATCACTCAAGTATTATCGTCGACTATCCTTGCTAGTCGTATGACATCCATCTACTCTCCTCAGGTCCGAGTTTACCTATTCGTGATCATAGTTCGACACATCCCATACTCATCGAAATCATCCTCGAACAACGTTCGCATCAAACCACAAGTCTCAATTCAATTTGCTACGCCTGTAAGTTTGATCATCCCCGCTGTATGAATCACCATACCAGCGCTCACGCGGAATGATCGCCCTAATTTGACGTGACGTATGTGCGATGCTGGAGTTGTAGTCGCATAAGACAAGAATGTCAACATTGTGGTTATCCTCGAAACAATCAAGCACCTTATGCAAGTAGTATCCATTCACTCTCAAATTCTCGAAGCATTCCTACCGTCATCATCCAAACTGCCATAACTTAACTTGCATCTTATTCATCCAACAACAATGCTCAACATAATTTTCGTTCATTCGATCAGAGTATCCCCGAGTTATTGCATATCGTCTTTGATACGCCTTAATACCATCGTCGATATGCATAACTTGAATATCTTCCTTTCTTATAAGCTCCAATTTGTTACAATCACTGCCATTATCCGAACTCGAATACGAATCAAGTTTACACGTACCAAGATCCATTCTGTTGTAACTAACTACCATCATCGTGACATAATTTCCAATTCACATATCCATTCTCATATCCTTAACTCGCACTTCTAAATCATGCTACCGATTCATCGTACTAACCCAATTTCGTTCGTACGATTTCTTCGTACCTACTCAACACGTTTCGAACAAGTCTTCGTACTAACTCACGTTCATTCGACCGGGTCGACTATTTCCTCAACGTAACATTCTTTTGCTATGCTCCGTCTATCGTTCGGCTTATACTTAACGAATCTTCGTCCGACGTATTATCTATGCATACGACTCGCGCATAATCGTTCAACTCAATTCATCAAGGCATACTTGCATCGACTTCTATCGAGTCACTCCCATTCACGTCTCATTACTACTCCGTCCGTTGAGGGCAAACATATCGTAATAACACGATCATCTTAACGCAATCTATCGTAAGTCACCAACGGCTTAACATAGCTATCACTAAGTGGTATTTCATATACCACTCAGGAATCGAGCCTATCATTATCGATACAACACTTTGCTACACTGATCGCACAAGTGGTGTTGCATATACCACTCGAAATCGAGTCATTACTCGACATCACATTCCGCATAGGTCCGACATCTATTCCTCAATCGACTATCCCGTATGGCGATCTTTTCGATCCCAGCTCTAGCGTTCGCTCAAATTTGACACGCATCTACTCTAACCGTATCTTGGCAATCATATCGATTACACCCGCAACATTCGGCTAACATATACATTCGTCTGCTTCGAAACTCGATTCAATGCGGCCAACTTACAAGTTTGCCTACTCGAACTCGACTTAGCGACCAACTCGACTCGTTACTATCGCATCCACGATTATCCAATCTCGCTCATTGCAACTCGTGCAATAATTTACTCTCGATACTTAAGGTCACAATCCCGTTCGACATATTGCTATCCATACGCATAGCCATACAACACGCATCATACCATATCGATTTGTTGTACTGATGTAACGAACGATTCACGACTTGCTGCACTCCGTGCAACCAACAACACATAACCGTTCGCATAGCAATATAACACGCATCGTCTCACATATCGATCCGTTGTACTTCGTACAACCAACAACACATATATCCTCGCACTTCGTGCGATCAACAATACGTATAACATTGCACTTCATGCAACCAACATTACCATATTCGTTGCACTTCGTACGACCAACGACTCACAACTTTCTTGCACTTTGGGAAACCATAATCGCATAACCCATTGTACTTCATGCAACCAACATTCTTCGATGGCACTCGGAGATCACGTGATAGTCACGACATACTTGTGGAAAACGTACTCACTTAATATAGACTTATTGTATGGAACATCCAATGTAGCGTCGAGCAGATCCATGAGCTATGCGGTTGCAGAAACAACTTAGAGTCAACTGAATTCGATAGCGAAGCAACTGAGGGTCAAAGAGATTCATGCACGGTCCAGAGGATGGAACCGCTCTGATACCAACTTGTCACGCCCCGATCCGGAAAATCGCTCGTCCTTGCTAAATTTTACCCGAATCATCGTCCTCGTTGGGGCGTGATGCCGCACGAGCCTGGAGTTGCCCTCGTCCAAGGCAAGATAATGGTTTATATAGTGATTATCTCAAATTTGTAACATAAGCAACGAAAGGAAACTAAAGAATACAATAAGAATCTCCTTTATTCATAATGAACTGAAGATTACAAAGGCTCTGAATAGTCCAACATAACATGCCAATTGGCTACAACGCTCATGATCTCTCTAGCTCACAAAGGATTACATTGTTCCATATATTATGCCTCTTTATAGCCAACAAGTAGTCTTCGGCCGAACATCTCCATGTCGCAAGTCCGAACGCCTATGAGGTAGCTCCTCTTGAACGCCAAGGACTCCATGCCTCGGCACGTCCAAGCCCAGCTCCGCCCCGTGCTGAACATACCTGAACCTGTACATAAACTAGTGAGGGATTAGTACTTTCGTCCTCGCTTCGCACTGATCATAGTCCCGCTCGCACCCAACCAAACACTAAATATCTTTAGTGAAACATGCATCTTAAGTTGTGATCTTTCTATTTAGCCTTAGGATCATTTTTATGGCAATATTCGATGTATAGCAACATATCGTAAATGTGTCCCACACCGTGTTCCTACAGTAGATACAGTTAGACATAATCTGAAACATAAACATAGTGATTCGTGCTCATCCCGTTCCTCTTTGCCTAACCTGCCATGGTTAGAACTTATATAAGCAATCATACGATTCGTGCAACCGACCAATCATAACCGTAAACATATACATAAGGGTGGCAGGCCCTGCGCCTGCATCCAGCTCTTATCTCAGCTCAACGGCCCTATCTATATGAAGGTCACGGTGTTTCGTACCGTAATGGACTTGACATCTCTTATGTGTAAGCCTACGATCAATTCGATACGGGTTACTAGCCCAATATTCGAAGGATCCCAAACTTACGGATATCATAGCTTATCACAGCACTGGACGGTCGTAATCCATCCGAATGATGTACACCATAAATACCACACATAATTCCCTCCTAGGCCGAACGGTCCCGGTGCCCCGGAGTAACCGTCCGAGGGAAGCCGTACCCGTGCACGGGCCATCCGAGTCCATTGACCATGCAATACGTGCCATAGCATACAAGTCATACATTCCAACCCATCTTCGTGTTCTGTAAACATAATCTCGCTCCAAAAACATATTCGCGTCTCATAAACATAATCTACCATCCTCATCTCAAGCTCCGTCGGCATTATGCCCCCAACACATCCATATTGATGCACGACGCCCAACGGTTTAGTCATCTCGTTTTCACATTCAGCGCATACCATTCCTAAGTTGTTCTCATAGCCTAATTCCATAGTTGCTTAGTTATTCCCTAGCTTCCGTGCACGAGGGCATGCTCAGCGCTGTAATCAATATTCTACGCCTAGTGTTCAATGTTCTCGGAGGCGTGCACGTGATGCACATCTCGATATTGTCTTTCAATGTTCTACTATCACCGCCCTACCGCGACTCGTACACTTGATGCACGTTGCTTCAATTGTTCGATTGTTCAATGTTCTACCTCAGTGTTCGTCACATACTTGGACCTTTCGTCGCCCGAGCCATGCTCGCTAACTCGATAAACATCTTACACATACGAAGATATGTTTTATTAGACATGAAGGAATAGGGAGAGAGAGTCAAGAACCCGCCCACCTTAAGCCGATACGCCTTGCCGTTTTGTCGAGTTGAAGTGGCTCGCTTCCATAACTTGGTCGCATAGCTAACTCTCGGACTTAGCCATTCCGATGAACTATTCGACTTATTCGGCCTACCGCGCCCATGCCACGATCCGTAATCCAGCATAAAGGCATAGCCTGCACACCAAATCAACTAAAATCAGCACCTGCTCAATAGAACTTATCCTTTGTATCGATTCGATCCATAGATTCCAATCGACTCAAAGCTTACCGTTGGCCAACGTAACTCTTGCATCGATTCGCATCGATACCTCATCGGGTCAACGCAACTCTTCGAGTCAATGACTCATCGTAATGTACCGTACGGAGCGGGACATTACACTGATGACCCAAAATTTTTAAAATTTTTATAAAGTATGAAAGATCAAATAAGAAGAAAAAAAAGTTTCCAAAGATGATGAAGAGCTGGTATGCTACAACAGCAAAAATACAAGCCACATTAAAAAGGACTGCCATGCTGTGAGGAAGGGAAGTCAAAACGAACAATCAAATAGAAAAAGAACTTCATCAAAGAACTATGACAACACAAGAATCTGGTGTAAAAGTGAGGCAAGTGATTCTGAAGAAGAAGAAAATCCTCACAACAATAAAAATCTATGCTTTATGGCAACAAATGCGAAGGTGGACCGACCCCCTCATATTAGAAGCAAGTGGATCCTTGATAGTAGTTGCTCCAGACACATGACTGGTGATGCCAATTTGTTTGCAACACTATCGATGAAGAAAGAAAGCTATGTCTTCTTTGGTAATCAAATGACATATCATAGGTAATGGTGATATATGTATTCCTCTCTTTCCTATTATTAAAGATGTCTAGTTAGTAGTGGATTTAAAACATAACCTACTCAGCATAAGTCAATTAGTTGACCATGGTTATGACATTAATTTTGTGAGAGATAAATGTTTTATTTGTAAAAGAACACATGAAGGAATAAGAGAAGATAATATGTATGTTTTCTATCTTTCGGAAGGATATTAACAATACATAAAAGTATTTATACGCATCCAAGGACGAGAGTTGGCTATGGCATATGCACCATGGTCATGCAAATATGAAAACGATTGCAAGGTTATCCACGAAGAAACTGGTAAGAGGTTAACCCGATATTACTTCCAAGAAAGATATGGTCTGCATTGTTTGTGAAATAAACAAAGCAATCAGATCATGTTTTAAATCAATAAACGTTGTAAGTACCTCGAGACCCCTTCAACTTTAACATATGGACTTGTTTGGACCAAGTAGAGTCCCCAGTCCTGGTGGTATGTTTTTGTAATAGTTGATGATTTTTCAAGATTTACTTGGGTTTATTTTCTTGCAAGCAAAAATAGACATTTTCAGAATTTGATACTTTTTGCAAAAAGGTATAAATTAAAAAAGGTTTCATGATTACTTGTATCCGAAGGGATCATGGTGACGAATCCGTAAATTAAGATTTTAAATCTTTTTGTGATCAAATGGTTTTTTGCATGAATTTTAATTTTTTGTCCCAGAACTCTCCAACAAAACGGTATTGTGAAGCGGAAGAACAAAACTCTTGGTGATATGACTAGAGTCATGTTAAGTTAGTATAATCTTCCAAAATATTTTGGACTAAAGCTGTATATATATTATGCCATGTGTTGAATATGGTTCTTATTCAACCTATATCGAAGAAGACTCCTTATGAACTTTGGTCTAATAGAACTCCTAATATCAGCTATTTTAAAGTGTTTGGTTGTAGAAGTTTTATCTTGAACACTAAAGAAAATTTAAGTTTGATTCAAAAGTTGATGAATGAATATTTCTTAGCTATGCTGCAAAGAGCAAAGGATTTCGAATGTTAAACAAGAAAACTTTGACAGTTGAAAAGTCAATCAGTGTCACATTTGATGAGCTGAGTAATCGAAAAACAAATGAGAGTGATGATGAAGATAATAACACCACACACAATAAACCACCTGAAGATACATCATCTGCTTATCTAGAGAGTATGCCTAAGAGATTATGGTTCTCTACCGATCATCCAAAAAATTTGGTAGTAGGTGACATTTCTAAAGGTGTAAGTACCCATTCTGCTAATAGAGATATCATTGCATATGTAGCCTTTATTTATCAGATATAATCAAAAAACATAGTAGAAACTTTAATGATAAATTTTGGATGTGCGATGCAAGAAAAACTTAACCAATTTGAACAGAATCAAGTTTGGGAAATTGTTCCCAGACCTAATGATCATCCGATCATTGGTACCAAATGGATTTTCCGAAATAAATTAAATGATGATGGTTTAGTCACACTTAACAAAGCATGTCTCATAGCACAAGGCTATAACCAAGAGGAAGTCATTGACTACGATGAGACCTATGCCCCTGTTGCTAGACTAGAATCCATTTGTATGTTATGCACTTTTGCTAGTTTTCATAACTTTAAACTTTTTCAAATTGATGTCAAGATTGCTTTTCTAAATTTTTTTATAAAAGAAGTTTTCGTCAAACAACCCCTTACCTTTGAAGATTTTAAATATCATGATCACGTATTCAAGCTTCGCAAGGCTTTATATGGACTCAAACAAGCACCTCGTGCGTGATATGAGCGCCTTAGTTCCTTCTTACTTGAACACAAATTTTCAAAATGGAAGGTTGATTCTACACTTATTATAAAATCTCTTGATAATTTTTTTTATTAGTACAGATTTACGTAAATGACATTATTTTTGGATTAGCTGATGAGTTGTCACTACAAGAAAAATACCCTATTATAACGCTTGAAAAGAAGCTATTACAACGGTTCATATATAAATGTTGCAGAATTTCAGGAACACCACATAATATGACAGTTCTGAAGAATTTTTGGCCTATTATAACGATTTATAGCGCTAAGTGTTATATATTGTTCACACATATATGACATTGTTACACGCAATTGTTATAAAAAGTGGTAAAAAATTAAAATTTTGCTCCAACGTCCGTTCAAATCCGACCCCCAAATTAAAAGTCTCATTCCTTTTTCTCTCTCTCTCTCTCTCATTTTCGTTCTCATCTCCCAGAACTCTCTCCCTCCTCTCGCTATCCCTAATTCCTATAGCTAGGTTTTTTTTAAAGCCATTGGTCGACCGTCGTGGTCCAATCTAGGGTTTCGATTCGTCCGTTAATCTAGGTCAAGGGTTCCGATTTTCATTCTCTTCTCCTCGACATGGGCGGAAGAGCTGTGATCTCCGACGACGAAGGTGAGTTCCTCTCTCTTGTAGTAGTCTCACTTGCTTCAATTTGGGATTTTCTTTTCCCCAACGTTTCTACAAATTTTGCAGACGAGTTCGAGGAGCAAAAGGAAGGACGAGGGGGGACAAGGAAGCCGACGACACAGTCGAGAGGGACGACGATGAGGATGACGAGTAGGAAGAGGAAGGTATGAGATTTTATGATTTTATAAGTTTTTTTGTAGGGAAAATTGCAGCTTAAACGTTTGATACGTTTCAGAGGAAGGCCAGGACGAGTACGAGAAGGACGGGTTCATAGTGGACGAGGATGAAGAAGAGGAGAACGAGAACAGGGACAACGATGAGGAAAGACGGAGAAGGAAGAAGAAGAAGAAGAAGAAGAGAAGTTCAAAACTCAGCTCTAATCCCTCTATTTTCATTGCCGATCGTGCTATTTTTGCTGTTTCAGAAAGTGTTTTTTCCTTACATGTGTGTTCATTCGAGTAGAGAATCCGAAAAGAACTACGTACTCGACGAGGACGACTATGAGTTGCTCCAGAAAAACAACATCATGGGCATTCGGCGCCCATAACCCATATATTTCTTGATCCAATTACCATTTCGTCTTGCAAATTATGATTTGTTTGTTATAGTTGCATAGTTGCTCCTTCTAACTTATAAGAAGAAAATCGATTGCGTAGAGGCTTTTATGCTATATTTGATTCAAAAACATTGTGAATATGCTCTGATCAGTTGTATACTTCTGAATTCATGTACTTTTTTGTAATCACCATCATTAATGAAGCCTGATAAATAGTCGAGCTGTGGGACCGATCTCTAAATTGTGGTGAATTGACCAAAATTTAGTGATTGGCCATCTACCTTACTTTGACCCTATGTGAATGGTATTTGAATTCATTCCAAGGTCACTTTGTGGCAAAGGCAGGAAAATCTTGCTCTCACTTGAAATATGTTTCTGCAGCCGTGGTGTAGCCTTCAAGATTTCTTCTAGATTATGTAAGAGGCTGGATAGAATGGGTTTACAGTCTTTTGTACAAGGAATTGTAACTTCTTGGCTCTTTTCATCACTAATTTTTTACATAATTCATAGGGAGTTGAATTATAATATGAATTATCATTTGTATTGTTAAAGATTATCATTGGCCCCTCAGTTATTTGGTTCGTATACTTGGTCTTTAATATGTTTGATGGGTTGGGACTTAGCAGTTACTTTGTTATGCTAAGAAATATGAAGGCTAGGAAGGAAGAGCATTATTCAAGGAAATCTGAGTGGCTACCAAAATAGAGATAATATTGTAATTCTAATCAAATATGATAGAGTTGTAAGTGTAACTACACTGATACTACCAGTTATGAATCAAGAAGTGTTGGTTTCTAGAAATCAAATTGAAAGCTGTGATACAGAGGTTGATCAAGCTAGTACCATGAAATCAAAACCTTGTACTGTGAAAGAAGCTAAAAATTCCAAGCGTAGGACACATCTGATCTAGCACTGCATCCATTGATGCTGGAGCTATTAGTGCCAATAGTTTAAAAAAAAGAACAGACCAAGAGGACATTAATTTTTGCAAATATACAATAATATCAGATGGTAAATATGTTAGAAGAGTATGGGAGGCCTTGTTCTGACAGTATAGGAGTCAAAAGATGAACATGTTTCTTTTTTTCAAATTGTTTATATACTTGGGCTTGTTTCCCATTTTGTGACAACTTCCAGGAGCTTGACATAAACTAATTATGTCCCATGTCTATGCCCTTAGTTTTAATGATGGTATAGTAGGATAGCATCAAATGACTATATATATTGGAGTGGTGTTAAACACAACAATTAACATTTGAAAAACAGATGAAACTCTTACTTAAGCAATATTGGAGTATACAAGTATCATTGCAAATTATTGGAGTGGTACAGGTATGTTGGGAATTTTGAAACATTTGGGATAGTAATGCCGAGAGACATGGTAAATCAAATATTATAATGATCGCTAGGATATTGGTTAATCTAAGCAACAGTGAGTCAAAAGATAATAATGATCTAAGTTCTCCATAAATTTGTTTGGAAATAGGCTCAAACTATCTTCGGTCAAATATATGATAAATATTTCAAACTGTCCAAAATTGCAAAATGATTCCTTTGTTAAAATTAGTTTAATTTTCAAGTTATTTGAAAACCCCTTGAGTATTTATGATAGTCTTTTATCAGGCATTCATGGTTTTTTTCACCATTGAACCCCATGGAAAATATTTTGGTTCAGTGAGCTGCTGCCCTTATAAGGACATCGTTGCGTAGTTGAGTAACTGGCTTAAGGGAATTTAGTCGACACTCTAGGAAGGACAAGTAAATTATGTATATGCAGTATTCTCTATGCTACAAGTATGTTGCATATAAGGTATGTTAGAGAGAAGATAGCTCTTAGTTGAGCAATATGGAAGAAGAGGATTAGTGTAGTAGAACCCAATTATTTCACCTTCAACACTGCCAAAATCCGATAGTGGAATATCTTGTAACAGCAACATTTTAAGATTTCTTTGTTAAATTGTACTGGGTGGTGTTGCATCTGTCAAATACCATCTACGTTTATACGTCGAGGGTGATGATGTTTGGCAATGTATTTTTGGGACTGGATTGAATGATATGGATTAAATAATATTTTGTATGTGAATACCAGGTTATATATGTGTGTGTGAATACCAGGTTAAAAACTGTTATGTATATATGTGCCATTTATAACGCTTTATGAATTTTGGAATTCCAGATCAGTTTTAGAAGCATTATATATATATATATATATATATATATATATATATATATATATATATATATATATATATATATATATATATATATATATATATTATATATATATGTCCAGTTTATAACACTTTTAGATAGTTATGTTATATATAATGACAATATTAATGTCACTTGAAAATTTAGTTTTATATATAATTGAATTATTTATAACATTTTCAAGACAAAAGTGTCATATAAGATGACATCATTTATAACGGTTTTGAAAAACATTTACAACACCCGTTTTCATAACGGTTGGTGACTTTAAAAAACCCGTTATAAATTATCATATATGACGATTTTTACTCGTCATAAAAAGGTATTTTTTTTGTAGTGTGCTATGTAACGAGTTTGCTAAGTATATACAAAGTAAAACGAGCATGATGGAAGAGCTTACCTTCATCCTTGGATTATAAATTAAGCAAAATTCACAAGAAATTTTCATCAATCAAGCAAAGTACACAAAAGATTTGCTTAAGAGGTTCGATATGGACAATTCGAAAGCTATCGATACTCTTACGACAATATTAGCATGAAAATAGAAAACGTGCTGAAGTACGTAAGTATAGAGGTATGATTGGTATCTTGTTATACTTAACTGCTAGTAGCCTTGACATTATTTTTTTAGTTTACTGTGTACAGGATATCAGGTTAATCCTAAGGAATCACATGTGTGTGCAGTTAAGCGTATCTTTAGATACCTTAAAAGAATTTTAACAACCGGTTTATGGTATCTCAAAACCACTTCGTTTGACCTTATTGGTTACTTGGATGCGAATTTTGCTGGATGCAAGGTCGATAATAAAAGTACCAATGTCTCTTGTCATTTCCTAGGAAAGTCGATAGTCGCCTTCTTTTCTAAGAAACAAAACTATGATGCATTATCAACCATTGAGGCAGAATATATCGCCGTAGGACATTGTTGTGCTCCGATTTTTTAGACGAAACAAATTTTGGAAGGCTATTGACTATCTTACAAGCACATTCCTACTTACTGCGATAACACAAGCACTATTAATCTCACTAAAAATTTAATTTGTCACTCACGCATTAAACATATAGAGATTATACACCATTTTCTTAGAGATCATTAACTACAAGGTGATATTTGTTTGAAGTATGTTGACACAGAACATCAAGTCATGGACATAATTACTATACCCTTAGCAGAATATCGTTTTAACTTTATATGCAGAGAAAGTTTGGATGTTGAGGTTATATAATTTATTTATTAATTGACCTACGTTCTTTAATTGTAAAGATTAATTATGTTATAAGCCGAAAGGACCATTCTGTCACACGAACATATATAGCCTGAAGCTACACGGTACTTAAGTGTCTTCGGACCACCACTAGCTGGGATTAATTCGGGCCCTACAACTAACATGAAATAATCAATACAATTATCGAATAAAGTTTAACTAATTAAGTAAATTATTTTTTCAAATCAAAATTACTAATTTATTTTCGTATAAAGTTAAAAACTGCATCGTTAGTACAAAAAGAATGGACCCAATACAACTTAGGAATCATGTAAACCAAACTCGGGCAGAGTTCTGTGCAAACTATGGCCGAACTTGGTCTAATTTTCAGATCCGAGTTATGTGAGCCCTATTCATTTGGACACACTTATATATCATCATCGTCCTCCAAACCAGCAGCCGCTTGAGGAAAACAAACATCACTCCAAAACCCTATTTTTTCAAACCCTAATGCAGAGATCTGATGTTTAGGTTTTAGTCATGATAAGATGTTTCTTTTTAGTTATGCTTTGTTTTAATTTTGCCAGCTTTTAGTTATGAAGATTATTATATCATACTATTTTTAGTTCTTTGTGGTTTATCTGGACATTTTTTTAGTAATGATATTTTTGTGTTCTACTTCTCTTACATGTTAGCAACTGTTACATGTTCATCTTGACATATTTTTTTACTCCATCAAAAATGAACTGACAATGGGGGAGAAAACACTGAATCATTAATACATGCTATATGCTAATTTTTACATGCTAATTTTTAGTACATGCTAATTTTTGCTCCAAGTACTTGTTGAGATGCTTGCTAAATACTGATGAGATTTTTTTTCCAGTTTCTCTCATTGTGGGTGAGCTTCAGTACTTTTGGAGCTTTATTGCTTTTGCAAACATCTTTGGAGACACTGCTACCATGAACATTATATTTATCGTATCAATAGCAATTTTTTCAATTATCAAAATGGAGGAGATTGTTAACCCATCTGGTTACAGTCAACATGATTAAGAAAATTAACCTAAACTACGAGTCGATGCAAGAAATATGCAACTTTAGAAGACTTCATCACAACAACATGGAAGCTGCATCGTCACAAGGTTTCGTCTGGTCAATTTATATTTTATTCTATAAATTTTTATTTATTGAGTTTAGGACTTATGTGAGTCGGACCATACTAGCATTAATTGAATTCCTAATACGCAGTACACTCGAATAAGCTTACCCAAACCCAAAAGCAATTTTCACTCAAACTCAATTCATTTGAACCAAAAATATGTCAAATACATTTTGGAATTGAGGTGCCCGAATTGGATACGAGCTCGTCCCAACTCGGCCCGAACTCGGTCCCCTAAAGTACCTCATGGTTAGAATGAACGACCTATTCTTTTGGCACCAACTTTCAAATTTTTTAACGTTAGGACATCTGAGTTATGTCCAAACTATGTCCTAGAAAATGCTATAAATAGAGAAAAAACTTTACATTCCAACTCACTCATTCACCCATTCAATCTTCTTCATCTTCTCTATTCATGAAAGAGCTTTCAATCTTCAAATTTTCAAGGCAACTCTCATTCTTCTAAGTACCAGTGTGGTTCTGGTTAGAAGTGATGGAGTTGTACGAGCTTGACTTTCCAAAGCTATTTTTCTTGATGTTTGTTCGTGGACTGCCGATCAAAACACGTCGTTGTAGAAGTTGTAAGTCCTCTGGATCAAAGTTTGCATTTTTTACTGCATAGTATATTTAATACTGGGCAATATTTCTCGGGACTGGATTAGTCCTCACATAAGGAGGCCAGTATCAAATCCTGGTGATTGTGTATTGCTTCTTTCTTACTTAGTTACTGATTTTTTATTGCTGCTTAATTCTAGTTGTTATCTGCCTTACCTTACTTTAATTATTTTTTAGGGTTATTTACGTTCGCTACACACAGTTCACCCCCTCTAGAGTGGCCATCGATTCTACAGATTTTTGACACACCTCAATCTCATCAATTATATGCATAACCAAGAAAATATCAATTTGCAAACTCAAATTCGTCTCAAACAATGCTATCTTCTGCACCCGATACAAGATCAACTCATCCATACTTAATATCAAATCAGCCATTAGCTATCTCATGTCATCGAGCAACATAATTCTTCAATGTCAGAGTTATTCGCATTTGCTTTGAACAAACTTCCAATTGCACACCAAGTCCTCATACTCAATTCAAAATTTGATCCGATCGATTCAAACTACAGTTTGATATTCTATCCATAGTGATTTCCCCAACCACGTCATTCGATCCAATTCTATCTTAATCTGTCAAAAATTTCAATCTCGATCATCCGGACCAATCCAATAAGAGATATTTAAAATCATATCGAACATGCACAACTCTAAGCTGAGACTTCGCATTATCTCATCCAAATCTGATAATCATGTCGATACCCAGATCATCAAGTCCACAAATACTGCTAGGCTACCCATACACCACTCAAGGATTTAGGCCACTATGAACTCAAATAATCCATCATCAAATACTGATTCAGCATCCCTTTCGGACAATCCATACCACAGTGATATCCTAATCACAACGTAGCATCCAAACCTAGCCACTTAGCAAATACTGAAATCTAACTGAATTCATTCTACTGAATAACTCAACTTATTCCTTAAAATCCAAGCACACTTCTTCAATATTTATATCAACAATGCTCAAATCTGACTACAACATCTCTAATGATAGCATGCTGCTCATCCAACATCCAACTTTTCAAAATCCAAACATCTGACTCACTGATTATTCAAACCAAATATTTTGTCATGCACTCAACTCAAACCAACTGATGCTGCTCTTCAAAGCTAACCCAGGTCAACAAATACTCACATGAGATTCATAACATATCTAGACTTTATTATATAGAAAATTTAGTAAAATGTCGAAAGAGTCAAAAGACTTCGATCATACAAGCACTCGGAATTGAAGATAATAAACGAGGGCCCAAGGATATAGAGTCATACTCTGATACCATTATGTCATTCTCTGATCACATAAGACCAAAAGTTTCTATTAGACATGATCCCGTAGAAGTCTAAATTTTACTTGTACAAGACAATCAGCAAAACGGTCGATAAAAAAAATCTAAGATACAAAGTCATTACAGCGGGAGTACTAAGCATAAAAGTTGAATCAACACAAGACCCACAAAAGAATTTCTCTTTACTTAGAATAACAACAGAATTACTATGGCTCGAAGCCAACAATAACTTTGATTACAAGCACTCACTATGTCTCTCAATACAATAACAAATATGCCACAAGGCTTACAACTCAAGAACTATACAAACGATAATATTCCATATATGATGTCCTCTATATAAAAAAAAACTCCAAACGAACAGATACAAGTTGTCAACCGAGCTCCAACGCCTCAGCCCATCCAAGCAAACTCAACACCCGAGAAGATCTAGTGGGGGTCAGTACAAAAGCATTGATAAGTGTCCTATTGCCAACACCACCAAACTAACACATTGAATTAGTGCTAGCAACATTATGTGGTCTTTCTAATCTTACCTTAGGCTCAGTTACATGACATAGCATACATGTATCCATAATCATAAATGTGGCATGCGACACAGTTGATCTTACATAATACTTACTATTCTTCCATGTTCATACAATAATGTAATCCATAATATATATAAACATGGTGTAAAAAAAGTTTGTCCCTGCATAAAACACTCGTTAGTACACTAATAGTTTGATAGTGAGTTATATAAAGCTTTTATCAGAACTGAGAAATTATAATTTCTCACATCCAAAATCATGTTTGACAAGAAATCAACTCCTAACTACTCAATTCCTCACCCTAATTCCAGTAGCCCAACAACATTAATAAGAACCTAGGAAGCACAGACACCAAAATCTGTGTCATGTTCAAGTCATACCCAGGTCTTACATGTCACAAACACACAAACAAGCCAAACTATGTTCCATGTTTAATCGTGTTTGTATCATGTCGCATTGTATTTGGGAGTATGCAACATAAACAAGAAACAAGCACCTAAGCTAACCAAGAAGTAGTAAACTTGGAGGCGACTAATGCTACTATGTTGCACATATACCAATATGACCCAGCATGACACAGACACAACAAAACACTCTATATTATTGTATAGAAGAATGAGAACTGTTGCTCCTGTAAGGAGCAATAATATATTATTTAATGCCACTGCTGGGACTAGAGGTAGGCCTATATGAATATGGTTTAAAGTATTAAAGAAGCACATAAATTATGTTAGTATTACAGAGGACATGATGTAGTGCCCTACTTCGCAAAGGCACTAGATGAACAGAGAAATTGGATTGATGGCTCTGCAACAGAAGATGATTGATCTGGGTGAGTGGATGAAGACTCATTTTTTTTATTCTTTTACGCCTAAGAATTTGAGTTTTTTTTGAATGAATGTTATTGCTAATAACAAGACGATAATCATTGAGTATGCTTATAAAAGAATCCACATGCTGCTATGTAAAACAAGAAAAGAGATAATCTGTATGCTAAGAAGTAAGAATGCTGCCTGCTTAACTTAATAATTGATTTTACATCCCGAACTCGTATATTTGCAAAGAAAGATTGATATGCTTAATCTATACAAATATTTATCATGTTTCTAAATTGATAGTCATTTACCTGTCCCTTTAATATGTTCCAAATGTTAGACATGTACAGACGAACTTGTACATGTTGCAATAGAATAAAATATGTAGGAGCTTCAACTCTGAGATAAAGAAAAGAGAAGACACGAAAAGAACGTGTCATATATCTGTTAAGGCACAAAATGAACGTGTCGAGTATCTGGGCATAAATCTGTTTTATCTGATAGAAATGTTAGAGCATGCATTGGTCTCGGACAACTTGTGCACAAGGTCAAAATTTGTCTCTTGGGTGGTATCTTGGGGTGCCTCAAACCACTGGCCTAGGAGAGATTAGGGCCCCTTAAGGTAAATGAGACCCAACGGAAAAAGGGTGTCGATATCTGAGTTCTTAGCGACGAGCTGAACCAAAGAGTTACAGCGGCTAATCATGAGAATACCCATGGACCATCATATAGATAGGTGTTAATTGGTGTAGACACTACAACAAAAAGACCTATTAATGACGCTTGATAAGTGGATTTCATGACGGCTGATAAAGAAGCGTCATCAAAGTTCGAAATACCTTTTTTCTATGACGGTTTAGGCTAATTCTGAGCTTTTTATAACGTTTATAAAACAAAGTGTTATTAATAATTTAGAGCGGTGGCAAACTTGTAATATTTTTTTAAGTTTAATTGTTGGCAAAATCTTTGCTATAGTCCGCCTCTTCCCCAAAACATTCTGGTCTTCTCCTTCTCCTCTTTTCTTCTCCCTCCTCTCTCCCAACTCCAAAACCCTAACCCTAGATCCAAAATCTTCGAGGAGGGCCTCACGCTCCTCGTCGCCCTCCAGGACAAGCTCGAGGCCGTCGCGCATGCGATCGACAAGAACGCGAAGGAGGAGCGTTAGGGTCCTGCTCGTCCTCTTCTCCGCGCTCTCCCTCTCCTTCCTCCAGCGTCGTCGATGTTGTGGGTCCGCAACCTCTGCCGCTTCATCGGTTCCGGTGCCGGCCTCGGATCTGAAGCCCTCATGGGTCAGTTCCTCTTCCTTACACCCTCTTCTCCTCTTCTTCTCCTTCCTTTCCCCCAACTCCAAAACCTTAACCCTAATTTTGAAGAAATTAAAAACCCTTTTATTCCCCAAGCGACCCCGAAGGCCACCTCCGTCGCGACTGAAAGGAATCTGATTCTCTTTTTGGTCATTATTTTTGGGTTGGAAATAGAAAAAGTTTCTTCCTTTAGGTTAATTTGGGCTTGGATGAAGTGAATCAGTAGGCTCTCATGTTCTCTGGAATAGTTGTGTTGTAGCAATGCAACAACCAGCATGAAGCAAATTTGAAACTACTCTTATATGAAGGGAAAAAAAAGGTTGGTTCTTGACATCCGAGTTCGAAAATTCGAACTACTGAAAAGTGGGAATTCAAGAGAATATCAGAGAAAATTAAGAGTGTCAATCCTTGTTATTGTCCTGCCTCAATCACTGAGTAGCAAAATCTTGTTCATCTGCGTAAACTGTAGCAATACTTTGATTGGGAAGAGAAAGTTGTTCTAAAGGTTGAAGAAGATTTGGGGGTCACTCCTATCAGTCTTGTAGCAGCATGCAACATTGTGGCTGATCAGTTGGGTCTGTTACTATTTTATGGAGGTGCTTACGCATGTAGTTATGTTCATGCCACTTATGTCTCCGACCAGGATCGAACCTAGAGCACTTTTGCTTATCACTATGGAGAAGGATCTGAGAGATTGAGGCAGTTGATCACTCAGGTTTGATCTATTCTTCTTGTTATTTTCCCGTTGATTTCGCGATGGATTTCATGAAGGTTCTGGATCAGGCGGTTAGAGAAATGTGTGATTCGGAGTTATCATCAATTCCAAAATCTATCATTTTTTTCTTCTTCTTCCTATTCTGGTACGCTGAGCATATTTTTTCTTCTTCTTAATTTTGCAGAAAGAGGGAGGTGGATCTGAAAGTGCTCAATGTCCCGGAGATCGAACAAAAGGTTATGTTTTTTATTTTTTGATCGAAGCGCGGATTTTGGCATTTGAGATACTGATTAATTTGTTTGTTTTCTTTACTTGGAGTTCTATGATTATATAACCAATTTTGGGAGAAAGTAAATGATAGTATCAGCCTAGAAAGAAGAAAAAAAAAGTGTCCATTCCTTATATTATTTGATGGATAATGCATAATTTATTTTTGCTTTTTTGGGAGTGATTTTGAAGACAAATGAGTTGATCAGGGGTTAGTAAGTTTTGGAATTTGGATTCAGAATGTAAACTTGAAATTTGAGCGCATGCTAAAAGTAATGTGCCGAGGACAACACCAGTACTTACTTGTTTAGCTGAATGGCCATTCTATATAACAAACAAACAAACAAATAAACGTTCTTGTTTCTAGGTTCTTGATGCAACTAGCACCGAACCATGGGGTCCTCATGGTTCTGCTTTGTCAGAGATTGTGCAGGCTACCAAAAAATTGTACATCTTCTATCTCTATTATTTGCTTTCCATTTCCTGGATCTCTCTTCAGCTCTTGCAAATGCTAACACAATGATGTCTTATAGCATGGAGTGCTCGATGATTATGAATGTACTCTGGACCAGATTGAGTGAAACAGGTGCCAACTGGCGTCATGTATACAAGGTGATATTTTCAACTGATGACAGCCAAACTCATGTTTACAAACTTCATTCTTATTCTATAATCTCAAGTTCTTCTTCAATCACAGGCATTGACTGTTATTGAGTACTTGATAGCAAATGGATCCGAACATGCAGTTGATGATATTATCGAACACACTTTCAAAATTTCAGTATAGCCTCTCCATCTATAATAGAAAAATCTGATGAACGTTATTTTTTTGTTAAGTACTTTGTATTTACTTGCTTTATGTTTATCAAGTCCCTTTCAGGCTTCGCATATGTTGAGCCTAATGGGAAGGATTCTGGAATAAATGTAAGAAAGAAGGTTGAATCGATTGTAGCACTTCTAAATGACAAGGAAAAAATACAGGCAGTCAGGAATAAAGCGGCTGCTAACCGTGATAAGTGAGTTCGTCATAACTTATTTTTTTCATGTTACATTATCTATAGTAGAATGGATAAGCTAACCATGTAAATGCTACTGCATCTAGGTATATTGGACTGTCCTCAAGTGGGATAACATACAAGTATTTGTGCATGAGTATAGAATCAAAGCAAAAACTCTTAGTTGACTATGACTTCTTTTGAGCTAAATTTTGTATTCTTTTGAGTGCAGCTCAAGTATTTGTGCATGGGGAACTTGGAATCCTGATAGAAAGGAAGGAATCATTACTGGAGCTCAGACACCATAGACCAAGGGTTCATGAGGTAAGCATTAAAATTAAGAGTTTTTTCTTCTAATTCTCTCATTTTGGACATGGATATATTTGCATTACGGAGTAAAAGAAAAAATTGTATATTATATTATAATTGGGTGAAGACTGGGACTTTTATGTGGTATCAATAGATAAAGCTTTTTCTGATATGATAGAAGTGTTAGCAAGCATTTTGGCTTCTTCCAGATTGGTAAATAGTTTCTGTCATAGTATCAAATAGTTTCTTGAATATGAATCATTTCACTCTTTGGCAATGAGTACATTGAAGAAGATGGCTCTACCGGTAAGTAATTTACTTCTCTCTAAGTATGTGTAGTTTGACTTCTGGAACAGTTAGTAAGTTTTCTCCTAAGCTAACATCTTTTCTGGAAAGAATTTAGCTGTAGTGATTATTAATTCTTTTGTGGTCAAGTATCCAATAAATTTGATTGTTCAAACTTAAGAAAAAAATTAGTAGTTCTAATTCTACCTTTAGTTAAACTAAAATTTAAGAAGATGAGGTTTAAAGCATGAACCATTGATATATCGTTTTTAATGCCTTAGTCATTGAAGTTTTTGAAGATTAGCTCATAGAGCTCTCTCTATTTTCAAATTTGTAAGTTGGTGTTATCTTAATGTGTTGATAATACTTGTTATAGATGCATGGTGGAATTGTAGCTAACTAGTATTAATTTTCTTTCTCAGGTGCACATGAAGATGCAACTATTATTGCAGTGGTAGGATTTGCTACACGTGATATTGACAGTTTTGATGTGCTCAAGTTGAAGCCAAAGTAGTTACTTGTTTTGAGGATTCATTTAAGTAGTAGTTGTAAATATATGTATTTGGATACCATATTTTGAGATAATGTAATGAAGATGGTGATATAACATTTCGATGTTTTCTTGTGAATATAGTTCAAAGTTTTTGTTTTAAAATTGAATTGAGAAGTTTTTGGAAAGTAATATATAATATGCAGTATTGAGTGTTATAAATGTGATGAGTTAAGTAATATGAGTGTTATAAATGTGCTACATTGAGCCTATACATATTATCTATTCATGACGTTTTAAAATTGTTCTGAATTGTGCACTATATATTAACTATTCATAACGCTTTTATAGAAACTATTCATGACGGTTATTTTATGACGCTTTTAAAAAATATTTATAACACCCGTTTTCATAACGGTTGCTGTGGAAAAAAAAAGCGTCATGGTTCGTCATTAATGACGCTTTTTAGCCGTCATTAAAAGGGTTTTTTGTTGTAGTGAGAGTTAAACCCTGAGGCACAGCTGCTAGCATGTTTGTTATCAGTACAGAGCTGAACCTTGGGTCATAGCTGCTGGTCTACACATATGTTAGTGCATAGCTGAGCCTTGAGTCACAGCTGCCAATCGGGTTGCATGTGTCGGTAAAGGTTTTGCTAGGAGCTAACAATGCAAAGGCGAACATGAAACAATATTGGGTACATTATGTTTATGCTAATCCTTGTCTTGTACAGAGATAAAATGTCGGCTATGGTAAGAATAACTGAAAAAGTGATATATGTGTTGCTTAAGTTCTGATCATGATTTGTATCAAAGAATAATCTATTGCCAAAAATTGTTATATCATGTTCAAAGAAAAAAAATGTTATTGTGCTTGTAATCTAACTCTGAGAATATCTTGAATAAGAGAAAATAATGCTAATGCTATTGTCCCTGAGAATGATTATGGCTCATGAAACATGTTGCGCACTTCACATGAATTGAATAGTCCCTCTTATGCTTAAAAAGAATAGAAATAAATTGTGGCTTTTTGAAAGTATTTGCAAAAAGATGTAATATGACTCTGTTCTACATGAAATGAACATAGATAAAAGTAGCAAGATCACATTATAAGAAATATTTTCTCACTAAATAAATTTGTGATCATTCCAAACGATATAGTATTTGTTCACATTCACCAGTATATTGATATACTAACCCACCATCAGTCCGCATGCAGGTGCAAGATGAATCGAGATGGATAGTACGAAGCGATAGCCTGAGCCTCATCCTCAGGAGCTGAAATCATAAGTGATGCCAAGAGACGGTCATCTGTTGCAAAGAGTTATTTTTGCATATAAAGGAATGTAATGTATGAAACAAGATCATTGTAATCTGTAAAGTTTCTGAGGCATTGTAAGCCAAGTACGGCATTGTATCAGAGAGAAACGAGAGCTTTGTAATCTGTTCAAGGATATCAATAAAGAGAATTGTTCATGTTAACATTCTGTTCAATTATATTATGTAGTGTATCCGCTACTAATTTTAAATATCTGTATTCTGTTCCGCTGCATTATTATCTATCTTGTCAATTTTGTTATTGTACAAGTCTTGGCCTTGTGCAAGTACAACTTAGACTTACACGATATCACGTCCAAACGAGGACGAACGGTTCCACATAGTCCGAAATGATGACGAAAGGACTCTGCAGAATCGGAAAGTGACACATGACTCTTAAGCTGAATGGAATAAGAGGATTAAAACAGCCGAACCAACGAATTTGGAGAAAAATTTTAGTATGAGAATTGATATTTACGGTTGGAATTCAAAATCTCTACAATTTTCGTTCCTAAAGTCAAATTTTAAATTTCTAGCAACAAGTAACAAAATGTGAGAAACTATTTCCATGTGAAGCTTATGCTATAACATTTATGTGTAAAAGTACACTAACAATTTACCTTTCCAATATCTCATTTATTAATAATGCCGTCAAACACATGACATCTTTTATCTTATACTTTTACTAAGGCATCATCGATCTAAGGATGTTACAAGAAAACAAGAGAACTCTTTTATTAGGACGTGAAAGAATAATAAAAAGGGGCCAGAACTACGCACCGAGTTACAGAATTACCAAGGGAATAAGAAATACTTCGTACGATCAAGTCTCAGTTATACGTCAACCTGCAATAGCACCACATCATATCAGTATGCTTCTTCTATCTTTTTTTATTCTTCTCTCAGAATTCTTAAGAATGAATACAAAAATTGATGAATGTGAACAATAAAAATATTCACAAAAAATAACATGAAAACGCATTCACCAAAACCAAGTAGCAAAAATGTCCAACAAAAACTACAATGAAAATGTATGAAAAGAAACTCTTATATACACTACAAAAATATTGGTATTTAGCGACGGACATTTCCGTCGCTAAATACGTATTTTTTGTCGCTAAATATGTTTACCAACGGATTACTGACGAAAACTGGACGTCGATAAATATGACGCCGCTATAACAAATACGTGGAATCATCGACTAAATATAGCGACGGATTAGCAACGAACTATAAACGTCGACAAATACAGCGACATATTAACGACGGATTACCAACATTTTTTAGTGAGCCAAAATACCAAATTTTCCAGAAGCTCAACGACGAAATTTTTTGTCGCTGACTCGTCTGATACGCTTTTGGTGTCAGACAGAAAGTTAGCGACGGAAATATCCGTCGCTAACCCAAAAATATTTTCAGATTTTCGTCGCTAATTAGTCGGTAGTCAGTCGCTAACCTGTAAATTTTTCAGACTTCCATCGCTAATCCATCGCTGGTTAGTCGCTAAATTTCTCATTATTTCCAGGCTAAATTGTTCCATCTTTGCTCAATCCTGTGAATATAGATATACACTCAAATGATATACATTAAATATAACCCCAATATATACAAAAATTAACCCAAGCACCAATATTTACATTACATTGAACTCCAATTGCATATCAAAACAACTCAAACAGATACAAATTCGTCCAGAAGTCACAATATAGTACATATACACAAATATGTTCAACAGTACAAAAACTCATCGATCAAACCCCTAAAGTTCATACAAACTCATCGTCAAATACAACAAAAAAATAAAAATCAAACTGACGGTGGAGGAGGTGGCGGAGGCATAGTCGGCCGTCCGCATGCATATAACTGCCCCATGACCAAAATGATGATCCGCTGTACGTCCTGGGCAGGAACTTCTGAAAGAGTCGGCGGCACGATAAGAGGTATTGTGGTCGGAGAAGGAGCCGGTGTAGTAGGCGTTGTGGTCGAAGGAGCAGTCATTGTCGGAGGCGCTGAGGTCGAAGCTGGAGCCGGTGCAGTGGCAGCAGGAATCAGATCTGTTGTGGTTAGAGCTCTGCTCATCTGGCTCACCTAGGGGTGGGCATACGGTTCTAGGACCCGCGGTTCCGACCCGGCCCGAACCGTAATATGTCTAAACAAGCCGGTTCCTAAATTTTGAAATTTAAACGGGCGGGTTGTGTGACATTAACGGGTCGGGGCGGGTCCTATTTTTAAAATAAACGGGGCCCCGGCCCGACCCGTTTCTAAGAGTATATATTTTTTTATATCAATTTTTAGCATTTTTTGTTATTATAGTCTATACATAATAGAATATCTTATTGTTCACTAAACAAATACTAGAAGTTTGGGAAGACATAAGACTTGTTTTGTTCTTATAGACAATATAACATATGTAAATGTTTACTATTATAGAATTATTTAAACTTTTTTTGGACTCGTTTGGACCCGCGGGTCGACCCGTTTCAAACGGGTCGGATCCGGTCCGGGTCCAATATTTTTTGGACCCACCCCGCCCCGCCCTGCCAAGTAACAGCTCCGGTCCGGGTCTAACAAATTTGGGCCCGGCCCGACCCGTGCCCACCCCTAGGCTCACCTGATCCTGTAGGCCCACCAAAATCTATGTAATCTGCCGCAAAGTATAGGCGTCGGCAGTATCGTCGGTCTGTGGAGGTAGAGGTGAAGATAGAGGAGCTCTGGAATAAACTGACGGCTGGGATACTAACGATTCTGTACCGTACACGCTGCCTCCTTTTCCTCTACCGACGGCCTGTATCCATAAATCGTTCCTCACAGCCGACGTCGATGGCTGACTAGTCCGAGCTCCCCTCTCGGCAGTCCCTCCCTCACCGACTCGACTCTCTAAAGTCGTATACGTCTCCTATATTTATATAGGTGAATAGATTTAGAGTTAATATTGGTATTGTAGTAACTATTAAGTATTGTTATGGTTACGTTCTCATACGTCTCCTAAACTATTCTTTGATTTATAATGCTAGTTAGGGTTGTGATTCATAAATATAGTTAAGTACGTAAAGACAAAGAAGAAATTTAATTAGATATAGGACTTGGAAAACTTACATAGGCTTTGGTTGCCCGATCATCTACGAGCTTTCCATCCTTCTTTCGTTTATGGGTACGGTCAAAAACTTTAAGAAAGTCCATGGCGTTCGGATCTCCGCCTGTCCTGGCGACCTCCTCGCACAGTAACAATTAAACATCAATTTATAACTAAACATTAAAATTAAACAATCTAAGAAATAAGAATCCTCACCAGCCATCGATAATGCTCTGAAATTGGGATGGATCCACCCGTGTGGTGACCACCCTTAGCATGGGAAGCCTTTTCCTACTCACACTTGGCCTTATAGGCCGGAGTGTCTATCTTCTTCTTCTTCATCTCCTTCCAGAATTTCTTCTTCAACCACTCCTTACGAAGAGCACTATTTTGTAGAGCTAACGCCTTCTGGTTGTTGACCATATCCCTCAACCACTTGCTGGCGACGGACTTGTAGCACTTCCGTATCGCCTAATCTCTGTGCCCCGGCCACCAGTACAACTTCTCCAAATAAGGACAAATAAAAACAAATAAGCAAATATTGGAGTATATGTTGTAAACAAAGATGATATTATTTAGACATACCTCAAGCATCTCGAGCCAAATGAATCGTCTATCAAGTAGGATGTCCCCGAAGTTCAGATAGGGACCATGGAATTGACGAGCATCAACTCCCCCAAATCTCTACCATCCTGGACCGAAAAGAACCTGGAATAAAGAAAATAATATACAATTAGATAATAAATAGAGTATGAATAAATGTGTCTACTAGCACTTATATACTTATATCGTTCCATCGGCCCACAGCTCGGGACGAGTGATGTTGGCTGACCGCTCTGGCTGAGTAGGAGGGTCAGCAAATCTTGGTCGACATATGTACACTCCACGGTCGACCAAAAGGCCAGGATATGGGTTCACCGCAGTAGGAATGACAGGTGTACTCTCCGACGTAGAAGACAGGGCACCAACACCGGTAGGAGTAGATGCTGAAGGAATATCAGGGCTAGCTCTGCCGACCGAAGAACGAGTAAACGGCGGAGATAAGCCATCCTCCTCATCAACCAAATCTTCCTCGCTAACTCCTCTGTGATCTGCAGCCGAAGTACTAGGAGGAGTAGGAGCAGGAGGGCGGGTCGACCCAGATCCTCGAAGTCGACGTGTATGGCCTCGTCCCGCCATATGTAAATCTGAAAGAAATAAAAAATAATGTGATGATACAAATAATCAATGCAAATATAATAGAAATTAAATAAAGGTGTGTTGATACAAATAATCAATGCAAATATAATAGGTAATACGTACTAATCTTCTTCATCTTCTTTGTAATCCGAATCTTCTTTATCTTCATCTTCATCTTCTTCATTTTCACGATTACTTCTACTTTCACCTTTATTTTCAAATTCTTCCTCCTCATCCAATACACCCATTTTAGACTCCTCCTTTACATGAGGTAAGTCCTCTATGTCAAGCTTTTCGTCAACTATATCATCCTCTACAGTAACGTCAACCTCAATGTCGTTAATGCCGGCTAAACTCATATATATTGGTTGAGGCATGAGTACCTCATCCTCCTGGTATGCTGATCTCCAATATTATATGTATTTCTTGCTTTAGTTTTGCATACAGCCTACGAATTACGAGTAGTGCGTCGTCGACTAGGATAACTCGTGTAGTACACTTGGACCGTTTGACTAGCCAACACAAACGGTTCGAAACCTATATATCTTCTTCCGTATTTTATATCAATAAATCCAAACTTTTTGTCAATTTTTCATCCTTGCTTGGGTGTTGTGTCGAACCAATCACATTTGAACAGCACAATTTGGGTATCAAAAGAGTAATCCAGCTCTACAATATCTCTTAGAACACCGTAATAGTTAAATTTTGGATCGACGTCGTACACTGAACCCCTTACACAAACTCCAGAATTCTTTGTGTAATTAGCCTCGTCATCGACAAATAAGTGATTGGTAGGCTTATCTGTGGCTCTAAATTTGAAGCCATTAATGGTATATCATTCCCAACATTTCGCCCTCTTGCTTGGTCCGATAGCTAGTGCTCGAAGTCTTTCGTCGGTCAATTGTGTGCCAGGACAAAAAACCTAAAACATCACGTATCATAACGTCATTAGGACAAAAGCCCTTTGTCGGTCAATTGAATTTAGAATAGTTAAAATTTACTAATCCTTACATAGTTATGGAACCACGGCAAAAATTTTCTGTCAACCTCTCAAGCAAGATCATCATCATCAATGCTAGGTCTCTCTATTTTTATCTCAGCTCTAAAAATACTATAATAAAAACGAAAAAAGTTAGAATTTTTTTACAAGTATATCACAAAATTGAAGTATAACGTAGCAAAATTATGTCTCTTACTTCTCTATATCTTCCATCTCCTCTATACCACTATTTAGGCAGATATACCAATGAGCGGCTTCAAACTCATCGTCCTCCAAACACTGTAACTTAGAAGCACTTATAGGCTTACTACCAACATTGAAGATAGTGCGGATTCCACGATTCGGTTCATCGACCTCACTTTCATCATTTCTTAGTGCTCTATTCCAGTTTGTTCTGACATGAGTATCGAAGTAGATTGTGCAGAAGTTTGAGACCTCCTCAATAATATATGCTTCACATATCGAAGCTTCTACGTGGGCGTTATTGCCCACTTTCTTCTTCAGGTGATATAGATATCTATAAATAATATATTAAATATTAGATCTGTTTGAATAAAATAATTATTAGTACTAGATAATTAAATATTTTATACCTCTCAAATGGATAAATCAATCGATAATGGACGGGAGCACCTATATGTGCTTCATATGCAAGATGAATTGGCAAATGCTCTATACTATCAAAAAGGCCAGGGGAAAACACTTTTTCTAACTTGCACAATGTCAATACAATCTTCTCCTCAAGTTTAAACATATGTTGTACCGTCAACTTACTTGAACACAAATCTCTAAAGAGTATAGATAACTCGGCCAGCGGACCCCATACTTAAGAAAGCAGCATCTCTCTCAGAGCGATAGGAAGTAAACTCTCCATGAATACGTGGCAATCATGACTCTTCATCCCTATCAGCTTGCGTTCGTTGAGATCGACACATCTTGCCAAATTCGACACGTAACCGTCAGGAAATCTCAACTTTGTAATCCAATTGTATATTATCAATTTATCATCCCTACTCAGTGTAAATGGTGCTGAGGGCTTGACCCAGTTACTATTAGATTTTCGTATTAGATGCAACTCTGGACGCCTGTAAATAATTTCCATGTCCTTTCTTGCTTTGGGATTGTCTTTCGTTTTTCTCTTGATATCCATCACCGTATTGAAGATGTTGTCGAATACATTTTTCTTAATATGCATGACATCAAGATTGTGTCTTATGAGATTGTTCTTCCAATAAGGTAAGTCCCAAAAGATACTCCGCTTCGTCCAATTATGGCTATGTCCGAATCCTTCTAAGTGATGGCCCGAACTCGGATCTTCTTTTACAGTCGACAAATCTTCTACCTCTGTCCAAACAATATCTCCAGTCAATCTCAACGGAAGAGAATTTAGTTCATATTTACCAGCTCTAAAGGCATCCCTGTTCCTTCTCCATGGATGCGACATTGGAAGGAACTGACGATGGTAATAAAAAAAAAATCTTTTCCTCCATTCTGAAGGCGAAGTACCTTACTCTTTTCCATACATATCGGACAAGACATAATACCATGAGTACTCCACCCAGATAACATTCCGTATGCTGGAAAATCATTGATGGTCATATCAACATCGCACTCATCTGAAAGTTCTGCTCCATCGATATATCATACGTCTGAACACTGAACTGCCACAATTATTTCAACTCGTCCACCAACGGCTGCAAGTAGATATCGATGTTCTTCTTTGTATTTTTTGGACCGGATATGATAAGTGTCAAGAACATATAAGGAGTCTTCATGTACACGGTGCTAGATTGTAATGGGTCAAAATCACCGGCCAACAAGAGTACTGAGCCCCCGACTGTCCGAAAGGTGTGAATCCATCAGAACATAAAGCCAACCGAACATTCCTAGGCTCCGCAGCAAATCCAGGATGACATCGATCAAAATGCTTCCATGCCTCTCCATCGGATGGATGAGATAATTTACCTTCACCTATCTTTCGCTCTTTACTATGCCATGTCATGTGTTCTCTAGTATTCGAGGACATATACATCCTCTGTAACCTCTTTGTGATCGGCAAAAACTACATGTTTTTATATGAGCACATACTTGCTCGTGCAGTTGATTTTCCTTTGCCCCAAATGGACTTGTACCGGTCCTCGTGACAGAAAATACATTTATCTTTATCATTGTTCTCCTTGTAGTCCAACATGCAGCCGTTTCGACAACAATATATCTTTTCATAACCTTAGCCTAATTCGAATTTTTGTATCATCATCTTCGACTTATAAAAGTTTTCTGGCAAGTCCTTTTCTCCTTTTGGCAGCAACTCTCTAACAAACTGAATTATCCGATCGTACATTCTTGCTGTAAGTTAAAATTAGACTTGAGGTTCAAAAATAGCATCACCACCGACATGACAGAATGAGAATCATAACCCAGATATAACGGAGTATCGGCATGGTTGAACATATCATAGAACTCCTTTGCAACAAGATTCGGATCCTCCGGATCAAAACTTGGACCGGCACAAGCCGTATCAAATACCAACTCACGTGCCAAGTTTTGATGGCAATATTGGAAGTGGTCTCCAAGAGTGGGGTCTCCCACCTTCGTATTGAAGGAGGACTGATATTGCTGAACCAAAGGTTCTCCTTGAGTCGTCCACTCGTTGTAGTTCGGTATGAAACCCTTCTTGTAGAGGTGCTCTCTCACGAGATCTACCTCTCTGAATGGTATATTACGACACTTGACACAAGGGCACTTTATGAGCCTTTCGTCCATAAAATAAGGTTGGCTACTGGCGTATCTAAGAAATTCTTCGACGCACGCCTTGAAATCATCCGTCAAACCAATCTTCCTCTCATATCGCCGATTGTACATCCACGAACGGTCAACTAAGTATCGACTCATTGCTCAAACCAATTCTGCACCAAATACCATATATGTTGTAAATACATCCCCCAAATTAATTTAGTACCTAATTGTAACTTAGTATCGGCCTATCGGTTCGGTATCGGTACTCAAGTATACGTACAAACATACACCCACGAACGGTTAACTTGGTATTGGCCTATCAATTCGGTATTGGCCGTATCGGATTGTATTGTAATCGAATATCCTATCGGTATCGACATATGCTCGTGTCGGTATTGGAATTGAATATCCTATCGATATCGGCATATCCTATCAAAAAGGAATACATACATGAACCTAATTCATGTAAACAACATATACCTTTTCACTAAAAAATAGCGAACCAAATTCATGTAAACAACATATGCTCATGTCCAAGTTGACCAATGTATCGTATCCAAGTCCAATGTCCAAGCCCAACGTGCTCGTTTCCAAGTCCAACGTATTGTGTTTGATACCATGATATATAATGTGCTTGTGTCCAATTCCAATGTATCTTGTCTATACATGTCCAACACCAAAATCTAAATTTATATTGCCTCTCCAATCACAAATACAATAACTTAAATAAAATAGCAATGTGGGATAGGGTTTACCTTTAACGGATGAAAAGGGTCTGAATGGAGTTAGAAAAGGGGGCGTCTGCTCGATGTAGGAGGGACGGAGAGGGGGGCGAAGAGGAGGGTCGACGGACAGGGGGACGGAGAGGTGGGGCTGTATGGGGGCAGGGGTTGGGGGTCGGCGGAGAGGGGGGCTGTAGGGAGTTGGGGGTCGGCGGAGAGGGATGCTGTATGGGGGCGGAGGGGGGGCTGTAGGGGGGGAGGAGGTTGGGGGTCAGCAGAGAGAAGGGGGGCTGTAGGGGGACGGAGGGGGTTGTAGAAGGGGGCAGAGAGGGGGCGATTGAAGAGGAGGCAGTCGGTAGGAGGAGGCCGGAGGACGAGAGGGGGTCGGGAGGAGGAGGACGCCGGAGGAGGAGGCCGGAGGACAAGAGGGGTCGGGAAGAGGAGAAGGGTTTTGGAGGAAATTTTAAGATTGGGTAAAATTTTAAGAATGGGAAAGAAAGGTTAATGTTCAACTTTTACAGCAGCTCAGCGACGGAAATTTTCGTCGCTCTGTCGTCGCTAGTATATTAGCGATGAACTAGCGACCGAACTAGCGACGTTTAGTTATACTATATTTTACATAATAAATCAGTCGCTAGTTAGTCGGTAATTCGTCGGTAAATAGCGACCATTTTATTTCCGTCGGTAAGATCAGTCGGTAAAATACAGTATTTTTGTCGTGATAGAGTTTGTTTGTCAAGATGCAATCTACTGTATTTGAGACTCATTCCAAAGAAACCAATCCATAAATTTGAAAGGTTCTTCATACATTCGTTCCGATCGATTAGAAGTCGAAAGGTTTTTCCAATACCCAATTTTGACTAGGTCATATTAGCCACAAACCTCACATAGTGCACCGCCAGGAGCGGGGCATTACAACTCTTGCTTCAGAAGAAGAATAGTTAGATCTAAAAAATTGAGATCTACTTGTTTGAAGGAAAAATATCAGGTTTGTCGGACGTGGTAGAACTTCGTGCTGATAACGTGTTGTAGTCTAATTTACTTGACTATAAGAAGAGAGAGATGGAGAGATGAATCTTATGTTGAATTCTGTATGTGAGATTGAACTCTTCAAAGAGTTTTTTCACTTTGTATTTTTACAATAACCAAGACTTACAATGGATAACTATGTAATTTTAGTTAGATATAGGAATATCTCTATTTAGTTTCCACAATCATATATAGTTAGTTATAAGGGCATTCCCTAGGATATCTATTAATCATGTCAATTAAATTATATTCCTAAATAACTAACTAAATCTCAACCAAACCAAATTACCTTTTTTTTTTTTTTATAACGCACACAAATCCACACATCCTTGCGGTTGGAAGGGGGCTCGAACCCTGTCAGCCCTACGTGATGTACGTACTTTTTCTACTTAAGCTGCAAGTGTTGGACAAACCAAATTATAATTACAACTAATTTTGATCCTATTTCGAAACTCCAAACACACCAACCATGCTGCCATCCCCATTCCCCAGGGCGTTGTCGCCTGCCTCTTCTATCTTGCCACGAGGGAGCCCCTCCGTCTCGTCTCCAAGTGCTTCGGCCTATTTTGAAGTCTGGAAAATATGGCAGGACAATGGTTGTTGTAAGGGAGAAGACTTCCAAGGATTTCCACTCTGGATCCGGGTCCGGATCCGGATCCCGGATCGGGAAAGAATGAATGACGTTTGCTCACATTCGGCTGAAAAAGGAGGAAGTAAAATGGAAAAAAAGAAGGAAAGACATGAAGTAGTGTAGAGTTCATATCAAATAATTTTTTTTGTGCAACCAAATAACAGTAGTCACATATTTTGAAGCCTCCTTATGCATCGAATGTCAGTACACTTAACCTTTAGTTTCATGCATCCAAATATCCCCAAGGGTCTGCTTGGATTGAGTTGGAAAAAAAATACAAAGTTAAGTGGGATTAAATGAGGGGGAGTTAAGCAAGGGGGGAGTAGAGTCAATTCATAGAACCTTGTTTGGATTAGAGAAAAAGTTAATAACTCTTGCTTTAATTGGAGGTTTTGAGTGAGAGGATGATTAATAAAATTATAATAGTTACCAAAATAACCTTATTATATACGTCATAAAATTAAATTTGATTGAAATCTTAATTAGAACTTGTAAAAATATCTTCACAAGTTATGAAGGTACGGAGCAACATGTTGAAAACAAGAAAAACGGAAAAAAAAAAAAATTATGATATTTAATAGAACAAATAAGGGGTGTTTATGACTTTTTAAACAAAATTTCCCAATCCTCCTCGTTAACCCTCCGATTTGGGAGGTTAAAAAAACGGACAAAAGAGGGTGAATTAAACCCTCACTTAACCCTCTATAACCCTCCCTTCTAAACCTCAACCCTCAAACCAAGTATGGTTTTATTTCCGCCCCCCGCCCCCCCCCCCCCCCCCCCCCCCCCCCACGTAACTTTCCCTCACTTAACTATCTTAACCTTCATTCCAAGCAGACCCTGAGAGAAAAAAAAAAAAAGTTGTTTGAAGAGGGCGGAGATATGGTTAAGAAAAAAAACATGCACTACTGTTGTGTTTGATTGAGCATTTTTTTTCATGAAAAATATTTCTATCACAAAATTTTCACCAGTTGTAATATTTAATAGCATATATTTTCCATATAATTATTTTCCAAAAAAAATATTATTTTCTATATATTTTCTTGGTGGAAAATAAAACTGGTCTAGCCCATAGAAAAAATATCAATTTCCATCGAAAATAACTACAATCAAGCACCCAAATTAATTCGGAAAATTTTTTCCAATTTTTTTTCCTAATAAAATAATTCCGTAGAATTAATTTATTTTTCATATATTTTACACCTTGTAATCAATCAAATGCCCGTAGAGTTTCAGGTATTGAAGTAAAATATGTGAAAAATAAATAAACTCAACGGAATTATTTTACTAAGAAAAATAATTTGGGTGTTAATTTGATTGTAGTTATTTTCCATGGAAAAATAGTTATTTTTTATAAAAAAAAAAAATAGTTATTTTTCCATGAAAGTTGATATTTTCCTATGGGCTGGCCTGTTTTATTTTCCACCATTTTGGAAAAAAATATAAAAAATGTTAAATTTTGGAAAATAATTCTATGGAAAATATACGCAGCTATCAAACACTGCAATCGCTGAAAAATTTGTGATAAAAATATTTTGAAATATTTTAGCAAATGCTCTCATTCAAAATATAAAAACTAACATATACTTCCAATATTTTAAAAAACTCGCAAACGTTTCAACTCTTTTGTAAATCAGCCAAGTTAAATAGTGGAGTATATCTTAAACTTTTTTGGTTCCCTACACAGGAATTGGAACATTTCCTTTTTTTTTAATGGAGGTATATACTAAATAGGGACATTTGCTAAAATATTTCAAATATTTTTTATGAAGAAAAAAAGCTCAATCAAACACAACCCAATTTAATATTTTAATCCAATAAATGTCGAAATATGAACGAGTTAAATATTCACTTGCACAGCACGTGCGTTGTACACGCCACTCTCATTCAGTGAACATTCCCTTCCTAATTTTATTCCTCGTGTTCATCCCGCTCTTTTCCACCACGTGTCGTCCATCCATCGCCGCATCCATATCAAACGGCCCAAAACCTTCCAAGTTTCGGTAACGCTCTCCCCCTCCCAGACAAAACTCACAGAGACTCCGTCTATTCATTTCACAATTTAGGGTTTCTCTCCCTCTCCAGAGCCCCAATTTTCTCTATCTCTCTCTCTCTCTCACCTATGGCGTCGGAGAACCAAGTCAGCAGCGGCAGCGCTCACGCCAGCGACGAGTCAGGGATACGGAAGACCGCTGCTACCGGACCTTTCGGTTTGAAGTGGATCTCTATCAATATCCACTCGCTAACAAAGGCAGAATCAGGTCAGCTTCGCCGGAAGCTGACCGCCGAGCTCGAACAGGTCCGCGCATTGCTACGGAGGCTCCAACAGCCCCTCCAAGGGACTGCAACCACGGAATGCGAAAGCTCCCCACCTCCCGCCGCTGCCACGGCCTCCAACAGCTACGGCGCGAACAGCAGCCGCAGGCGCAGCTTCAGGAAGTCAAACCGGAAGTGCAACCGGGGCGATGGCGATACGGGACTCCGCGATAAGTGGCCATCGGGAAGGAACTACGCAGAAGCTTTCAGAAACTGCCGGTCGCTGCTTAAAAGGCTGATGGAACACGAGTATGGCTGGGTCTTTAACACGCCGGGGGGCGTCAGGCGTTTAGGCTTGACGGATCTCAGTACCGTGAAGTTGCGGCTCTCCAAGGACCATTACGAGACTCCGGGGGGCTTCGCGGATGACGTGAGGCTCACGTTCAACAATGCCATGAGGTATAGCCCTGAACGAGAGGAACTACAATTCATGGCTAAGGAGCTTTCGCAGGTCTTCGAGGAATGGTGGTCTGCGATAGAGGCAGAGTTTGCTTATGCTCCTTCCACTCTACCGCGCGCGGGCATTGGCCGGCGTCGGGCACTCGGGAAGATGAAAGAGAAGGACACAAATAAGAGGGATATGACTAGAGAAGAGAAGGAGAGCTTGAAGAACAACTTGGCGCTGCTTCCTTCTGAGAAGTTGGATGGGATTTTGCAGATTATCAGGAAGAAGAGCTCTCCTTCGAGTAGGAATGAGGCGAACGTTTTTAATGTTGATATTGAAATTTTGGATGCAGAGACTCTTTGGGAGCTCCATGGATATGTGGCAAAGTGTAAGAAAAAATTGAGGACATACAAAAGGAAGGGTGAGCCTGATCTCTTAGCACAACAACATGACAACAAGAAGAGAAGGGTATGAATGAATTGACACACACACACACACACACACACACACACACACAAAATATATATACATACACAGTTTTTGAGATTGTCTGTTTAATTTCCAACAGGTTCTAGAGTTGATGCGGGTTGGGGGAAGTAGCGTGGTGGCTAGTAATGGTAACTAAATCTATGTTGTTAGTATTTTACGAAAATTCGATACTTATCTTATGATATAATACGATATACTACTACTTAGTTACGTATCAGTTGATCCGTTATGATACATATAGGTTGATAGATAGTACTAATTTTTTTTACTCAAGTCTCATATAATGTGTATTTACTAAAACTATATAAATTTGTAAAAATGAAACAAATAAAGAATTTATGAGGATATTAAATTAAATTATGTTTCTTTATGAATTCAGAACTATAGATCTAAAACTCATAGAGTTACTGTATTATAATATACACGAAAAGATAAGCAGATCGATACACGATTAGTATCACGAATGACAACTTAGAACTGATAAATATTATGTGGAAAAATGCCAATACCGGTTATCGTTGTATTTAATCTGAAATTATACTAAATTGGTTTCATTTTGTAATTTGGCCAAAATTGCAAGAAGCAATGGCGGCTTACGGAACTCCAAGAGGGGGAAATGCAATGGAGAAACCAAGTGGATCGACCAGTTCAAGCAGCTCTGGGACACTCTTAAGAGAGAGTACTGGTAGATTGTTTTGTCTAAAATTCAACCAGTTTGAAAGCCAGAGAATTGCAGATTAGACTTACTTAAAGGGGATTTTTGCAGATTATGACAGTGTTAATTCATCAGAATATTAATCAGACTCTTACCTAGAGCATGAACATGTGCACTACAGGTATGCATCCACCTTGCTAATGTTGGATTATTTTGCATTAGATAAACTGTTATCACTACTTAACTAGCTTGTTTCCATTTTCCAATCCTAATATTGATGCTCATGCACACGCTCAAAACAAAACATACCATAGAATTTCAATTGTGGACATACTGAATTATTATACTATTTGAAATGTTTGGGAACTCAAATAAGTAAAAAAGTAAACATATTACATGCTTACTAACTCAGAAGAAGCATAATAGTGTGGGTGGTGTTTATGGAAATGTTGTATCATTTGCTATTTGGGGGCATAATCCTATTCATCTTACAGATATTTATAATTCTGTAAACATGAGCAATTAATGTGTGTACATGGAACAAAATGATGTGTAATCAGAGGATTTGGGTATAACGGGTTTAAAATCGACTATTACATTTTTAATCCAAAAAATTATAAAATTGTAAACGAAAAAATAGCATAAATTAGTCACAAAATATTTTGATAACAAAAACATATAATAGTTGCATTGCATCATAACTGACAATATTTTTTTTATAATAACCCCCTATGAGGCTTCATATATTGAAAATGTGGCAAGATGTCCTCCTTCCTCACTTTTGCGAAAATGTCTTGTTCATTGTATGTCAACAAAAAATTCATTTAGAAAATTATCTCCCATTCGGTTACGAAGTGTATTCTTGGTAACCTTCATCGCCGAAAATGCTCTTTATTAAATAGTTGTAGTTGCAACAAGGAATACTAGAGCCAACTTTAAAAGAAAATGTACCAATGGGTATGATTCATTCTTCTTTTGCTCAACTAATATTTTAGCAAGTTCACCAATCCTCTTCAAGCCGGAGAACTCATCGTCATAATAAACATCCTCTATAAAGTTCTCAAGTTGATCACCATGTACAAACTCTATTGGTACAAAAATAAAACGGAAAAACTTAACAAATTGAATCAGAATTTTCTCGTATATATCAAGCCCTAAAATATATGAATCATACGGATGAAGACATGTCATACACAAAAGCAACTTTGTACTCACCTCGAAAAAACGGTTATTCAACTCTTGAAGTTGTAAATCTATCACCTATAGAACAAGTCAACACAATAGAAATAAAGTTTCGTCATCTTTTTAACATTGCGACGTGATTTCCTCCAAACTGCAAATAAGCCTTCCATGTTTAAAATTTCAATCTCCTGTGTGCTTATTACAAAAATAAGATACAAACCCCAACAAAAGATCCCATCCGTTATCCCTCATTCTTTGTAGTCGTCGCTTGGCCGCTTTAACTTGCGACATGACATTGACAATATCTTAATTTTTTTTTATAAACTTGGAAAAGTTATTTTTAATCTCTAAAATTGCTTTCATCAAGAGTAATTTGAAGGCAAACTTTAAATATTGCACGACATTGCTAACAAATTAGTTGTTTCACCTCTATGATTATCATATGAACCATCCTCTTCAATAACCTCATGAAGCACGTCTATAATCAAGGAAAACAAGTCAACCAAACTCAAAAGTGTACCATAGTGTGAACCCCAACGTGTCACCAGCACGTTTCAATGTTAATTCTCGATTCAAACCTCTTCCCGTCTCTCTCTCTCTCTCTCTCTCTCTCTCTCTCTCACCACTATAAATTTCTTTAATAATCTTTTTAAAATATTTCTTCCGAAGAATATCTCGACGTTTGCATAATGCTCCAACAATATTTGACAAAATTATAACTTGGTTTAAGAATGAGGCAATCCTATTGTTTTTTTTTTGAAACAAGTACAAGTGTCAATTGAAGTTGATGAGCAAAGCAATGTATATAGAAAGTAGAATTGTTCTACTCCAAAATAAAACATTTGAGACCATTGAACTCTTCACGCATATTGCTAGTGCCATCATAGTCGTGTCCTCGTAAACATTCTATACTCAAGCCATGCTTGAAAAATAAAAGAATCAATGGCTGCCTTTAATTAGGGTCGATGCGGAAGTCTCCCTAACTTGTACAATGCCAAAGAAATGTTCAACCACACAACCATGTTTTTCCACATAACGCAAAGCTACCACCATTTCTTTGACAGAGATGTCACGTTATTTATATCAACTAAATCGAGAAAAGTCACGTCTAATCTCTTGGAGAATACCTTAATTTCGTGGTCATAAATGAAGCCATGTTGATAATTTCTTTTTGAATTTCTGGAGAACTCGTTTTATGGTTGCCGAAAGCATTTTCGAAGACAACTCGATCGACATTATTATTATGTTCTTCAAGAAAGTGAAGAAGTTTAAGAAAGTTGTTCCAATTTGAAGATCCTTCAGTTTCATCATGCCTACATAAAGCCAATCCTTGGTGTAAAAATATTTAAGGCAATCAAAAGATGCAACAAATAAGTACGATAATTGTTAGAAATATTTTTCTTTTGCTTGTTGTAATCTGTCAACAAAATAAAATTAAAGTTAATGTTACCAGCCTCAGAAAAAGTCGCGCACGAAGCACTGCCCTAAGAGTTGATTCGGATCTATGTGCAGACTTGTTCCGAATGCTCCCAGTGGTAAAATTTTGCTCTACCGGTATCTTCTCGTCGCACACAACTCGAAAAAAGTGACCCAAACTTAGCACTGCACAGAAAACAAAAAGAACATATGGAGATTGTTTGCTTTGGAATGAAACTTTCACGACCTGTACCTGCTTTTTGGAATACGAGTACGTATCCAAGTCCAGCCTACGCTGTATCATCGACGGTAGTACGCTGTCTAGGTCTCAATGTCAACTCAATATAAAAAATCATATCTAATTGTTCATTCACAATAACTATTTTATTTACAAATCCAATAATATAACAAAATAATTTTTGGGAACAAATCTGCTAAACAATAAAAGAAACTAACTAATCTATCTATAATCTAAGGTTGGCATCCAAGATCTCTATCTTCCCGTATGGTATGGTCCACAACGCAAAAGTAGGAAGCATGCCAAGTCACCTGCAATGATCCAGTTAGAAAAGGAACACAATACAACCATATTGTAATAATTAACTTAATACAAAATAAAGCTAGATAATAGAGATGCAATGCAACAGTAAAGGAACATGTACATGAACTGGAAACGATAATATGTACAAGAACTACTAGTAGGAACATGTATGAACAAAAAAACTAAAAAATGAACATGAATAAGTAAAACTAATCAAACAGTGCTTTAAAATACCTTTCGACATGTAAATGAATGGACTAATATGGCACATCATACGATGGCTATCACACATTTTTGGTACGGCTAACCCACACGTGAAGTGTATGACTTAGCTATCATTCATTACATATTATTTGAGTTTGTTCACACATCTACTTAGCATTTTTCTCCTGACTCACTAAACAATCAATAAACGATCAATGATACAATGAGCCTATCGTGTCACAATCGTGTCTCAACATGATACTCAATGAAATATAATAAAAGATAGTATTATAATATAATAAGCATATAAAGCAATAGTGTACTTGCCTCAAGTTAAGTTGTAGTTGACTTGTGACATGATCATGTTGGCACAGAATAGTTGCATATGTCATAACTACGCAAGACGACCTCTAGTGATGGAACAGATCGTGTCATTGGGTCCAAGACAATCCGAATAGCCTAGGGTCAATATGAAGTAGTTAGAATAAAAAAAAATAGAAATGTATGACTAGTCACGGTCAAGATGAGATTCGAAAAGCATTTGTATAAATAAATATATAACTTTAGAAAATATTTATAATACTAAAAAAACTATATTTATTACTTCAAATATTTTTAGTTAAATACTTTGATAACATAGAAAAATCATTTCAAGGCTAAACCCTAATATTGTCAAATATATTTTTGGTTAAAAGCCATTTTTAATTACCACAAAAGTAATATAACAATATATTTTTAAGCTAAAAATCATACTTTAATTAGATAGAAAATAATATACTACCATATTTAAAAATTCTAAAAATAGAAGTAGGCTCAAGCCCATTAATATATTTATTTACTATTTCAAAATCATTAATCAAAACATTATAATTTTTATAAAGTATTTAAATAATTTTAGAAACACTTTGAGGTGTATAAGCCTAATATACTAGACTTGAACATATAACATATGTTTGGAAATATTTATTTTAATAAAAACAATAATACATAATGATCAAATAACACTAATATCAATAAATAATATAATGTTATATATGTATATGCATATAAAATACTGTAATTTGTATAATAGCATAATACATATACTTGTACAAAATTTATATATACGAATTAATTCTTTTCCTTCAGTCCAACCCTATTGGGCTCAGTCCAAGTCCAAACATTTATTTGATAAATTTAGTTTTATAAAAAAAACCGAGGCCCAGAGAGCATGGCCCAAGTCTTTCAAGCACCCGGCCCGATACCCTTTAGCTCACATGGGATTCCTTCTCTCTTAAGAGAGAGAAGGCTCATACTTCATAAAATCGATAAGGAAAACTTGGGAAGGAGAAGAAGGAGGAGGAAGGAGTGGAAAGCTCGAAGAACTGGAGAGAGAGAGAGAGAAGAGAGCGGCAGAGAGGAGAGGTGGAGAGAAGGGCTTACGAGGAAAGCTTGGCATGCCGGCGCTCGAGTACATGCGGAGAGAGTTCCGATGAGTCATCGGTCGACCAGAGAGCAGCAGAGACACGAATCGAAGCTCGTCGGCTTCGAGGGTTCTAGATCCCTATGGGGCTCGATCGAGGTAAGTGATGGTGGTGCTCTGGTGGCTGTAGGTGGCTATGGTGGCGGTCAGTAGCTTAGGGTTTTGATTGTTATTTTGGTGGTGATGGCGATAATGATGTTGACTAAGGTTCCGGTGAGCAGGGTATTGTGGTGGGTGGTGGTCAACAGTAGTGGTTGCTGTCGGAGAAACTTGGCTGGTTTAGTGATGGAGGCGAGGAGATGGGAGGCATGTGGGCGGTGGTAGGTGGCTCTGTACGGGGAGCCGTAGTGGGGCATGGTGGTGGTGAGCTCTGGGTTTGACAGAGGAGGTCGACGGGGTGGTCGGGCTGTGTCGAGATCGATACGGTGGTTGGTGAACGAACTGGTGGTCGTCGGCTCAGGCTGGATGCAGGTGGCGAGGAGTCTGTGAAGTCGAGGACAAGACAGAGGTGTTGGCCGACTAGAAAGAAGCAGGAAAGCGGCCGGGGTTGAAGGGTTGGAGGAAGTTCGACGGCATGGCAAAGAAGATGGGGTTGGCCATCGGCCAAGATTTAGGGTTAGGGTTAGAGATTGGGGATCTGCTGACGTGTTGTATCCTACGTGACACCGGACATAGAAGAATTGGGTTGGTGTCCGGGGTTGTTGGACACGAGAAAATGTAATTGTAATAAATAGAATAATAGAAAGAAAAATAGGGACACAGACACGGTGCATGATGAGATGATTGGATGTTTGGAGAACTTAGGGCTGTGAAAAAAATAGAGAAAGTCTCCTTATATATAGGGGTGGGGGTTTCCTAGATAGGAAAGGATTATGATTTGATCCAATCTTTCCAAGATTTAAGTCAAGCAGTTAGATTGATTGAATCTTCATCCATTAATTAGTGGCAACACCATTTAAAATACTATCTAGTAGATTTTATACATTTAAATCTAAGAAATAAATGATAATAATCAAGTAATACTTTAAAATATACTTTTATAAATACAAAATTAATTTAAACTATTAATTTGACAAATCTTGTCATTAATCAAAATATCTTTTATACAATTTTAAATATAGTTTCTAACTAAAAAAAAAAATTAAAACTATAAATAAATAAATACAAATTTAAAAACTCGGAAAGTGGGCTTACCGAAAGTGAGAGTATGAGAGAGAGAGAGAGAGAGAGAGAGAGAGAGAGAGAGTGGAGTATAAGAGGACATAACTTTTTTATAGGGATTTTTTTACTATAAGCCAAAGTTGTGTCCTTTCAAGGAGTAGTAAGCTATATATATAGCAATTCCAATCCCAAGGGTTCCCTATAGGCAGCTACATAAATAGGTAATAGAAGAGGACAACCTCTCCCAATGTTCAAAAAGCATGGTAACCAGTCTCTATCACTTGGTTTTTTTTGAACAACGGACAACAATCCCGCCAAAAAACCAAGTTTAAAAAGCAGAGATAATCAATAGAATAAGGATAGAAAATTTCTGGACAAGTATATACTATGCACAGATGAGATGGACTATAGCCATGAATCTCACTTAGTGACTAATGTCTTTGTCTGAAGAAGATCTTGATGGTCTATGCCTTAAATCAGACTTTTTGAACCAAATCCAAAATTAGTACACATAATATGCTAGAGGTTCTTGAATCTATCGGGTGGCACTTTTGGTTGGCCATGCGCACTTATTCTATATATTCATGAGAGTTATCTGGAATCGCCTTGTCCCATAGTCGTGGCCTTTACGACCTCTCATATAGTAAGTTCTCAAGGGTTGACGATAGGTATCAATCCTGCATATCATGTTTGGACCTATTAAGAGTTAAAACTCATCATAGCCATATAATACCAGAACACTATCACCGTAGGGATGGAATATACATGTACAACATCGTACAGCCTCTTGGATATTAGTTTTTAAGAGAATTTAATCTCAGGGTCAGTGTTCCATAATAGTCACCTAAGTCCATGTTGTTCCTACCCATTGAACCGACTTCTTGGGATCTCCAGTCAGACTCAGTTGGGTTGCCACTGCTAGTGACTAACTTATAGGTTTAACCTCATCCCTCTCGATGATTCTAGGACTAATGTCCTACACAGACCCTTCGTCAAGTGGTCTGCAAGGTTCTTTTCTAACTTTATATAGTTAAGAACCACATATTTGCCTAGTAGGTTCTTTATTGACTTAAGATGCAGCTGTAGATGACTGTTCATCTTAGCATTCACAGGATCATACTTTAGTAGTTGAATAACAGATTTATTATCACAATTGATAGAAATTGTACAAACCAAACTATGAGAAACAGGTATATACATAATCAGATTTCTAAATCATTCAGCTTCTATACAAGTAATGTCCAAAGCTATCATTTCAGAGTTCATTGTACTCCTAGCTATGATAGTTTATTTATATGAACTCCAAGAGATTGCAGCTCCTCCTAGAGTGAAAACATATCCAGTAATAGATTTTACATCATGTGAATCAGTTATCCAATTTGTATCTGAGTAGCCTTCTATGATATCAGGGTGTCTAGTATAGTGAAACTTATAATCTAGAGTGCCCTTAAGATATTTAAATACTATATCCAATGCAGTCCAATATGACTGGTTTGGGTTACTAGTATATCTCTTTAGTCTTCCAATAGTAAATACAATATCGGGTCTAAACCTATTTGTTATGTACATAAGGGACTCTATCATATGTGAATATCTATATTATTCTATATGTGATCCTTTATTCTTCTTGAGAACAATACTACTATCATAAGAAGTAAGAGAGGATTTTTTTATATCAAAATACACAAACTTTTTTAGCATTTTCTCAATTGAATGTGCTAATTATAGAATATACCCTCTTTGTATTTGGACACTTGTATTCCTAGAATCAAGTTGGCTTCGCCTAGGTCTTTCATATCAAGCTGGTTAGATAAATGATTTTTAGTGTTATTTATCAGTTCCAGTGAAGATCCTAGAATAAGGATATCATCAACATACAAACATAAGATGACACAACTTTTATTTGTATTTTTAGAATACAAATATTTGTCATATCCATTTGGCATGAAACCAAATTCTAAATTAACTTTGTCAAATTTGTTATGCCATTGCTTGAGAGCTTGCTTTAGGCCATAAAGTGATTTAACTAATCTGCAAACCTTTTTTCTTGACCTTTAGCAATGAAACCCTCAGGTTGATACATATATATTTTTTTTCTAAATCTCCATTTAGAAATACTATCTTTACATCCATTTGATGGATTAGTATGTCATGAATGGAAGCTAAAGCTAGAAGGGTTCTAATAGAAGTAATTTTAGCTACATGAGAATTGATATCAAAATTATCTAATACTTTTTTTTTGGATAAAATCTTTTGATACTAATCTAGTCTTATATTTTTCATTAGTACCATCAGCTCTAAGCTTCTTTTTGAAGATCCACTTGCAACCTATTGGTTTACTACCTAAAGGTAGGTCTGCTAAAATTTAAGTGTTGTTCTTCATGATAGAGTTGTACTCATTGTTGATTGCTTCTTTACAGAAAGGAGTATCAGGAGAAGATATTGCTTTTTCATAAGTTGAGGGATCACCCTCTATCAAATAAGTGAAGAAACCTTTCCCTAAATTCCTTTCCCTAGAAACCTTCCCCTGAACTTGATGAATGAGTATAAGAAGGGGGTAAAAGAAGAGATAGTGGGAGTGAAAGAAATTCTATTCTATTCTTAAAAGGGAATATATTTTCAAGGTAAACTGCATCTCTAGCTTCTATAATGGTGTTATTAGAGATTTTATTTACTTCAGAATGAGTTACTAAAAATCTATTAGAATTTCTATCTATAGCATATCCTATGAACACAAAATCTATAGTCTTAGCTCTAATCTTCCTCTTTTTTTGGTTCGGGAATTCATACCTTAGCTAGACATCCCTAAACTTTGAGGTAATTAATCCTAGGAGTCCGGCCTTCCCATAATTTATATGGTATCTTATCACTAGACTTACTCGGTATCCTATTACGGATATAACATGCCGACAATAAGGCTTCTTTTCACATATTATCAGGAACACCTGAGCTGAGAAGTATTGCATTTACAATGTCTAACAGAGTGTGATTCTTTCTTTCAGCAACTCCGTTGGACTGTGGTGAATAAGGAGCAGTAACCTCATGAATAATCCCATATTCTTCATAGAAGTTAGTCATTTCATTTGAGGTATACTCTCCACTACGATCTGATCTAAGAATCTTAATTATTTCATCTAACTGGTTCTCAGCTTCAGATTTATAGACCTTGAATCTGTCTAGAACTTCATCTTTGATTTTAAGAAGGTAGGTGTAACAATACTTTGAATGATCATCTATAAAAGTGGTAAAGTATTTCCTACCACCTCGGGTCAAAACCCTATTAGAATCACATACGTTACTATGAATGAGTTCTAAAAGGTCGAAATTCCTTTGGACAGATCTAAATGTAGTCTAGTATGTTTGGCTTGAACACAAATCTCAAATTTGTGTTTATCATCTATTAAAATTTTAGGAATAAGATCTAGTTCATCATCCTTTTGAGTGATCCTAAATTCACATAACCTAGTCTGCCATACCAAACATTAGAAGATTCTATATTAGAGATACCAAGAGAAGGATTTGATATTTTATTCATAGTACTCAAAATAAAAAGATCATCCTTTACAAATTCTTTTCTTATAAAAAACTCATTCTTGAAAAATACTATTTATTAGCCTCCATTATAATCTTGTATCCTGATGCTACAAGCAGAGGCCCACTTACTAGATTTTTTCTAACCGTCGGCACATGAAGCACATCATAGGGAGGTAGAAAATTTTCCAATATCATCTTCAGATATATTCTTCATCTTCCTATAATCTGTGCCATTGAGCCATCTCCTAGGGTCACACCTCCTCCACCTGATTTCTGATAGTTTGAAAAATAGGAGCGATAAAATAAAACGTGAACATTAGCTCCAGAATCCAACCACCAATCATCAGAATAGTAAGAAATATTTATTACAGGCTGATAGCTTACAGACCTGAAGGAGCTAGAAGACCCATTCAGAATCATGTTATCCTCTGGCTTGTTTGAACATTTTTCTTTGAAGGAGGTCTTGATAGCTTCTTTCTTTCTTTCTATGGAAGCAGTTCATAGATTTGTTTTACCACACACAAAATAAAATTTCTTCTGATCCTGAGTCTGACTAGAGTTTTTAGGTTTATGAGATTGCTGGTGATGAGGGTTTTGATTATACAGCTGAAAACTCTGCTTCTTTTTGAAGAAGTTCTTTTTGGATTTGAGATGGTGATTAGGCTTGGGTTTGTCATGGGCTTCTACAAGGTTTTCCTTAGGTTTAGAATCAGTCTTAGGCATGAATTTTAACCTAATCTGTTCTTCTGTTCTAATTCTCTTTAGGACTTGAGAATATGTAAGATCTTCTTGTAAATGGTAAGTTCTTTGGCAGTATCAGACCAAGAAGGAGGACGTTTGTCTATTAAACATGCTATTTTATGCTCATTAGAGAAGAATGTACATTTTGATTGAATATGCCTAAAGTTATTCAAGGAATTTATGGATTTGGTCATTTATAGGTTTATTATCTACCATGACATATCTGTTGAATAAGGAGGAATTGAATCTTTCAATTCCAGCATCATCACAGCCATTTTCGTCTTCCAAGGTATTCCAAAGTTCTTTAGCATTTTTGTATTAAAAAGAGATGTCATAAAGAGACTCAGCAAAGTGCTTAAGATTCTATGGAAACAATGATAGTATATTTCCTTAGGAGTCTTAGGTTTGGTGGAAGAGGAGGACTTGGATATCCCTATGTCAGACTCAGTGTCATCCGAATCATTTGTGATGGGTGTTGAACCATCAGTAGCAGAGATCAATCCTAAGGTGGTGAGAGAAAACTTCATCTGACTTTGCCACATCTTGAAGCAAGAGCCATTGAACTTACTGGGTTTAGCAGTGAAGGTCTCTTCTTTGCTAGTCATGATTTCTAGAAGTTTGCAAAAATTTATATTTACTCAATAAAAATGACTATTGTTCAAGAATAATAGTTTAAATGATCTTGATAATCAACCTTTGAAACTTTAGTTTTTCAAGTTTTGATCAGCTTGGGTTAGCTGTAGGGCCGGTTTTCAGCTAGCGGAGGTCCACGGGGGACGATTAAATACCGTGTCGCTTAGAGCTATTTATGCTCGGTTGACAGAGTGATCCTTTCGGCTTGCACCCAAACAAATCTCTACTTTTAAAACTTTAGGATTAAAGGGATTTGCAAGATAAATAAACTAATTCTTTTGGCTAAATTGAAATATTGAATAAACCAAAACTGATAATGTCACAAATGTACTAATTCGATATTGTTTATGCAAATTGCTAGTTTTCAAAGTCACAATTGATGATCGTTACTAATATGACAAAATAGTAAATAATTTGTTTAACAATATGTGACTAATGTTTATTAAATAATAATAATACTACTTATATGAGAATAAGTATATATAGAAAATTTGTTTACCAATTATTGAAGGAATATTGACAAGTAAGTTTGTAACAAATTTGTAACAGTAGGCAAAATATATATGGCTACAAATAAGTATTTTGTATACAAAGTAGCAAATAATTCTTTAAATACTATTTGTTAACAATAACAGTAGGCGAATATTTGTTAAACAGTAAACAAATATTTCTTAGTAATAAGCAAAGTAAGCAAATATTTGTTATAAATATATTTGTTAACAACAAACAAATAAGCAAATATTTGCTAACAGTAAAGAAAATAATTTGTTACAAATACTTCTTAGTTATAGTAAATATATATATATATATATATATATATATATATATATATATATATATATATATATATATATATATATATATATTTTTATATATGGCTACAAATAAGTATTTTGTATACAAAGTAGCAAATAATTCTTTAAATACTATTTGTTAACAATAACAGTAGGCGAATATTTGTTAAACAGTAAACAAATATTTCTTAGTAATAAGCAAAGTAAGCAAATATTTGTTATAAATATATTTGTTAACAACAAACAAATAAGCAAATATTTGCTAACAGTAAAGAAAATAATTTGTTACAAATACTTCTTAGTTATAGTAAATATATATATATATATATATTTTTTTTTTTTTTTTTTTTTTTTAGTAAATATATATATATATATATATATATATATATATATATATATATATATATATATATATATATATATATATATATATAAAATATATATATATATATATATATATATATATATATATATATATATATATATATATATATATATATATATATATATATATATATAGTAAGCAAAAAATATATATATATATATTTTTTTTAAATATATATATATATATATATATATATATATATATATATATATATATATATATATATATATATATATATATATATATATATATATATATATATATATAGTAAGCAATATATATGGTTAACAGTAAGCAAATATTCGACTCTTAGATTGTTAGAAATATTATTTTTTGCTTGTTGTAATCTTTAAACAAAATAATATTAAAGTTAATGTTACGGGCCTCCAGGGAAGTCGTGCACGAAGTATTGTCCTAAGAGTTTATTCGAATCTATGTGCAGACTTGTTCCAAATGCTCCTAGTGGTAAAACTCCCGCTCTACCGGTATTTTTTTCGTCGCACACAACTCGGAAAGAATGACCCAAACTTAGTGTTGTCAATAAAACAAAAAAAAACTTATGGAGATTGATTTTTTTGGAATGAAAGTGAGAATATGAGAGAGAGTGGAGTAAAAGAGGACATAACTTTTTTGTAGGAAATTTTTTACTAGAACCCAAAGTTGTGTCCTTTCAAGGAGGAGTAAGCTATATATATAGCAATTCCAATCCCAAGGGTTCCTTATAGGCAGCCACATAAACAGGTCATAGAAGAGGACTACCTCTCCCAACATTCAAAAAGCATGGGAATCGGTCTCTATGACTTGGTTTTTTTGAACAACGGACATCAATAATCCCCTTTTGCTTGATCTAATTGATTGGATAAACACACTTCTATGTGCAACATTTGGTTCATTAAATCATCAATACTTTCAAACATTTGTCCTGAGTACTCAAATGACCTCCAACACATGCTCCTTTGACCTTTTTGTTTCTAATTTGTATACCTCTCACCAACAAATGAATCACCACATACCTGTTCCCTTGCATCCATTTAAAGAAATAACAACACAAATAAAAGGCAACATCCTTTCTACGTTGTACTCTAACCACCTCTTAAATTTTGTAAACCATGCATAGATGATTGAATCTCCTTTTAATATATACCTGAAAAGGTTCAATAATGAAATTTGTGATTTTTAGGTTGACATGGTCCCTTTTGAATGTATGCTTGTCAAACTATCTCTATTACTTTAGGATCACAGTTACTAATAAATAATTTATCTAAAAGCAGGATCTGATGAGCTCATCTAAATTAACCATGTGATGATGTGCTTGAACTTGTTGTGTTGCACATCATTAGACCTTGAATTCTTAAAATATTGAACTTCAGGTTCAGAAGAAGCTTCTTGAGATCGAGATCTTTTAAGAAGATACCTTTCCATTCTGTTTCAAAATAGAGTGAAATAGACTAAATAAATTTTAGCACTTATGGGTACTTATCAATTATCATTGGCAAAATGTCCTAAAACAAATCATTGAAGGAATTTTAACATTTAAATGAACTACCATACTCTGTTTTGCATTCTGAACTTGGGTGATTGACAAGACTTATAATAAAGCTTATATGTCTATTTGACATTTCCTATAACAATGACATAAATGTATGAAATAACTTACACTATAATCTATTTACAACAACAATGGTTTAATTCATTAAGTTCAATAGTATTAAGGACTAGGTCACTTAATAAAACAACAACAACAAGAAGAACAATAGGATCAATTGTGACCATTTGATTGAGGATATTCAGTGAATCTTAAAATCCATACTAGAATCCTATAATTTTAATCATGAACTTATCCATCCTAGGGTCTTATGATGATTAAATATTGTTTTATCCTTCAAGGTGAAATAAGATTAGAAATTTTATTTCCAACCCCTAATTTACTTTGACTTTATATTTTTTATACTTTCTTAATCGAATAATGTTATACTAGCAAACAATCTCATTCCATCTAAGAAAAAAAAATCTTGCCACTTATGAGCAAAATCAATTAGGGCATGCATCATTTAAAGAAAATTAGGACAAAAATCAAATATGTTTAGAGGTGTTACACGATGGATAAGGGATAGAGATGCATAGCAAGAGAGAGAGAGAGAGAGAGAGAGAGAGAGAGAGATGAAAAGGGAGTCATTCTTTTCGTCGTGTCTAATTTATATATATAGCATATATCTCCCTTTGATGAATGCCATCTGATTTGGTGAAACCAGCTCTTGCATGATAACCTCCATTCGGCGACATATAAGGTGAAGTATATATATACAGTTATCATGCAAGAGTTGGTTTCGCCAAATCAGATGACGTTCATCAAAGGGAGATATATTGCTGACAACAATCTCTTGGCCCATGTGTTGGTCCGTGATTTTAATAAGCCAAGAGGAAAGAAGGCTTGCATCATGATGGACCTAAGAAAGGAATACGAGACACGGTCAACAGAGTTCGAGAATGCATCACAATGCCCATATTTTATATTCTTATAAAAGGCCCCCTTATGGGTTTTTGGGCAATAATAGGGGCCTTTATTAGGGGGATTCCTTGTCACTATATCTGTTTACTTTGGTAATAGAATACTTTACCTATCTGATGAATTCTGCTATTTATAATAGAAAAATCATGTCGTTGCGAGAGAATATTTTGCTACAGGTTCACATCTTATTTATGCTGACGACTTGTTGGTGTTCATGTCCCCATCAATGGAGTGTCTATCAAAACTGGCATCGATTATATATGGAGATTTTTGGGAAACAAGCAGGCCTACAACTTAACAGGGATAAGAGTAATGTTTATTTTAACTTGCATTGCCCAGATAACGATGAGAGAGCAGGGTTCTTGGGGTAGAGCGAGAAGAGTTGCCAGTTAAATATCCGGGTTTGCATTTGTTAGTTAACTATGCCAGAGCTATTTGTCAGGGTATGGAACCGCACGTCGTTTGGGCAGGATATTAAGCGAGTAAAAGTGGACGACACAATCAAGACTGATGCCTGGATCTAGAGAGGAACAATAAGCAGAAAGTTTGAACATAGAGTGGCTTATGAAAGCATACGGGTTTCTTATCCCAAAATGGCAGTGGTGGAGTTTATCTAGGCTAAAGGCTTGCTCAAAAAATGCAGTTATGCATGTACAAGCTGATGACGGGCAGGTTACTTACTCTAAACAGGTTAGCTTGCTTCGTGGTTCAGACGGGCGGACAAAGATATCTGCTATGCAATAAAAGAATGAGACGATGGGTCATCTTTACTTCCATTGTACTTTGGCATGGTATATATTGCAACACCAACAAAGGAAACTTCATATACAAGGTGGGGGCGCACGAGAGATGGAAGCAATCATTGAGGAGCTCATAACCTCGAGAAGGAAGGGAGCGAGGTGGTTTTCTGAAGCACGAGTCAGATTTTTTGTTGCGGTTTAGCATCTCTGGAAAGAGCATAACAATCACATCTTTGATGGGCTGATGACCGCTTAAGTCGGGATCTTACACAATATAGAATATGATGTAATGATTCTAACTTAGACCGCTTTCAGATGTAACAAGTTATATATATATATATATATATATATATATATATATATATATATATATATATATATATATATATATATATATATATATATATTACCATTTTGATGTTTGTCCCGGGCATCCATAAATTCTGTACAAGCCCTGTAATAAATGTAAGGACACAATTACTGATGCTGTCATATACTCGCAAATAGCTATTTGTAGCGACGAATACATGGCGTCGTTATATGTGTCTCCATTTTGTTTTTAGCAGTTAGCAATGCCGCTGATTGGCATCGCTAATTACGTTGCTATGTCCTCATATCTATAGAGCGTGTTCGCATTTCAAAATGACACACATGCAACTAATTTATGTTAAGTAGGATTATATGATATCATTTCATCTGTGTAGAAACAGTTTAGGTGAGATAGTTACAAAGTTGAGAAATTTGATACAAGTACATAGTCTAGTATTCTAAAAATGATTTTTTTTCCTTAAAATTAAAACATATATATATATATATATATATATATATATATATATATATATATATATATATATATATATATATATATATATATATTTGGAAGAAGGTAATTGTATTGATAATTAAGAAAAAAATAAACAGCTTTACATCTTGTTCATCATCAAATTAACACCATTCTCAATATTATGGATGATGCCAATCTTAGGTGTGACCAGACCCTCAAATGTTCTTTTGTTGCGCTCTCTGCATATGTGTCATACTACTGCATGAAGCCGGATCCGTGCCTCCGTAAACCATAGTGTTCCTCTTTTCCTATTAGCTTGAATAAGATTTATTACATCAATTAATTTGCGAGCACCCTGTCCAGCCAGTATGGGTCCGGATCGGGAGTCCCGCCCTCCCCTTAATCGTAGGATCGAGCACCCCCCCCCCACATCCGATGGTGCATGCGGGGGGCGGGGGACTTCGGTGGAACTTTTGATCCGAATTATATATATATATATATATATATATATATATATATATATATATATATATAATATATATATATATATATATATATATATATTCTTTTTTTTGAAGCAATGGGTACTTGTGGCGAACTCACCTCTACTGGGGCTCAAACTCCGACCACTCGGGCTGCATGCATCTCTCTTAACCACTAGGCTAGAGGTCATTTGTATATATATATATATATATATATATATATATATATATATATATATAAGATGGAAGCGGCGGCAGAGGAAACCCTAAACCCAGCGACAAGGGAGCGGGCATGGGATCCCGGCGCCTCCAGCAGCGGTGGACGGTGGCAAGGAAGCCTAACAACTCAGGCGGAGGATGGCTACACGCAGGAGGAGAAAGGGGGATGGACCACCGTGCATCGGCGACGACGACAACCCTATGGCGCCCCTCCTCGGGCAAGGGAACGGATAGGAGGGACAAGCAGCAATGGGAGACAACCTTCATATAGGGTGGCTGGAGAACGTACTCGATTAGACGTGTCCCCAACCACCAAAGCAGACCTGCGATCGATGGGAAGAAGGATGGAGGCATAGATAAAGGAAAAAGACCTATGGTACAACATCGCAACATCGATACTAGTCGGGTAGCCTCGACACCGCAGGTTCAAGTAGGTAGCCGACCAGAAGGGGTTTCTTGGACAGACATCTGCCGAGTCAAAAGTGGATCGTCGGAGGTGGAGATGGAGTATGTCGAACCAACACAGGGAGATGGCGGCGGCAGAAGGGCGGTATTCACTACTGAAGAAATTCAAGAAACGGTAGCTTATTGGAAAAACACCCTTATTCTATATGTGATGGGTGATCGTCCGTTCTATGGCCAAATTCGTGCTTATGCTGCTCGTGTATGGCGACCGAAGGGTGCTATGGAGTTCTACGCTCGAGAAGATGGATTCTTCCTTGTTAAATTTGATCTTCAAGAAGATGTCGAGCGTGTGCTACATGATGGGCCGTGGACGTTTGACGGACGTCTCATAATCGTAAAAGCTTAGCAACCCAATAGCAGATGTGAACGGGATACGTTCCATACGATACCAGTTTGGGTTAGACTACCCGGGCTTCCTATCCAGTATTGGAACAAAACCATGATCATGAAACTTGCAAGCCTAATAGGGAGACCGCTCAAAGCAGATGAGGCTACTCAATCCAGATCGAGGCTCCAATATGTGCGTGTTCTTGTCGAAATTGAAGCAGGAACCAAGCTTCCCCAAGAGATTTCTTATGAGATACCAACTGGTGATGTATTTAGCCAAGGAGTGGATTATGAATGGGTTCCCCCCGGCTGCCAAAAGTGCAAAGTGTTTGGTCATATGGCACAAAACTGTAATATGACAGAAGGGAGTACACGAGAAACACAAAACCAAAGAGAGGCTAACTGCAATGACCACTGTGAAATGCAGGAGAACTCCTCGCCACAAGATATGGAGGAGGTCCACGTGACAGTAGGAGTGGACGGATGTACGGGGCTCGATCTAGCCGTAGTGCTACCGAGTCAAGAGACTCCCACGGGACAGCCTCCCCCGCAGACTGTACACAGAGGAAAAGAAGTGTCATTCTCCAAAGAAGTTGAGATGGAGGAGGAAAACAAAGGAAACAGGTCACAGGAAAGCAATATTCAGGAAGGGGATAGCAGAAGCCTCATTATATTTCAGGCGTCGGGTTCTAGTGCTACGAAGAGACGAGCGGACTCAGTAAGCAGTCTCAATCACAAAGGGGCAGTCTATAACTCGAATAGGAAGCGGCAAGTAAGACAGGCAGTGGAAAAAACCAGGATACCGACAAGCGAATCAATGCCAACAAATGCACAGGAGAGCCGCTCCTTTGCAGAACAAGAGATAGACGGAGGGGAAGGACAAAGCAATCTAGTGGTTGATAATCCAGCATGGCGGGAACTCATCCTCCATAAGAAGGAATAAGCAACTAGAAGGACGAGACAACGACCATCAGGTTGGAGATTTGTAGTCATCCCCCCGAGATGATACTGCAGGAGATATCCAAGGATCTCAATCCAGACATTAAAATGTCGATATTAGCTTGGAACATAAGGGGAGTTTGCTCGATTGGAAGATGGAGAGAGGTGCAGAACATAGTAAGGCAAGAACGATGCACTATCTGTGCGCTTCTTGAGACCAAGATCAAGTCTACTATTTTGCTTGAACGAAGGACTCCTTGCCATTGGAATCAGGTAAACAATTTGGATATGTGTCCTATGGCACGTATCTGGATTATGTGGGATGCGAATCATTGGACAGGAGAGGTTGTCTACAAATCTGAACAGCTTATCGCCATTTCCTTCACCCATCAAGGAGGTCTCCAACTGGTTGTGGGGGCCATATATGGCCACAATGATAGGAGGAAAAAGATGTTGGAAAAGAAGCGCGGAAACCTTTCCCCAAACCGGAGAGTACCTGCGAGAGGACCGAGCAAAAACGCACGAACCCAAAAACAAGCACACAAAAACAACCACGCAGACACAGAGAATTTTTGACGTGGAAACCCTTGCGGGAAAAACCACGGGACGATTGGAGTCCAACCCTGAGAAGCCTCCACTAATGGAATAGAAGAATTACACCCTCTACAAACTCCTTCCGATCCAAATCGGATCCCCACAACACTCAGAGACAAGAACAATGATTACAAGGCTACGAAGAGCGAACGACGAGTAGAGATTATCCGAACACGATCTCCTTCGAACAGTGACCTTTATCCTCCGTTCTTCTCCGAAGTTGCAATGGCACTCTTGCCTCCTTCTCTCTCAAACTTGTGTTGTCCAATGCGATAATACGATAATGAATTAGGGTTGAGAAAACTCTATATCTCCCTAATCCCGCAACCAACCTGGACCGTTGGATTAGATCCAATGATGAAAACTCATCCAGAAATCTGCTTCAGCCCCCCGACACACAGAGTTCGACCAGAA